>VXAA01000020.1:565470-590996 GCA_013399115.1 Anseranas semipalmata | reverse complement strand
CCCTCTCCGCCCGGCGTCCCGGGGCGGCTCCCGCCGGTATCGCGGGGGGGAGCGGTCGGGGCCGGGGCCGGGGCCGTGATCGCGGCGATGCCTCTTGTTGCAGGTCCGCGTCCCTCCGGTGCCGCTGGGCGGTCGGATGCCGGGCGGCACCTCGCTGGGCGGCGTTGAAGCGCTGAAGTCTTCGGGGGCGCGGAACGGCACCTCGGCTGCTACCGGTATTGTGCTCGCTCCCTTTTCTCTCTTTTTTTTTTTTTTCCTTAAAAACAAACACATTTGAGGAGTTAAACACCTACGTGCGCTGCCAGTAGAATTCCTTTTGTACGGTTGTTCTCCAGCAGCGACTAGGACTCGACAAATACTGAGTGTTCTTGCGTAACTGGGAGCGTGTTGGTGGCTTTTTTTTTGACCACTCGGTGTGCGCATCCGGATAGCTTGCTGTACATATTGTATGTCTAGGTAGAGCATGATACAGAGTTCTTTGCTTTCCTTTGAAGCAGAACATTTGAATTTGCTGTATTGTAAACTCATTTTAGAGGTTTAAAATGGTGAAAACCCTGAAAGTAAGTATTTCATTTGGAGTGCTTTGGTAATCATAATAGCTGCTTGGGCTTTGCAGTGTTTTTTGTCTTGCTCTTTAGAAAAGCTGGTAGGTGTTGGTAGATCCAGAGGAAGCACAAGTGCACTTGAATTTCTCTCTCAAAAAAAGTGTGTGCATGTGTGTGTGTATACATCTAGTGTAGCAGAATTATGAGGAGAGCTTATGTTTTTTGGGGGCAGTGTAGCTGCTAAAAGGAAGGGATACAGCTTGCTTCATCTTTCACCTACTGATTATAAGAGGGAAATGCATAAAAATGAGCACGTCTTTTGTACTCCTTGTAATGTGATAGTACCAGAAATTGTGGAGTTACTACATAGCTGTATGTAGCCCAGTACACAACCTTTGAGTTCAGCAGTTGTCTATGGCCGTGAAGGTTAATTTGGCCTTCACAATTTTTTCAGAGCTTTAGATTAAAAAGAAATGCAGGTTCAGGGGAATGCAGATGTGTGAGCAAAATGCCTGTAGGTAAGGGAGTGTTGTTCACACATCTCCATTTCCTTACAGTAATTTTGTCCAACTTTATCGTTCTACTTGTCAAGCTGCTCTGTGTGAAGGTGGGCTGTGCTAGGTCTAGTTGGCCGTGTCTCATCCTGGATACTTTCCACCAGGTCACTTACTGCTTATTTCTTTGTGGAGGTGAATAAAAATGGCTCATGCTTTTTTATCAGCCTTTTTTACTGTATAACTGATGGGGGGAGAAATCCAGAGAAAACAGCTGCGGGGCTTGAGAGCTATGATGACTTAAAAGACTAAACATGGACTTAGTACTCAGGGCTTCTTGATTTTTATTTCTAGCTTTGCTGAGTGTTTTGCTTGGGGTTTGCCTGCTCGTGCTGTACTTTGACTTCGACATCCCTCTCTCTGAATCAGTTACGTGACTGGTAGCAATACATGATATCTGGCCTTTGGGGAAATCATTAAGATGGTTGTGCAAACAGTGCTTTGAAGACGTAAAAATGCTTCCAGAATTCCTAAATGATTTTTGGAACGATCTTTTAAATGAGTCTATGACAGTTTGGATAGCTTCTTTTAAGTGGTATACCGTGAATATTTCGGTTGTGTTCCTCCGTGTTGTGCTATACCATTATCATGTAACTGTCGGCTTTCCTATGCAATCTTCTTTGTGGTGAACAACTGCAAATGACAGAAACAAACCAGTTCGTTGAAGGAAAGCTTTTATGGAATTCGTGTAAGACCTTTCTTTAACTTTGATTTAGATATACTGAAAGACTTGTTGCTGTACACGTTGGCTTCTTTCTTGAACCATTTGATGAGCTTAATAAGGAACTTTCTCTAAGGATTTATTGTGTCTGCAGTGTTTTCTAAAAATGTATTGTTTTTCCTGAAAACTTTCAGTATCTGCCACCATTCCAGTATATATTTTTACAGTGCAATGGCTGAGAGGGAAATACGTTCAGAAATGGTGACTTGAAACAAAATGCAGATGAGAGAGTAGTACTAAGAGAACTTTCTTTTCCGTACATGCAATTGTAGAAGGCTGGTTATTGACTCTTTCAGGCATATCTCTTCTGTAATTGGAACCAACTGAATCAAGAATAACATGTTTTTATGCATGACTTGATTTTTGGGAAGGGAAGAACTTCTTACAGTGTGTATGTCAATCTTTTAAAACAATTATAAGGGCTTTTGACCTTTTTTTTCTACTTCAGCACTGCTGACACTTTGGTTGTGGGGCATCTATGTCCCGTGAGAACCCAGTTGTCTATTACTATTTTTTTTGACCCATGTGTTAGGTGACTTTGGGAGTGTCTCCTTGCTACAGAGTGCATGGCAGCAGGAGGTGGCACCTTTGTATCAGAATGTCTGAAACCTTTTTTGCAGCTGGGTCTTGTGTGTACAGTGTATGGCCAAGAACTGAAGAGGGCTTGGAAGAAGAGTGGCTGACGTCCAGCAGCTGAAGAGCCAGCCAACTTTTCTTGCTGCCTTCGGGGAAGCTTTTATGGGTATGTTTCTGCTTTTTTCAGCAAAGTGGCCTTCGGAGAGCTTGGCAGCCAGGAACTGCTTGGAGCTCCCTCTGTGCAACGAAGCGCTAAGGCTGGTCCGATTAACTACATCAGAAAAGCAGAGCCTGTTGTCTCTCTCTGGCTGTCTTTGCTTCATTGTTGCCTTGGAGGTCAAGCAGATGCAAGGGAGCTAAGCTGAATAGCAAAAAATCCTACACTACTGTTATCCATTGTCACTCTTCTCTGCTCCTGACTGTAGAAGCAGAAATGAAAATGCTGCTTGGACTTACCGACATGGTGAACATTTGCTTCTTTATCTTCTTTTCCTCTTCTTGCACCTTCACACTTTTCCTCCATTTAATTACCTTCTTTAACCTTGCCGCTGCCCAATGAATTTTCTCAACAGTTTCCCTTAGCAGATTTATACCGCAAGCATTGGCTGTTAGGGCTGAATCCAGTTGTCAGACTGTAGTTGTTCATCTGAAAGACGGCATCTCTGAAGCGTGAGAGTTTTCTATTACTTGAGTCTGTATTTTGGAGCATATTGCATTGAGGTGTCGTGGCCCCAGAGACCAAGGCCTGGAGAAGGCTTTCTAAGTAGGGAAAGAAAATCATAGGAACGTTGCTGGTAGGAGGACGTAGGGGTGAATTGTAAAAAGAGCTTGAGGGGAAAGAAAGCTTTCTAATACCATGAACTCTAGCATTCTTCCACTCACCTCTGTCTTGCTCCTGCTTTCCAACACAGGGAAGAGGGTGCAAGGTTTTGAGGAGGATGACTGAAGCCTGAAGGCCAGCTGACACAGAGCTGAGCATGATCTTTCTTGTCAGCAAAGTCCTCCAGAAGCGTTGTGGTCAAACGTTGTGATGTGCACACAGGCAGTTGCAGGAGTGGGGTATATTCCACAAAAGTCAAGCAGTACTACTGTGCTTGCTTTTCTAGAAAGAGATCGGGTTATCAGAACGTGAGCCAGAACCTCGGGAGGTAGAAGCCAGGGACAAACTAATCACTGAAAAATGTTTTATATATGTGGGTTTTCTTCCAGATGGGTGATGCAAGTGTTGCTGTCCTGTTTATTTAGCCTTGGAAAAAGCTGCTGGGAAGGTGGTAGGTAGGTGGTGGTCATCCCTCTTTGCGGTCTCTAAAGTGGAAGTTTGACTTCTAGAGCTTATGAGGGCTGCTTGTTACTGGGTGGTCATGGATGATCTTTTCTTCCCCTGACAAGGACCGTTTTAAACAGTGACAAGCCCCAAGCTTTTTTACCGTAAAATACAGATGAATGACTTGCCTCTTTACTAAGCTAAAACCTTCAACATTTTTTTGGTGAACTTTAGGAAAATAGGTCTTGACCTACTGCATATATGGGCAGGGGGGGAGGGAGGAAAGAGAGAGGGAACTGGTGTCTGCAGAATAAGGAAACAAAGCAGTCATTTTGCTTTGTTAACATCTTCTTGGGGCTGACTCATAGGTCTGACTTTTCTGGAAACACAATTCAGTTACATGCACTTCTAACTCAGTGCTTAGTTGCACTTTCTTGTACTGAAACTTGTAGATCCTAAATTTTTTTTTTTTTTTTTTTTTTTGCTGCACTTATTTGCTGGGAATTTGGCTTAATCTGTCATTTGAAACTTGCTGCTAAAGGCCTTCTCTGTAGCGATCTTCAATTTATGACTGGTGGTTTTTTTGTTTTGTTGTTTTGTTTTTCTGTCATTTTATTATTTTTATTAAGAGTTGTCTGTGCTTTTAGCTGGAGTGGCAGTTTGCTCTTCTCAGGTCACAGTGGGTGAAAACCCCATCATTTTTCAAAGCTCTACTTAAACACTAGCAAGGGATTGCCGATTGCCTTGTTGTGATTTTTAAATGCTGTCAGTTTAGTTACTGTTAACAGCAGAACATTAATAACTTGTAATAATTCTTCAGGTTGACATTGATGCGATCCAGAGTGCTCACTCATGTAGAGGAGGGAGAAGGTGGAGTTTGATTTGTGAGCTGTTCGAAGGGCAGTAACTTCCATATGTCATACTTATCTTGAAGAGCTTTATGTGTAACTAGGGGCCCAGAAGGGAGTTTGCTAGCTTGTAGAACAGATTGGTCTGCTGAGGGTGCTTTTCTGTCAGCTCTTCCATGGGTTTCCTGATGTACAAGGCCCTGGTCTTGCTACAGTTTATGGAGGTTGCATGCTCCAGGTATTGCTTTCAGGCAAAAAACAGCATGGAAGGTCACAGGACAGCTTAATTCTAGCTGCTTATGGTCTTTCAGCCTTTGGCATCTTTGAGCTTATCAAAAGTTACTGCATCAAATGAAAATATTTGTGGTTGGTGTGGGTTTTTTGTTTGTCACATGGATTTTTTTGTTGTTGTTTTTGTATGCGAGTGGTCAATACTTAATGGTAATTTAGGAAACCAACTCACAGACTGCAACACTTGCTTGCAGTCAGTGCCCGAATTGTGCTGAGAGTGAGTTATCATTCTGCCTTACCGAACCTGTGGCTTGGGTATTTCAGCCTTCAGCCCACAGGCTTTCCTCTGGTGCTGCTTGTTTTTCAGCTCGGTTCTGTTTTTTTAAAGTGATATTCTAATACAAATGCCCAGAGTAAAACAGTTCATGCAGTCAGTCAGATATGTTTTCCTTAGTGATCAGATACCTAACTTTTGCATTTGGGGAACATTAGTGGCTTCAAGGGATAGTTTTTCTTGGTTTGGAAGTTGAAGAAAATCTTTGGTTTGGAGTTTTGTTGTTTGGGTGTTGGGTTCGTTTATTTTTTTTTTTTTTGAGGAAATGAGTTTCATGGAATTTACTCAAACTGAATAATGTTGGGGATTGTATAAAGTGTAAATATTTGCACATCTTGTATGCTCTGCAGTGAAATATGTTTCTGTTGCGTTAGCTCTTTTTGCAAAAGAACACCGACTTTCAACTAAGTCCTTGCTGTTTCTAAAAGCATTTGGAGAGCTTCTGTGTGTTATTTGCTGGTTTTAAGCAGAACAGTTTTTCCTTCCCTAATTGAAAGTTACATGTGCATGCTGAATTTGCTCAGGAGAGAGACTTTCTGCTTTTTGGTGCTATGGAGCTGTTGACTGAAGTGCGCACGCGTGCGTGTATACATATATTTTGTATACCTACATACATTTCCCTTTTTCTTGAGAGCCGTTCAGATGGTGTCCACTTAATTTGGGGGGGGTTTCTTTCTGCTGACATCCAGCCATTTAAAGTGAAGTTAAAGCCATCCCTTCAGCCAGGAGAGGCACGTAAGTGGATCGGGGTGAGGTGACGGTCGGAGTGGTGCTCCTGCGGGGCTGCGGCAGACCTCCTGGGCGCTCCACGTGTCGCAAAGCGAGTTAATCCCTAGGTTAAGATTCCAGGCTAATTTCGGTAACAAAGACTAATAAGTTGATCTTTGAGTGTAGCGTTGCGACTGCAGGTTGGAACAAGCTTTGTTAGCGTGACAGGGACAGGGCCTTCCCTCACAGCTCACCTGGCGCTCCCAGGCGCTGCTGTGCCGGCTGCCCACGCGAGGGCCTGCTCCGTCCCCTTGCTACCACACGCCGAGGAGGAGTTCTGTCATTGGGCTGCCACGGTCTGGTGGCACGGCCTGGTAAGTGCCTCATAAACCAGGGCCCGAAGCACGAGGTGCTTGCCTACAGAGAGGCGCCTGCGGCACGGACCGGGTGGCGAAGGGCAGCAGCGTCTGGTAGGGGACGTCTTGCTCATGCACTGGCTTGAGAATTTCTGGTTTGGTGACGGTATTCGCGTGGAGGGAATGGTTAAGTTGATGTTTTGGAGTGGGGGTAGGCATGAGCATGTTCTTCACTCAGGGGTGTGTCGTGCATTGCTGACAGAGATGGAAAAGCATCGAGGAAGCCAGTCATTTAAAATGTTGGCAGTACCTCAGCACTTGGAGCGTTTCACAATTAAAAGCATCTGTGATTCATACTGTTCGGTGAGTTATTTCAGCCCTGAAAAGCAAGCTCTTATTTAAAGTATCAATTAGAGTACTAATTTCATTTGAATTAGGAGAGGAAGAGTCAGTTTTCAGACTACTTCGTCTCTCAGAAAATCCAAAGCTGTTGAACGACACGATACAGGTAAAAGAACTGTCTATACGGTAACTGTTATGGATGGCACGAGTAAAGATACAGGGGACAGGTTGGCATGAACAGATCGAGTCATCTGGGCAGCTGAGGAAGCAGTTTTGTCTAAGCCAACGTTGAATATAATCCACTGGTGTTCACTGTAAGTCATGGCATGTTCTTAGTCCTTATAAGTGTCTACATTGGACAGCGGACAGATTTTAAACCTTTGTTTCTATCTAAAATTTTTGTTCAGACTCGCATACATGTCAGCAAGTGATCTAATTAAATCTGGTTCTCTTCTCATCTATAAAAAAATAAAAATTACTTGTAAATAATGCAATTTTAAGGAGTCCCTAAATGAAATAATATCATTAGTGAAAAACCTTGTTTTCATTTTGTGTATCTTGGGGTTTCACACAATCTCCTCTTATTACAGCTTGGATATCTTTTAGAACTAAAAACGAAAAAGTTATATAAAGTATTTAGTAATAGGTGTGGTAGCTGTGCAAAGCCTTACATTTTAATACCCGTCTAATTTGTTTTCAGACACTGAGTCATACTGTCATTGTAGAAAATAGTACCATAGCTATTTGAAAGTAACTTACAGGAGAAAAGTGGTGGCTTTTGTTGTGGTAAAATTTACTTTGTTTGAACAACAGTGTACTGAAATACTGTTCTGTCACCAGGTGATCATAACTGCTTAAATTGCAGAGTAGAAAGTGGAGTTAAAGCCATGTTATTGATACCTCATGAAATAGATGAGTGGTCATCCTTGTTTTGCCTTTTTTTCCCCACTTTTTGTAATAGGTGTAAGGGTTTAAAACAACTGAATAATTTAAACACGATATTGTAGAGACAGAAGGGAGCTTATACCATGACAAATAGGTTAAACATTTTTTTACAGTATGTATTTCTATTCCCTGCTATAAATATGAAATGACTATAGCTATAAACTCCATGACTGTGGGCTGCCGGGATGCTTTATGAAGCCTAGTTGTCTTACTGGTATTGTCAACTGACTTTTGATTTGTCATCTGGGTACTTGCCATAAAGCTTTTTGGGAAATAACAAAATACTCAAATTCTTAACTTCAGTGTTATGTTTTATCTTGGAGGGGGAAGACTCTCGCTGTCATACCAGCAAAAACGCAGCCTTATCTAGATAGATGAAGTAGAAGAGGCTAAAAGAAGTAGCAAGCTTACCTGCACTGCTTAAAAGTAACACAAACCTTATTTGAAGGTAGAATGCAGTATATATGTTATTCTGGGAATGCTTTATTACATGCAAAACTTTAACTCTTTTTGCTGGTATGCTGATGGAGAACAGGATCTGCTCTTCTTTGTTCCTAATTTATTCAGATTTTTACTATTTCAGCTAACATTCCTTTGGAGATCAAAATACTGCATAAGATGTGTGGAGAGGTTGGTTTGTTTTTGTGTTTTTTACTCAATGGAAGAATGAATAGTTTGGTCCAGGTTATTTTATTTTATTGGGGGAAAAATATCTTTAAGGAAAAAATTGCAGGTAAAGAAAACAATAAAGAAGGAAGGTAGGGTGAAATCCTTAGTTTTCTTTTGTTTATCTGCTTTGTGTTATCTCAGTACTGGGATGGGTTAAAACTTTTAAGTCAGCATGGGTTGATTCATTTTTGTTGTTATTTAAATCAAGGCTGATTTTAGTTTTGATCCTAGTCAACTTTAATCTTGGATTCTGCTAAGAGTTTTTAATGATGATACATTTCTTTCATCAAAGCTTCTCTTGACATAAAAATTGAAATTGTTGCAAACAATTTTTCTTCATTGCTTAAAGCCCATGATCAAAAATTGGAGAATCTCACAGTCAGTGTTGAAATGTCTTTTACTATCACCTCGTGTCCTCTGAAGGAAATGGAGCATGTCAGGCAGCGCAGAAGATAATGTATTTGTGAGCAAATGTGAAAACGGGCAGGATACTGCTGTCATCTATTCAGCAAGCCGGAGTTATTCTGATACTTAAATTCTTGAGTGATTTCTAATGGGATTTGTGTGGGGTGTCCATTTGCTTTATCCAGGTGACTCCGGCTCAGAGGTTAATTTTGTTTTTTGTCCTTCTCTTCCTTTAAATCCTCACTTAGAGAAGAAGGGTGTTTTCTTAATAGTTGCTTTTTTAGTTTGTAGTGTCCCATATAAATGATGTCTTTGACTGAAAAGTTTAACAGTAGTTATCCAGTGGTGGAATTTTTTCAAATACACTGTTGTAATGTACCAGAGAACTTCTATGTAAATAGCAACTGTAATCACCAATCTTGTTATGTTTTGTATTGCTATCATGAATAAACAAGTATACTTTTTATTATGGGGTATTTCTGTTTAGACATTGCATTTAGTGGTCTTAATGCAACACCAGGAGATAATAATTGTATTAAATGCCATCAGATATTTATGTTGCTGTTTCATCATGTAGTTCTTAACAACGTTCTATTTTTTTTTTCTCTCACCAGACCTTAATTTATTTTGGATTAGGATCTCCATGGCATGTGAACTAGAAAATAATCTGAACTAGAAGGTCTCTTTATTTTGACGTGACAGTCTTTACCAAAATGGTTGGAAAACTCAAACAGAACTTGCTATTGGCATGTCTGGTGATCAGTTCGGTGACAGTGTTTTATTTGGGCCAGCATGCAATGGAGTGTCACCATCGAATAGAAGAACGCAGCCAGCCTGTGAGGATGGAAAGTGCGAGAAGCACAGTAAGAACTGGTTCTAATGTAAATGCAAATAAAACCTTTGCTTACAACAAAGACATGCCTTTAATATTTATTGGAGGAGTACCTCGAAGTGGCACTACTTTAATGCGTGCCATGCTTGATGCCCATCCGGATATTCGATGTGGAGAAGAGACGAGGGTAATCCCGCGAATTCTGGCAGTTAAGCAGATGTGGGCTAGATCAAGCAAAGAGAAGATCCGGCTGGATGAAGCTGGAGTCACAGATGAGGTTCTGGATTCGGCCATGCAAGCATTTCTATTGGAAATCATTGTGAAACACGGAGAGCCTGCACCATATTTGTGTAACAAAGATCCTTTTGCTCTAAAATCCTTAACTTATCTTGCTAGAATTTTCCCTAATGCCAAATTTCTTCTAATGGTACGGGATGGTCGTGCATCTGTACATTCCATGATATCTAGAAAAGTCACAATAGCTGGGTTTGACCTGAACAGCTACAGGGACTGTTTGACCAAGTGGAATCGTGCTATAGAAACTATGTATAACCAGTGTATGGAGGTTGGTTTTGAAAGGTGTATGCTGGTACATTATGAACAACTTGTATTGCATCCTGAAAGATGGATGAGAACTCTCCTAAAGTTTCTTCGCATCCCATGGAACCAAGCGGTGCTGCACCATGAAGAAATGATTGGAAAAGCAGGGGGTGTTTCTCTTTCAAAGTGAGTATGAGCGTTCCTGTTTCATCTTTGTTTTGTTTTAAAAGGTAAAATAGTATCTTTTGCATATAAAAGATTGGTCATAACTCAGTTTCAGTGTTTAAGTAGCTAGTGATGTCTTGGGAAGCTGATTTGCAATGCAGATTATATGCAAAATAAGAACAATTGTTAACTAATAATTTTGAATCTCTGGTAGCACCGTCTGAACAATTGTCCCACTAAAACGTGTATGGAGCATGTGAACTGGCTCTTAGTTTAAGGTCAGTCAAACTTCAATTTGGACATCTAATATCAGCCTTTCTTCCATAACTTTGCTTTTCCCTGTGCCCCAAAATAAACCTGGACTGTTTTTATCTAGACCGGCATTATTCATCCTAGCAAGATCACCCATCTGATTTCAGGAACTTAATTATTGTTGTCAATGCAAGAATGGCCCTCGAGTTATATTTGCCAAGAACGTACTCTTCCAGGAAACTTGAGAAATTGTTCCAACAAAATAGAAAGCAGAATTGGCCTGCTTTTCTGTTGGCATGTGCTCCTAAAAGGACAAACACTGAATAAAATTAACCTTGTTGTAGGCAAATCTCTTAGTATTCTGTCATGCCATCTGTGCATCTGACCTAACTACTTTCAGAAACCAAAATCCAGCTCTGCTTATAAAACTTAAGTAATTATTGTGAAAGAAAAAGAAAAACAAAAAACTAAGTTTATTCTCCCATTAAACTACTAGCTCGTTTGGTTGCTCTGCCACTATTTACAGCCAAGTTTTTGAGGTGTGGAAGTTGGTTAGGCATTACCGTGGGGGAAAAGGTGTGAATGATTGAATCTCCTCTTTTTTTTTTTTTTTTTCTATGGCAGATCTATCTGCCAGATCGCATGTCCTTTAAATTTCCCAAATATTGATTTAAAAGCCATATTCTAGCAGCAAGACATCTTCAGTTAAATTGCTTGGCTTCTGCATTTTGAATATTCATCGCTGACCAAGTGCTTTAGGGTAACAGAGGCACCTTGCACAGCAAGCAGCATGGGCTGGGTAGAGACACATCAAACTGTTGAATACAGAGTGATGTTTTTTCCTTTTTTTAAGGTTTTGAGAAATAAAAATTGGAAGATTTTTGTTTGGTTAATGCCTAGGGAAATGATTTTTTTGTTGTGTGGAATTTTTAATGTATTGTAAGGGGATATAGTTGAAAGCAACTCGGAAAACTTGATGTAGCTATCAAGAAGGCATCTCAGCCCTTTTTTGCAGTATTCTTGTTAGCAGATGGAAGCCTTCTGATAGTGGTGACCTGGAGCAGTGTACTGTTGTCTGTCTCTGCAAGCTGTATCTGTATCTGAACTTCTCTTTAGTTATCTGTATTATGTTACTGCTTCACCATGGCAGCTGAGGGGGAGTAAACTTAATCTTACTGCCGTAAGTAGGTGGCTGCCAAGTTCTGTTAAGTGTCCTGTAAAAATAACTATGCAGAATGCCATTTCTAGTAAACTATTACTACCTTACATCTTCCAGATTAGTATTTGTAAAAATTAATGGACCTCTAGACTATAAAACCCAGTAGCCTTACTGAATTCACGCAGTTTCAAGTAGTATTTTGTGCTGAATCCGGTAGAATGGGATGTAAGGAGTTGAGAATACTTGTTCATGTCTCTAAAAGTGATGAAAATATAGTGTTGAAAATAAAATGTGGCTTCATGAATATTCTTGAATCAGACTTTCAAATTTAAGACAAACACACATGAAAGTATTCTTGTTTTGTGACCCTCAATTCAGTCTGTTCATAGCATTCTTGATGTTTTTCTTATCTCTTGCTAGATGATATGTGAAAGTAATTCATTATTTCAGGAGGTTTTGGCAATAGAGAAAAATGGTTTATTAATATTATGTCTGTAGTGTTTCTATCTAATCAAATACCCTTGAAATATGTGGCGAGATTTTGTTTTTCAGTTGCAAGAGACCTTTATAATTTGATAATGATTTCAGTGACTCAGTCTTTTGAGGGCTGTAGAAAAACAGTGAATATGAAATTCTGTAACTTGGATGTCTGTTTCATGTAGTTACATGATACTAATTGAAATTGCACAAGGGGAGCTTGAGGTTCTCCAGTTTGATTTCCCTGCAGCAATCACAACCCCCTGCTGCTGGCATTCCCGGCTCCTCACCGCCCTCTCGTGCAAGCCGAGTGCCGTGGACAGGGACTGCTCACGTCGGGGGCCCTTGCCCAGAGCAGGGCAGAAGTGCCCAGAAAACTCTTCTTTGAAAAATTCCTTGCTACGTAGTTTACTGTGAACTTAAAAAGCTGTGCCACAGCTTATCAGATTATGACAGCTGAACAAAATATGCCTCGCAGCAGACTTGATAGAAGGAAAACTAAGTTGCATTTGGCATGTTCTCAGCTGCAGCTCAGTTCTTTATGGCCTCAGGTGTGCTTGGCTGTTAAGTTCCAGGCTCGGGTTCTATCCAGTGTTGTTCTCTCATGACTTAGAATTTCCCTGTTGTATTCTTTTAGCTGAAGCGACAGAGTCTGGAGTGGCAGAGCTCCACAGTTGGGCAAGTAGCTTTCTCCCACCTGACTTTCCAAAGCACAGTGCTGAAGATGACCTCAGAGATAATGTGAAGAAATTAAAAACAGTGCTGTCTATTACATATAATTCTGTCTTCTCAGAGAGCTTTACTTCACCACATGCCTGGTACCAAATTTTAGGCTCTTCCGTAGTGGTGTATTTAAATCAGATCACTCAAATATATTACAGCTTTTAGTGGCAGGAGGAGCATATTACAAGTACCAAATCATCTGTATTTGAATGTGGCATTCCTCTAAAAGATACCAACACGTAGGCCTAGCCTCTGTAGCCTAGTAGAGAGAGTAAGAAGATTGAGATAAAACTAGTTCCCCAGTTGTCTGCAGGATATTGGGTAGGGTAGAAAGCTTCAAAAGTTGAGTAAATAATGAACTATTATTACAATCTGCAAAGGCTGTGATACTGTGTAAAGACTTAAAAGAACGAGCAGAGAAGCCTGTCTCAATCATCTTCCACTTAGCTTTAAGACTTTCAGATCTTTCAGACTTTTTGGATCGGTTTAGTAGCCACTTCAGAGCCGTGACACCTGCTCAGGTCAGGTCCAACGTAGGATGCCTGTAGGTGTTATAACAGTCGGAGGGGTTTTGAAAAGAAATCTGACAAATGTTTGTTGCCTTGAAATACTTCAAGGAAGGGACCACAGTATTCATAAAAGATCTTTACAGTGATGTTATTACCCAGTACAGAAAGTGAATGTTCAAGAAGGTATTTTTAACTCATCTGAAATCAAACCTGTGTCAAATGCAATCTGTATTAGATGGAATGAGGCTCTAGGTCAGTGTAAGGTGCTTTATTTTCAGCTGTGTATAGAGTTAAAGTGTACATGCATGTTAGTTCTCTTCCAGAGCTAAGCTAGCCACCAAGTGACTTGCAGAATTCTTCAGGAAGCGAGCTGACTCCATTTTCTCTTATTCCAAACTCAGAAACTCTTATGCAGTAGTCTTTTAATAGCAGTATGAGGTGCTGGACAGTTTGTATTTGAGATTCTGACTTCATGTCTTCCCCTGGCTGCTTGATTTGAGGAAACTGTTGGCTGTCTTCTCTTCTCCTGTGTTTGCTTAGTAATCCCTGATTTTTCTGCTGCTGATCCAGCCCTAGCCTCACTGTTGTTCCGTTTTACTTGGTCTTTTCCCCCCTTGTTTTGTTTCTTACCCAGCTTGAGAACCACTGCGAGGGTTTTAAGGTTGTACACCACAGAACTTGTAGTAGTGCAAAACCTGTTTTTTGAAGTAATTGCCAGCGTGGCTGTTGAAGGAATGTATGGCTGGACTACATGCTAACTAGTATTGTTAATGTAGCTCTGGCATTTGCTTCCTAACTGAAAACAGCTGTGGTGACCACAGATGCAAAGAAATGTCAACCCTTTTATAGCAATTTTTATTAGGCTTATTATGAAAATAGCTGTCTAGGCAAAATTACTTCAGAGTATACAGTTTTTAATGCATGCCTTTCTTTTTATTCTAGTACAGATGTAGAAGTATTTGAGGTTAGTCCTGTGTTTCACGCTACCAGCTGCTCTCAAAACTCAAACTGTTCCTGCAGTTGTGCAGAGGAACCTGGAAGTACTGGCCAGGCAGCATTTGCCATGTGCATACATAATCCCATTTGACAAGACTGGGTATATTTACTTGTTTTGCTTTGTTTCTTTTTCTTCAGGACAAGGTATCCCTGACCCCAAAATCCCATTCTGGGTTCTTGCCTTTGTTTTGAGCTGCTGAAAATGGTTGCAGAGAGTAAGGCTTAAATTCCTGTGGCTGTCTCACAGCTTTTGTCAGGTGCTTACTCATCAGCTTCCGTTAAACCGCTTTTGCAGCAATCTGTGACGGCCCTGCCAGCCAAGACAGTTTCCCTGTGGTGACCATTTCCCTGCAAGGTTTGTTGTTTATGCTGGTTGTGTTTGAAGTACTCCAGTCTCTGACCTTCCAGCACTGTATGACTGTCTTCCTTTCTGTGTCCTGGAAGAATTTTGGCTATGATGACAAGTGAAACTGAGTAAGAAGGTAAAGGCTGGTGTTAAGATGAAATCGAGTTGATGACTGGTGGATGTGCATACGTATTTGTAATTCAAGGCTTTCACTGCACAGTGCAGCATGCACCTGGACTGGATGCCTCTTACTATTGATCTCATGTTTGCCTGCTGTGCAAGAGTACTTCAGCCTCTCCTTGGACTCATCAGGTTAATGAAATAACTGATCAAACTTGCCAGTCCTGAGAGCAGTATGACTTCACCTTCAGGCTTCTTGTCTCAGAAACTGTTGGGAATATTTAAGGAACATTTTTCTCAGGATGTGTTTTCTCATATTCTGCCTGCTACATAACTCTAAAGAATTAGCTGCTTGAGTATTAATTTGAATCTCAGTATTCTCATGCTTTGTCTCATGCAGATGAGGTACTGGCGTTATACTTCGTAGTGTTACGCTGCTTTCAAGTGCAGCAATTTTGTTTTCTGGGTGGTAGAGCTTTTTGCGATTAAAATTCTTCATGGTGTAAATAAGGCCGAGGAAGGATGATAGCTGTAAGTGGCTGTGACAGCTGTATGCTCAGCATCACATTTCATGCAGGTTTAGCCAGCCAGCAGGAGCTACTGACATAGTGACATACTTTGTAGCATTACTTGTAATGCAGATGTAAATATTCCTTTAGGCATCACAGAACCATTTAGGTTGGAAAAGTCCTCCAAGATCATGCAGTCCAACCTATAACCTAACCCTGCCAAGTCCTCCACTAAACCATGTCACTAAGCTTTACATCTAAACATCTTCTGAATACCTCCAGGGATGGTGTCTCAACCACTTCCCTGGGCAGCCTGTTCCATCTTGTACAGATCAGATCTTAACCTGCCGTAAAAGAAAGATGAACCCTGACATCCCAAGTACACGTGCAGTTTTTTTTCTGAGTTCAGAAGAAAGTTTGGAGAGTCTTAGATTACTCAGCCTGCTCTGAGTGCTGCTGGCCTGCTTCAGAAATAAACACAGTAAGGAGGTTTTAAGTTTTCTAATCTAAAAGAAGCAAGGAACGTGGGAAAGCAAAGCGATGCCAGATTTCTTCCTTTTAAAAAACCAAACCAAAACAAAAAATGTAAAAAAACCCACACAACAAAAACTAGGGTACAAGAATGAAAGACTTGAGGACAGTTGATTAAATGAGCAACAAATCAGCTATTTTCTAAATACAGTACATATGACACTATTATGATTATTCACTTGCCTTTCTTTAAGAACTGTGTAATGACCAAACACTTGATCAGTTACAGGAATGGTCATGGAAAAATATGATTGTAGTCTGTATCTTTCTGTCACTTCCATTGGTCTTTCTTTATAAAAGCATCTTTCATTTGAGTTTTGCACTAAGGTGGTGTAATATTCAAAAATGTCTCCGGAAATGTTATTTGCGTCCTATTCAAAAAAAAAAAAAAAAAAAGTTTAGTCACAGTATGAGGGGGAAAATAAATGGCACATGGGTTTTAATTTAGAATACAACTTTCAAGAGCAGTTGAGACAATGAAATGGCTAATGTGGGAATATGTCAGTGGGAAAACAACTTTATATGTAGGTGTGTGCATACTTTTCACTTAGCAGATATTTGGCTTTCATTGCTGTCTTTATGTAAAGAACTTGCTTCAGCAAATTCTCTGTGAAAGCCTAAACCAGAAAGCATGCATGGATGTTGTACTAATTATTCTTGTTTTAGCCTTATGTAGTAAAACTGCACTTCCCACCAGCTCTGTAGGAACATGAAATTTTGAGAGGGAAAGAAGAGAAAGGAGAGGGAAAAAAAAAAGACAAGCTAAAAGTCTTACTGCTAGAGAAGGATCAAGTATTGGTTAGGAGTAAAATATAACCTTTCCTTCTCCCTTCACAGAGTTGAAAGATCTACTGATCAAGTAATCAAGCCAGTCAACGTGGAAGCACTGTCAAAGTGGGTTGGGAAGATACCTGCTGATGTTTTGCAAGATATGCCAGTGATCGCACCCATGCTAGCAAAACTGGGCTATGATCCGTATGCCAATCCACCGAATTATGGGAAGCCAGACCAAAAAGTTGTAGAAAACACAAGGAGGGTAAGGCATTTTTGTGTGTTTGTGTGTATTTACCAAGTGGATGTGAGCTATAGAGCAGAAGATTCTTTTTGAAGTCCATTTCCAATACCTTTTGTTACTTAGCAATACTTTTACCATGCTTTGGGGGGAAGAGGGAAGAATTCTGTAGGACCTTGAGCACAGAAACTGTGTCTCCTGCTGTTTGTCTTCCATTTGGTTCTTCTTCCTTCCTCCCAACCCCAGGCGTGCGCTGTGTTCTTTGGTGTATGTAACTGAACCTCTGAGAATCTTCCAGATAGTCTTGGAAAAAACGCTAGCTTTCTTGCCTGGTCATCAAAATTGATTCGGGAGCTCATTTTTTTTATATGTGAGGGTTGGCAGAAGCTCTTTCACAAAATTGTTCCCCAAATACTTGGTAGAATTTGAAAAGTGACCCATGGAAAAGAGCCCAAGATGACCAAAATGTCAGATTTTCCAATTCTTTGCTGTCCTTTGTAGAACAAACAGAAGATGGAGGAAGGTCTGGCGCTGATTAACCTAAACATGAGGATTTCAGTCTGAATTTAATGTTGTTGGAATTTGAATAGTTAGGCTGTACAACTGTTTATCCCTGGAGGTATCCATTGAAAAGCTCATTACCATTGTTCGAAATAAGAATAATTAACTTTTCAATTCTGTTCATTTGAGAATGTATACTGTATTAAAAGAAGGTGACTTTTGCTGCTGCAGCAAAGTCATCGCTGGAAAAATTGAACTAAGCAATGTGAAAGTACTGTCTTTGACTTGTGTTCTGATGTTAAAACTGGTCATTATAGTTTGCTAGTGGGATAGATACTAAAGAAGAAAATTGTATTTTGTGTAGACTTTAAACATTTTTCATCATCTCTTTAGGAGCCCTCTCTGAGAAATTTTCATTAAACAGTTGATCAATGTGTTAGAGGATGGGAGGCTGACTATTTTAACAGCTGGTAGCTCAGAATGGAAAAGGTGACCCCCTTTCCTGGAAGGGTTATGATTAGTGTTTTATAGGTTTTGCGGTATGTATTGTTTTAAAAGGCTCACAAACAAGCTAACTTTTCTGCTCTCAATTCAACCTGATTTTAAAACGAACAAACAAACAAAAAAAGGTGTTCAAAACTACTTCAGCACACCTTGAAAACAAAATCCTCACATACCTACCAGTACATACTGAAAAACAGTGAATTGGATCCAGATTTATATGGTAATTCAGTAATTTAAGGTTGATTATCTCTTATTGATACAACTCAGACTGAGTTTATTAAATGTTATTTGAGTTGTAAAAATTGTACAAATTTCGGTTGCTTACTGTTGGGTGGCTTCTTGAAATCTGTTTTATTTCAAAATGCAAGGTAGAAATTAAGGCAATAGACAAAGCCACAAATGCACCTTAAAAAATTGAAGCCTAATTTAAAAGCCTAAAGTGTACTGAGGTTTTTTCACAAATTGCTTTGAAGCCTAATTAGTTTGTTTACTAATGTTAAAAATGGTGTTGAAAAACTGGAGGCTATTGTTATAAAAGCTGATCCAAATATGGCAAACATATGGAATGCTTGTTAATATTTTGACTGTCGTTTAATATTTTTACTTACAGTCCTAGTCTCAAGATACCATTTAAAATGTGTTGTTAGTTCTTGTAGTACCCAGCATATATTTTCCCTACCCACTTGTTCTTTAACAAAACAACCTTTGCATGTATGGTTTGTATGGCTAAAATGAGGGGGAAAAAGTGTCCCGAACTAAGATGAAAATTCAAAAAAAGCCAAAAGGAATAAAGACGGCTAATACTCAAAACTTACAATATTCCCTTTGAAAACAGAGAAACATAAGTCTTTCAAAATGTGATGTACCCCAAGGAGCCCTTTCAAACGATGGCTGAAACCCCCATATGGGTTCGCATTTGGATGGCCCGAATTCCTCCCTGCTCTGCTTTGTTTCCTCCCAGCTGGTTCTCAGCAAATCCCTGCTCCAGCCACTGGGTCCTGTCTTTCTCTTTGGCTATGGACACGTTGATGTCCTGACTTCCTAGGGTGTCCAGATCTAAGGCTTCCCAGCTCCCAGGGCAGTTTGCTTGTTAGGCTGCCTCATTATCAGGACAGCAGGCTCATCAGCCTCTCTAGAGGTGTCAGGCTTCCTGGCCATCACGCATCTTGCATAGTAAGCTGCCAAAATGCTGGCTTTAAACCGAGTAAGTTTTGAAATAACTAATATTCTGCTTGGTGATCAGTGGGAGCTGACTCATTGCTGAAAAATGCTTTGTTTTGTTTAGTTTTCCCCACAGCTTTATTTTTTTTATTTGGGGATGGGGGACGTACTTCAAAACATGTTGTGTTTAAGGTGGTTGGGAAAAGCAGGAAGGGATCTGGGATGTCTTAGCAGTTTTGCCCATCACAGATAGCGTGTGCTTCACTGTGGATTTCGACTTCTCTTTCTTGAACGTATGCTAATTTATTTCGTGCTGCTGTAGCTTAGAGAAGAAGGTATTTATCAAAAAAAAAAAAAATGTATTTCTTGATCTGGATTTTCCAGTCTTTAGGAAATGGGAGCTTGACAAGTCAAGTGTCTTATTGCATGCTCTCTCAGCTGGTGAATTTGTAAATTACTTTTTACTTTTGTTCTCTTTTTAAATTTCTTCACCTGGGATAGTTTTTCGGAGTTTTGTACTGTATACGTTGTTGGAGATGAAGCTGTCCAAATAAAATATTTCCAGTTATTCTTCAGTACATAATAAGAATATAAATAAAATCTTGCATGCAACTGTTTATTGCTTCACTTTGTTTGGAAGCTGTTCTATTATATTTGTATTTTGTGGTCTCTGGGAACTTTAAACTGAGTACAGAACTTGCATTTTATTCATTGAAAACAGATTTTTAAAAAGTTTAGACTTCTAAAGCTGAACTGTATTGTGTTAGTGTAGTAACCCCTTAGTGTGACTAACTTGAATTAACGCTGTATTATCTGACATTTGCTTCTCTTTACTAGTGTCATTGTTTCTGAGCCAGTTTAGGATGGCATGAACTAGTGCTTCAGATGAAAGAAGCTGCCCCAGTCTGGAGGAGAACAACTCTGGAAGGAGTTGTTCGGTTCTGGGGGGTATGTAATGCTGGCTTAAACTTGATTGTGTAAATTGCAACAACAGGGTGGAAGCCCAACACCACTGAAATTACTGGCAGGGGAGATTCTGGCTCCACCTAAAGATGGAATGGCACTGTGTGATCTAGTTCATTGCTATCAGATACGTCACGAAAAAAAACAACACTTAGTTCTCTTGTTGTTACAGACAGTTCTTGTTTCATATGATTAACAGCATTTTTATACTGTGCATACAAACACGTAAAGATAAGTGGAATGCAAAAATATTGGTCAAGATGCAAAACAAACTGCAGCTAGAAAGCCTCTTGAATACTGTCAGTTTAGGGTTTTATGACTAGGAGTCTGTGTATTGTCCAGTTGTAGAAGATGATTTTAAAAGATTCAAAACTTAAGCTGCAAGATGTCTTTGTTCTGTAAAGTTGTGCTTAAATGTTACTTGTATTACTGCATTAATGCTATACTGCACCAGCTGTAGTAACTACACTGAGCAAAATCTATCACTTCTTGGAAAGACTGCAAATTAGATTAATGCTCAGCAGTGAAAATACTAGTCAGTAATTTCAAAGCTGCTGCTCTTAGTCGCTAAAGTAAGACACAACAGCATAAGGGTGCCTGAAACAAGATAGGGCTGGTACTGAAGAAAATGGAAGGGAATGAGCATAGCGCAAAACGTTAGTTTCCCCTGAGCTTTCTATGCAGTTAAATCCTGTTTTTATTTTTCTTTTTCCTCCTCTTCTGTCCCCCTGCCGGTGACTTACATATGTACAGGTTTAAATATTATTTTCCTTCAATCTGGAAATAAAATTATGATTCTCACCATGTAAAGGGTAATGCTTGAAGAAAAATTTCTATGTTCTTGTAGATGATGCAAGGAAAATAACGATCTCTGCTGAATCTTTTTTTTTTCATTTTAATGTTACTCATCTAGGACACGAAAATGGCTAGATTGTTTTTTCCATGCTCCTGTAACACAACACAAAAACTGGTGTTTATACTTTGTTTGTTTGTCACGTTAGTTCTGGTTTTGTTTTAGGAAGTAAAAGAGCCTGAAGCGAACTCCATCTCTTTTTGTGTTGGTCTACAAGTGCAGTGTGGTGTTGTGGAATAAGGCATCTCTATAGCATCTGCACTGGTGGAGTACAAATCTAATACAAATATAACAGATTTTTCTGATGTTGTTAGTAACAAAGCCATTAGTTTTTGGTTTATGTTTTCTGTTAGGCCTGACAATATTATCCTTTATGACACTTTTCCTTCTCTCAGAGAAGGAACGCAGGGCAGAGATCAAGGTCTGAATAGTGTTGCACTATTCAGCAGATCTTTAATGTGACTTCACATCAAGAGGCTACCTTTAATAACTTTTAGTCATTCAGTGACTGGAGAATTGTGCTATCTTGTATTTTTCTTGTAAGTAGGTATGTTACCGATCTGTTCAGTTTATTATAACGATTGCAAGGGTCCATTCCTTACAGATACAAAACTGACTTTTTTCCTAGAATTTAGCAAATTCTCATGTGACTAAAATGAGTTTTCATATGCAAGTGAAGCAGAAAATGCAAATAATTTAAATTGTCTGAACTGGTAGCCAAATCACTGTATGATGAAATACGAAAGTAGAATCATTCCACATTGGAAGACTGTGTGGTACGTCCTTATCAATATCGTGAGGTTGTGTAAAAGCGTATGTCAGCAGTTTAACAGAATATACCAAAAGCTGGAGAACAATTCGCAACTGCAAGGCTCTGACTTATGCCCAGTAGAAACTGGCTTATTGTTCTGTTATGCTTGGCTAAGTTTTTTCTTTTTACATCTGTAACGTATTACATCAGATTTTCTTTGGCACACACTCCCCACTAAATGGATTTGCATGCTAGGAATACATATTCCAGTCATTTCTTTTAACTTCTTCATGAAGTTATGATCCTCGCCCTGGAGAGATCGAGAGACGGAAATGTACAAAACTATAGAAAAAGCTATGGTTTTCATCAGGATGTTTAAATATGTTTGGGTTTTTCTAATCACATCCAAAAGCTGTTATCTATCTCTGTTTTATGTTCTGTTGATGTTTTTTTTTTTCTGCAGTAACATCTAGAGGAAAAAACAGACTTCTATTAACTCCTGTTTCATACCCATATTAAATTGTGAGGAAATGTCTCCTGCTGTTAACTGTCAAGATGTCCCCGACAATCATGATTTCAGGACTTTGTATCTGGGGTTTTAAAGATAGAAACAGATCTATGATTAAAGAGTGTGAAGTCAGTCTGTGCTACTGCTTGAGAATAATTACTTGTGTTGTCAAAGATGTGTAATTGTAGAGGTATGCTGTCATGCCAGGCTGCTCAAGTAGCCTTGGAAAAAAAAAAAGCCATGCATCTCTAGTTAGGCTGGTTAACATAAGTTAAGCATAAAAGCATTTGGCTTTTTGGGCATTCTCTGATACTTAAAATAAAACATTGTTTGTCTGTATATTTCATCTGTCATATGCCCACCAACACCACAGACTTTATTGGTATCCTTTAAATTTGTTTAATACTGTTTAGTGGGTATTTCTTCCAGCCTGGGGATTCCCAACTGCATTGTTTTTTCTCTGGCGTGATGAACTTATTTTTTATTTTATTTTTTCTACCAACTATGCATATATATGATTACTGAGGTATATAGTTATTAACAAGATACAAAATTAGGTAGGGTTGCAAACTGCTGCTTGGCAGACATTCAGCGGCCTAAAATCTTACTTTCTGTGTTGTTTTTACTAGATAAATATTTACATCTTGGATGATCCTCTTTGCTGGCAGTTCCAACAAAGAGGTAAAGAATTGTGTAAGCCTTGTAAGCTGCCTTAAAAGTTATGGAAAGTCCAAAAGAACAGGGTGACGGTACCTCCAAGTAACGTGCAGTAAGGGATTGTTTCTAGAAGGGAGATTTGTTCTGGTTTTATTTTATTTATTTATTTGGGGATAATTAAACATTGATTGCTTTGTACTCCGGAACTTTGGTGTTTTGAAAGTCCAGGAAGCCCAAGTACATTTACTTGCAAGCTAATTTCTAGACAAAAAGACCCATTATCTATGGAAATGACCAAATAAAATGTGTTTCTTTCTAAACTGGGTTTAAAAGTAGGAGAAAATGAATGCTTTAATCTTCTCTAAAGATGAATTTGTAGGTTGCACTTCTCTGACTTATTCTTCCATTTTTAAACTTTCCTTCTGTATTTATAAGGGTTTTCTCAGTCACCTGGATGTGACGCTTTTTTTGATCTCTTTTTGAGAATAAAATGCATTTGGTTTAGCTATGAGAATGCTTTTTTGATTGTTTTTTATAAAGAACAGCTTGAATAATGCCAACAGTGAACAACAAACTGACATGGACTTCAGATTATTCCCCACCCCCCTTTGGAAATCCATTTGGGGTTGCAAAATAATTCCCTTAGAAATGGTAAACACCATTTCTGCTCAATTTTACCGAATTGTTGCTTAGACTGGAAATCACTCCAATATCCTGCTTCAGCCACTCTGTGCTGCCACTCTCCAAATAATGTGTTTTAGAGTTAGAAATTGGTCTGAAAAGAATTTTGAATCTGAAACCTCTTAATTTCTTTGGCTGCAGATGGAGTCATTGTTTTATGAATTTCTGGATTGCGGTTGATCGCTGGGTTTTCATTCATAAGGGACCATTCACTGCTTTTGGAACTACTTTAAACCAGTTTATAGGCAGTCTCAACCTTGACAAAACCAGAATTCTAGATAATATTAGTTTCAAATGAGAATTATGCAGGGTTGTGTCTTAAACCTAATCTAGTTGCAGCTTCCTAGGCTTGTCATTGGTTAGATTCTGCATTTGTAAATTGGAAGTGTAAATTGGGATATTTGATGTGAATATAATACCAAATGCACCTGAAGCATTTTCTTACCTTTCCAAGTTATGATGCTAGTGTCATTATTTTTCTTAATGTTGCTGTTGGATGAATACTCTTGACTACCCACTATTGATGCTTATTAAGAGTAAATGCTGTTGCTACAAAGGGTATTATAATGGTGAGGTTTTTAGAGCAGAGAAATATATATATATTATATATATATATATATATATTAGTTATATAATACAAAATTTAGAATAAATTGTAATTGCAGGAGAAGGAAAGGGGAACAAGCCTCTGGAGTGACAAACATGGTGTTGTCACTGGTTCTGAACAAATCGCAATATAGCATTGTTATCAGTATTACTGTTTTTAAAAATGCTCAGGTGACGACTGCAGTGGTTTATGAGAACATAACGAGAAGCCTCTCTTTCTTCCAACATCAGCACTAGTCTAATAAAAGGTACTGTTTTTTCCTGGGAACCTTGCCTAGGTTGCTCTGCAGCATTTTTAACGTGGTGATATTATTGATTTGTAACTTTTCACTTCTGCTCTTCAGAACGCAGCCTGCATTTTAATGGTTTGGTTAAAAGCTGCAAATATGAAATACTCTCCTTCATTTATAAATATTTATTGTATATCTAGGCTCCAAGAAGCCACATGCTGAATTTTTGACCAGTGTGGCTTTCATTAAGTTACCATGGGAATGACAGTACCTCCGACTGCATATAGATGAAAGCTTTGCCTATCATTTTGAGTCAGACTTTCTATTTCATCTAAACTATGGGATATCTGAGGGACCAGAGTTCCGCAATGTATGTGTATAAAAATTCCTACCCTGACGTTGGGACTTAGCGAAGGATTCTTGTTTGGATGTGTTTGGCCTAGTGATAAGGAGTAATGAGAGCTGCCAGCTCCTTGGGCCGCTCCGCATGAGTCGTGTGGCTTAACGCTGCAGGCCTGCTTCGGGGTGAGGTGTCCCACAGGCAGGAAATTCTGGGCTGACTCAGCTGCAGTCGGGGGCCGCTGCAGTGCGTTGACGAAATGAGCGCGTCTTCGTGCTCTGGTCATCTATTCATAGCAAAGCAGACCAAATGGATGTTGTTAATAAGTATCCCTCGAGTTCCTGAATCTTCTTCCTTTGACGCATTTGGCAAACCAGGCGTTGCAATTTGGAGTGACGCTTTAGAGTAGCTCTATTTCCATCCTATGGCTCTGCAGAATTTTGAAGTAGGTTTGTGGGTTTTGATTCTATTTGATTACAGCCTCCCAAGAACCCATGACATTAGGGTGTTCAGTCTTTTTGGTTCAGTAAGGATGGTAAAGCTCTTCCTTTCTATTCTACTTATTTTTGTCAAAAAAAAAAAAAAGTTTGTTTTCCTTTTGGAATGTATTCAAGTTTAATCTCAGAAGCAAACAGCTTTTAAGAAATATCCTCTAGAGAGATGACAATACGTTGCAAATTTATTTCCTAATTGGTCAGATAGTGGAAATACTTGTTTGGTGTGGCTGTTGGTATGTTTGAGAATATTTATTGCTCACTCTTTCTCCTAACAATGTTGTTTCAATAGTAATGTTATGCTCTGAAAGGTTGGAAATTGCGGTAATGACAAATTGTCGTGAAGTCAGGCTGGTAATGAGGCTACGCTTGTAGAAATTCATAATCGTAAGAGCTCTTGTCTGTGACCTCATAACAAACCTGCTAGTAAGGAGTTGTACCAGTTTCGCCAAAATGAGAGATGACTGCTTTTATGTTTTTCTGTTCACGTCTGTAGGAATATGGAGCTATCACAGTGGAACTCTTCTGTACTCATGTGAAGCTGTTAACCTAATGTCTATTAGTATTGGAAAGTAGTATCCCACTGTGTTTTTTTCCTTTTTTTTTTT
>VXAA01000020.1:515726-542133 GCA_013399115.1 Anseranas semipalmata | reverse complement strand
CGGTGAGACGGAGCTCGGCCCTGTCCCGCTTCTCGTGAGGCGCTGAAGGGGCCTCGGCCGGGCCCCTCTCGGGGGTTCCCGGTGCCGCTGGGCCCCGCCGGCCTCCCGCTGAGGGAGCCCCGTGACGGGTGGGGGGGGCCCGCAGCGGCCCCCCGGAGGCTCTCGGCCGTTTACGGTTCGCTGCGCGTCGCGGTGTTACGGAGCCTGAAACCGAGCTGCGGCCGGAGCCGTGCCCTGCGCCCAGCCGCTCGCTGCCAGCCCCTTCCCGGGGCTCCGCTGCGAGAAGCGTTCGCCGGGCTCCAGCAGGTAGATGTTAACCAGGCTTAAACTCGGTTGCTCTTATCATCTTTATTCCTTTTTTTTTTTTCCCTTAATTTTCTTTCCCTGGGTACGTTTCAGTAGTTTATCTGGGTTGGAGGTGTCACTGGTAACTCTGCAAATCAGCCTCCTCTGGCTGTTTCCCTTTTCCTTGTGGATCGAGGGTTTCTTTGACTCCTTGCTTGTAAGTATTACCGCTGCATTACTTCTTATTTTACATCAATGTCCTTTAAACTCAAGCCAAGCGAAGTTTGGAGTGTACGTCAGATCCCAAGCAGCACATTTTGGACGCTTTGTGGGTGTCTGTGGCTGTATGAGCACCCTGCGTAGTGTCAGAGTCATTCCCTTGAAGCAGGGAGTGGCTGTATTGTCAGAAAAGGTGCAAAATGCTGGAAGATGAATGACGAGCTCCGAGTAACAAAAGTACTCGCGAGGGTGTGGTTCAGCACTGTCTTAAATCTTCTGGGCTGCCCTTGTCCAGCCGGGCGCCCTGGCTGGTGTGATGGGGTGCTGAGTCAGCTGGGCAGGTTGTTACAGGCAAAACCAGCTCACCTTTGGGCAGCATGGAGCCCTGATCTGGCCCAGCTCTGGGAGCAGGCGGGACTGCACGGCTTTGGAAAACGGGTACGTTATGGCAGTTGTGCTTTAAAGCTGTTCTTGACAAGACCCGCAGTACTGTTCTGCTTTGCTCTCGTAGTCGTGAAACTTTTTGAAGTGGTGCTTTGCGCTGGCAGCACCTGACGTCAGTGTGTGGGGCTGTGTGCTGGGCACCTCCTGGTTTCCCAGCTACCTGGCGCTCCTGCCAGGCAGCGAGAGAGCTGCGACTGATGACCGATGGCATGGAAGGACAGAGCGTTTTGTGGGAACAGTCCTTGCCTCAGGAGTCACATGTGTTGGCCTTCTGGACATGATTACATGTTTTTTTTTTTTTTTTTTTTTTNTTTTTTTTTTTTTCAGGGGAGAGGATTAGGAAGAGAATTGTAGCTCAAATGGGTGTTCTGCTGACTAAAAAAAAGAAAACAAACCCCAAACAACATACAATAGAAGAATAAGAATGTAAAGCCAATTATACCACTTCATAAGATCATTTCACAAAACAAATAACAAACACATTAGATGCTTTGAAGTTTTTCTTTGAGAGTATAGCAAACTTACTTTTTAATCTGTACCCAGGTAAGCCTGGTTGACATGTTGGCAAAATAAGCAAAGCATGTAGAAGCTGTTAGCTGCTATCTCTGAGGAGATTGTGAAAGTTCTAGCTAATCCTCTTATTTGAATTCCCAGTCAAACTGTACAAAATGGTTTTTGGATGTTTCTTGTGATTTCATTTAGAAGTGCAATTATGAGTCACATGTAGGTGGTCAGGCATAGGCTGTTAATTCATGAATCCATGAATCCTAGCAGAGCGGTCATTGCTGCTGGCAGCAGTTAAGAATTTGATGTGGACAAATAAAACTGTAGCCTGAGGTCTGTATTATTTGGAGGGGGAAAACGCTTTGTCCAGTCTTTCCTTCAATGGGAACTCACTTTCACATTGTGAGCTCTGTGGGTAGAGTGTTGAAGACTCCTGACCATTAGGCTCCAGACATTTTACACAGCAGTTGCAGTTTCCCCTGCCAAATTACAGTACAAGGCTGCGTGGTTGTTTTCAGGTGGCTGATCAAGCTCTGTGTCTGTAATCACAGTTAACAACTATTTCTTTTCTCAGGAACATTAGTTAGTGACCTGTACTGTGTATACTGGGAAGCCAATGTTATAGCTGAAGTTTCTTAACTGCAAGAAAGCTGCTTGCTAAATTTGGGAAGACTCATGCAATCTATTCTGCAAAGATAGCTACTGTATTTCTTTCCTAATTCCTAAGTTGTCTAATAGCTTTTGTATTTTTCTGTTCATGAGTCTCTTAGATCATAGTGCCCCACCCTTTCCTTTGGAGGAAACCAGCTCATGTTTAATTAGCTTTCTGCTAATTACATACTTGAATGTTTAGGGTTACACAAGAATCGTGGCTATTTCAACACATACATGGCTCTGAAGAATTTTGTGGCATTTGGGTCAATGGTTGTTCTTTGCAATAAATGCTTGGCTGATGGAAAAGAGTAGGATGGCTATCTGGTTAATTTGCAAGTTGGTATTTCAGGGTGGTATTCACTTAAAAAAAAAAAATCGTCTGCTTCTTCAGATGCCAGTGCTGGTAATGTTTTCTACTGTTTAACTGGAAAAGATGCTTTCTCTTGCCTTTAAGATAAGGCAATTTGTCTATTTATGAGCACTTTCATTTGGGATGCTGCAGTAGCTTCAAAGATTGGTGGCTAGATGAGTTATTTTTCCATAGGCAAAATTTCCGTTTGTTGGAGACCTTAACCCAGTCCCATCCATCCACCCCCTCTGTTTTGATGCACTTTTTTAGGCTACCTTGTAAATTTATTTTCAGTGACTGAGGTTACATACGGCTTTAGGTGGGACTCACTGCTCCCTCCATCAGATGTGAAGTATGGTCCTGTTCAGCCACCAGTAAAATGTAAACCAGCGGCTGTTACTTTAATAATTGTGCATTTGGAGACTTCCCCAGCTTTGCTGCTTCTCCTGCTCTAAAACCCCTGCCTGGGGTGGCTGTTAATGACCAGGTAGTTTCAGTGGGTGATGCTGTATCAGACATTCAGAGAACACTCTTTGGAGCACTTTGATGTTTTTTTAATGAGAAGAATTACTACGAGTAGTTCATTACGTTCTATGGAGACATTACGTTCTAAGGAAACTTGGAGAGCCAAATAGCATTTGCCTCAGTCCAAGGGAAAGACTGGTGTAGATCATTGCTAAGAGTTGTGCCAAGGGTTTTTTTTTGAGAAGACTTTCAATAAATAAAGTGATAAAACAAAAAAAAAAAAAAAGAGGAGGGATTCAGATGTCAGGAGACAGTGGTTTTTTTTTTTTTTTTTTAATGTTTGTGTTCTGCTCAAAAGAGCAGCAGACTGAAATAGGCTGCCTGGAAGCCCAAGGCAGTTTCATGCTTTTGTGCCAGACTGCCTGTTTTGAGTCTGTTACATGAAGTCTTTTCCTGTTTACAGGTGTGTTTTAATAAGCTTTGGTACCAAAACTGAAACGTGCTTACAGAGCAGTCGTACAAAGCCACTGCTTTTATTTGCAGAGTTCGCATGTGGAGTCTAGAAACTGTTTTTCATAGCCTGTAATAATCATACATTGACTTGCAATTGCAGCTTAATAAAGGCACCTGTAGATTAAGTGAGACCCCCTTGTGCTCAGCTCTAAGTTGAGCCTTTCAGCTGGCTCTTCCATCAGAGGTGACCTAAGCAATCCAGAACTAAGGAATAGTTTATGAATAAGTCAGTATCTTGTCCTTCTGGCAGTGATGCAGTCCGCACCGACAGTAAAGGTACCTGTGTGCCTACTGAGACCCTGGGAATTAAGGTAGGTCCATGTTAGGAAGGAACAAGAAAAACAAGCCAGTGGTGCCTGAACTCAAGTTACAGCTATATTACTTCTAAACCTTATTTCACGAACAGTGCTTTTCTTAAAGCCAAAGCTATGCCTGCAGCCTTTGTAAACCCTAATATGTTATGAAAATTATCTTAGGTTTATTGCTGAAAAGAACTTGTTATGTAAGTATAGTCTTTCATGTGTGCATTGAATCAGCTCGTGGTGACAGATCCTATTTTGATGAAAAGTGCCCCTTTTTTTTTATTACATAAAGGCTAAGAATGTGCTTGCTTTTTGCTGTGACTATGACGCCTGCTTTAAGATGTGTATTATGAATTTTTTCCAGCTATTTTGTAACCTGGTCTATGTGGAATACTAGGATATAGCCTCTTGCTGTTGTTGAGAGCTGTGAGCCTGATATGAAAGTTTCAGTGTCCTGGAGCACTAGTTGCTGATGCTTCCATGCCTGCTACGGAATACTGGCAAAAATGGCCTAAGGATTTATAATTGACGGAGAGCGTGCTTTTTAGGAACTTAGAAGGTAGTTTTGTGCCTGATGTAACTGGCCCAGAAATCAAGGTTCTGTGTGATTATCAAGTGTCCGCAAACTTTTGAGCTCTCTTCTTATCCTGTAGGTTTAGTTGTGAAATAGCTGATGGTGAAGGTTGTATCTTTAGTCCCATGGGGATCTGGGAATCCAGAATCTAATGGAAGATCATCAGGGAAGTAAAGCAGAATAATACCTGGCTGCATAATTCAGTGCCAGTGCAGCCTGGTTCCTCCTGCATCAGTGGCTTTACATAGGAGCAGTCCAGACGCCAGTGGCTGGGTGTCCAACCTGATGTGCTCGGGACTGGACCCGCGGAGGAGCGTGGGCATCTGAGGCGAGATGTAAGCAAGGTGTTGCTGCCGAGCTCTGCTGACTGTTGTAGGTTGCGTTTGGATGCTTGTAGGTATTTCCCAGCATGTGTAGGTTGTAGATTGCAGGTTGCAAATGTTGTCTGAAGACTAAACGCTTTGATGAAATCCCTTTGTAGATTTAGATGTGTCCTTATTGCTTCCCATGAGAAACTTGAGCTCCCGAGACCTGAAACCAAAAATCCTTAAAAGTTGGAATGTGTTTTATTGAGCACCCATACTCAATGAACACTGTTGCACTTCAGGTCAAGAGAAAATATTTCTTAAAACAAAACAACAACACAAAGCTCCTTTCCAGCCACTTCCAAACAACCTCAATGCTTTGGTTCTTTTTATTCTGTAGTGCTTGTACCAAAATGCACGTTTCCTGTGTCATACTTGTTCTGTGTTTTCTTAAGTAAATCTTCATAGATAGACTGAACTATGTGACTCGGGGAAAGTGATATGGCTGTAGGCCAGCAGTATTTTGCAGAATAGTTGGTTTTTCTGGTTTTGGCTCACATGTCTGCTTCCATGACTGTGGTAACTGAAACCCTGTATTGTTTCCCCATATGTTTTCAGTTGCAGCTATGACAAAGTCACAGAGGAACTGTTAGGCAAACAGCTGGCTTATCCTCCTTGAATTATGTGAGTTTCCATTTTCTGAAGACAGAGCTGTGTTTTTTTGGATATTCTTTTGGATGACAAACTTGTCAGGAAACATTTAGGGGGAAGTGCTGAGAAACTTCAGAGATGGTATTGCACTCTTCTTAAAATATTTGCTCCGAGTATGCAGGTGCTCAAAATACTACTGAATAAAAGGGAAAAAAAAGTGAGTTTAGGTGTAATCATAAGAAAAACTGTGTTGATAGGAAGATGTATTAGTGAGTTTTAGAATGAATTACATTAAAGCGAGTAAAAAGCTATTTCTGAATTAAACCATACCATATTCTTATGTACTGGGCATTGTGAGAAAAGTAAGTATTCTAAGATGTTTATGAAAAAGCTACACTGAGAGATCTGATCTTTCAGTGGAGACCTTTGATGTACAAGTCTTCCAGGACATCTAACGTGGCTTGCATCATGTGGTTCGTCTGCTAGCGGTGCGCGAGGATTCAGGCACTGGGCACGTGTTAGCAGTGACCCTCGCAGGCACCACACAGACCGTGGTAGGTGGAGATCGAAGATCATGGGCATAGAAAGCAGTTGGGTTTTTTCCATTTTCCGTTTCAGAGGAAAATGAGAGGGCAGAAGCTTTTACTTGCAAATAAGTAACAAGGGGGAAAGGATTTTACAAACTTTTTTTTTTTTGTAACTTCTCAGAGGGGTGATGCTAATTCACATAGATATTAACCTTCGAGGAGGTCTAGTGCTAGTACAGAAACTATGTACAGAAAATTTTTTATCATGGTATTTGTGAGGAAATCTGTAAGAAGGTTTCGCTTCTGCTTTCCCTGATTACATTCACAGCAGAACAATTTGCATGGTCTGAGCAAAGCAGCTTTGAGTACACACATGCTGTTTGCACTGGCATTTGCTCCTGGGAGGGAGGTGTGGTGCTTCTTGCAGTTGTTGAGAAGTGTTTTATTTGGGATACAGGAGATGTAACAAGGATGCTCGGTGCAGTGCTCCTCTGGTACTTTATGATCCTTCTTGCTTATTATTATTATTAATGTAGAGGTTTGTTACCTTCCTTGCTGTTGTTTTTCTGACTTCTCAGTGGTCAGGCAGTATGGGAGCTGTTCAGAGGTGCCTCCCTCTCTGACTCCAGGAGAACACATTTGTCTTTCTTTTGGATTATGTTACTCGGAAGTAAGCTTTGGACAGTTCATGCATTTGGGGTGTGAATGCAAATAAGAGGTGTGACCATCGAAATACATCGAGGAGCTGGTCTTTGAATAAAGAATGATATACTTTCAGTTGGAGGAGGAGGGAGAGAAGGGAACAGAGAAAGGAAAACAAGCATTTTGGATCCTCTGAAGTTCCAACAAAACACTTCTAGGAATGGCAGATCATAAAGTACACAGTGATTCGGTTGCAGGAAAGTTGACTTGGGGTGGATTGTTCATACGCAGTTTAAATAAATTTGTTGGGTTCGGTTCATTAAAATGTAAAGGCTGCCATGCAAAAATAGGCTCTGAAACCTTTTTTTAGTGGCTGTATGTCTTTAAAGGAAGAACGCCTCTGCTCTAAGCGCAGCATGTGATTTCTTCATATCGATTCAGGGTGACCTCCTTTGTCCCTGGATCCAAAACTGATGTAACTGCAATTGAAAACACTTGAAGGGGAAGAGAAAGAACAGTTTGTTTTCTAGTGGCCTGGCTTTGCAGCTTTTTACAAACCTCTCCAGAAAGAATGCAAAAAACCTGAATCTCATTATCGAGAGACCTGCTCTGCTCCCTCCAGTGAAAGCTGCTGAACTTTGACACTGAACAGAACCGTATTTTTGGTTCTGGTGTTCTTGGAGGGTTAGCAGGATGCCAAAGGTAATTGCAACACCACTATGTGGTTAAAACCCTGTGGGTATTGAAGCTAATTTTCGGGTGTCTGTATAGAGACAGTGAAAGTGCATAACTGGCACAGAAAGCAGAGTATGCTGCTCAGCTTTCAGAAAGCCAGATGTTGATGTGGGATTTAAGCAAGAAGATGCACTTCATTCCTATCCCTTCATTTTCCAAAAATCCAAGTGCCTGAAGCACGGTGCTTTTCATTATAAACAACCAACACCTGAGTTCATGAAATTGGTGACAGAATCCAGTTGCAAAACTGTTGCAATTTACTGCATTTTAATGGGTGATAGGATCAGAGCTAGCATTTCCTTGGGTGATAGAGATCAGTGTAAAATTTCTCTGAACTTCGTGTTAGGAAAATGTTTTTATCTGTCATGTCTTTATAGCTCTGTGGAATTTACCAGTGAAACATTCAGGCTCATCAGCTTTACCATTATGGCAGTATGGAAAACCGTATGTGTGGTGGTTTTTTATCTCTGGCATCTGCAATAGAAGTCTTTAATCAAAATGCTGCTGGAGCTTCTGTTTTGGGAAGCAGTCTTTAACCTGCAGGCCGGGAACAATTGTGGAAATTGCAAACCTTCGCTTCCCCATTCTTTCCAGAATTTTTGATAAAGGGCATACGTGGCACTCCGAGAAAGGGCTGTGTTGCCAGATACTGACAACCTGCAATTTCCATCCCATTATTCCATTTAACTTCAGGTTGCGCAGCTGACAAAAGTTTGATTTCTAATTTCTGGTCTGCTTGATAGATTGTCAGTCCGCAGTTCTGTGCACCATTGTCAACATGAACACCTTATTTGAGGAATCAAAAAATGGAGATAGTACAGAAACTAAAAGATTTTTTTGAAGGCAGTGAGGGAAGTAAAGCTCTCTGTAATATTTAAAATGTAGTGTTTTTTTCACTTAGGTTTGCAGAAGTGTATTAATGTCTGTTTAACTGTCAGGCATTTCTGTGGGAAGGAAGAGAGGGTCTGTACAGCCACTGTGTATATAAATGACAAAATGTGTCTATAAATTATGCCATTGTGAAACTGATTCTTTTAATATATGGGTCTCTACAATGAAACTATTTTTAGATTATTTTTAGAAACTCATTACGTTTTTCAAAGATAAAAAAGATGTTAGAGAAGGGAGCCTTAATACTTACGTAGATGAGATGGAATATTTAATTTGTTTCTCCCTCAGAGAAAATCATACATTTCCCATTACTTAAAATAACTTGTTTAGATTAATGAGAAATGTTAAACTTTAGCAGTCTTTTAAAATAATTGATCATATATAACTCAGTGTGGAATAAAATTGCTGTCGTATAGTGGAAAACTGTCTTTGGTATTGACAGTTGTGCATCTCACTGTTGTCTGCTTTGCTTAATGACCCAGAGAAGGACTGGGGGCTCTTTGTGAGGCTGTCCAGCACCAGGGCGTCCAGGGGTGAGTAACCTTTGGGCAGAAACGCAAAAAAACAGAGATCTGTATTCTTCAGACGTATGAGCTTAAGGGTCATTATGAATCCTGGGGAGAAATACGATTACTCTGACAGTTACTGACATTGGTTTAAGAAGATTACTTTTTATCTTGCTTTTCATACGTGGCATCGGAAGGAGAACAGAACCCTTGCGCTTGGGTGATGTGAAGTACTGCGCTGGAGGGGAGCAAGACCTAGGGACACCTTTGCTAATGCATGTGAGAGCAGGAACGCGAACCGCTTGGATGCTTCCTCGGTGTATGCGAAGCACTCTGTCGTGGATCCAGGAGTGAAAAGGGGCCGGGTTTGGTGACTGAGACCTGCCCTCCAGTGCCACGCTGTGTTATTTCCAGCGTCAGTGTATGTCGGTGCTGCGATCCAAATGCCAGTCTTTTAATATGCAGACCTTAAGCTTGCTAGTGCAGGTGATCCCATGCTGCCTTTATCCTAAAATGAATCCAGCATTTAAAATTGGAACAAAGTAGTTGAAGTGCCCTTGGGAACAAGCTGGCATGTGGGATGGTTCCCGTCAAGCAAAAAAAGAAAGCTGGATGGCTGCAAAATAAATCTTTTTGTTGCAGTCGCTATATTTGAATTCTGTAGAGTCGGGCTGGGTACGAATGCCTGGCTTAACTCTGAAGTAACTTGGGTACCGAGCAAGATGGAGATGCACCTCCTCCACGTTAACGTACCCTGCCGAGTTGGATGCGGTACTTCCCTGTGCTCTGAAGGCATATTCCCTGGGGCCAAAGATGCGTTCGCTAGGGTTTCGCCAGTTTTATTCTTTGTGGAAACAGCCTGAATACAAAGCTATTTACATTTTGTCTTACTGAGTTCTCTTATGTCTTTTTCCCTCTGTTGCTTTGTGCCTCTGTGATTGTTAGAACAACGTGCTGGTGAGATCAGAGAATTGTGCCTTTTTCCACACGTGTCCGTCGCTGTAAGCCTGGTGGTGCTGGCCTGCTTTCTCGGCCAGCTGCCGAGTACTGTTTACAGGTCAAAGCTATGCAAACGTATGCTAATGCTGCGGTTGGCTTTCGGCGCTGCGTGCTTATGTAACTGCCCTTCCTCCTTTGGAATTTATTTTGTTACTAGGGAGCTAACTATTCAATAATTAAAACAGGTGGCTTCTTTCTAAGAGACAAGCCTTCAAAAGAAATTCTTTCTGGCAGGCTATTAGCAAGCTTCTGTCTTTAACCCTTTTCTCTTTAAACAGGAAGAAAATGAACCTGAAATCTGAACGCAGAGGAATTCACGTCGATCAGTCGGAGCTCCTGTGCAAGAAGGGATGTGGTTACTATGGCAATCCTGCTTGGCAGGGCTATTGCTCCAAGTGCTGGAGAGAGGAATACCATAAGGCCAGGCAGAAACAGATTCAAGAGGATTGGGAGCTGGCAGAGCGGTAAAGAGCCCTCTTTATGCCTTCGTCTTTCACAGTAGGCTGACTTTACTAAATACTATTCCTGTCTCATGTTTTCTAGTCCTACGTGCTATGGCTCGGTTTCATCATCAGTTCTCAAATTTGACCTCTCCAGCAGGAATTAAAGTTGTCTTTTTGATGCAAAGATAAATTTTTATGACATTCTAATTTAAGAAGTTTCAAAAGAAAGTCTAAAATAACTGTAAACACCCCCCCAAACCTCTCAATAAATACGTTGACCTAATTTGCATACTGAAATCTGTAATTCTAACTAGCAGTTGGAAGGGTGAAAGTGACAATTTTGATTAAAATACCTCTGCCTCTGGAGACAGCAGTTATTGTCTTGAATATAGCCAGCACAATGGTTTAATGTTTCAGCTACTGCTTAAAAACTAATTTTAGTCTCATCTGTGGTCATTCAACAGACTACAGGGTTAAACCCAAAGGCATCAAAACTTTAGTTTTGATAACTGAAGCAGTTTTTCTAAGCACTTTTCCTTTTTTTTCTGCAAAACAGTTTAGTTTTTCTAGTGTGCTAAATATTTGACCCTGAAATTGGGTGTTGAAAGAAATCTATGCTTGACTGAGAAAGTAAGAGCAGCTACAACTTCTTTTTGTTGGATTTGGGTAGAAAGCAAAAACATTATCAACTGCCTGAGAAACTGCAAAGCATTCCCTTGCACCACAGCTGTCCCTTGTGTCGCTTCCAGCTGTAAGCTACGTGACATCCATTCAGAATTAACTGTTCCAAGGTTGCAAGAATCCTTGAGATGAGGCAGCATGCAACTCTCTGTAAGAGCCAGTTGACTTGAGCTGGCCAAGATGTTTGTTCGCACTGACACAGATTCTTTAGATATGCTTACCTTAATGTATTAGTGGTATATGCTGGAACTCTAGGAAAAAAGTACAAATGCCTGAGAAACATGTCTGCATTTGAGTTTGGAAGCCTTTGGTGAGCTTGAGTTACTTAGTGATAAGTTAACCAAGGTCATTTAAACAAAAAACAAAACCAACCAACCAAACAAAACACACCTTGAAGTGCAGTTTTCATATCAGCCTGCCTGTAGAAAGTGACATCTGTGGAAGCTCTCTGAATTTGAGTTGAGTCCAATCTCGTGGTTTGGAAGCCCCAGGTTTTCTGGTATCTAACTATCCTAGACCCTTTTACCTTCAGCCTTGAAGTAGGATTTTTTTGTTTTTAATTCACTTAACTGTCTGTCACTGAAACAGATTAACTGCCAAGACAGGTAGAAAGAAGTGCTTGAAACTTCCAGCCTAATCAGAAGGTGCCAGGTAAACTGTTGAGTACAGTACAGGGGACATGCCATTTTTTTCCTGTCAGAAGTTTGGCTTAAGAATTTCATTGTTTCTGGAGCAGATAGTTATCCTGTCAGTTTATAACAACTATGTACAATAAAAATGGGCATTTAAGAAATTCTTTAACTGTTCACTAGGGAGATGCTAAAGGAACAGATAAGCTGTGATTGTTTGCTGCAGTGAACAGACAGGCTTTACAGCACAGATGAGACAGTTCCTGCCTCAAGTGATTACAATGTGCAAGATGATTTATGGACCATCCTGAGCTGGGTGGGAGCTTAGAGTTGCTCAACCTTTTAGCAGGTTAAAGAGCAATATAATTTAACCCATTTTAATTCTCCTGCCTAAGGAGAATAGTAGCCATTGAAGGTTTAGTATGTCCCCCCTTCGTTTTTGTATTTCTATGTTAAAAGGGGCTTGGTCTTTGCGAAGCACCCATTAGTGTTGCAGCAAGTGGTTTGCCTCATTCATTCAAGCAAGCATATGTATTTCAGGACTTTGAAAACAAGTTATGACAGCAATAATCTGTTCCCCAGAATAATTTTAAGATTGTGACGGGTATGTCACTTGCTCAGCTGTGTGCCATGGTTTTTATCGTCAGTAAGATAATAAAGGAAGATGAGTGACTGTCTGTGAAGGGAAAGATATGGTAACAGCTGATAAGAACAGAGGGGTTGTCTTAAGATAGCCAAGGCATATTTGGGGTTGAAAGGGATTGTATGCTGGTTTATGAAGACATCTCAAAACGTAATATGGTAATATGCAGTGAAACCCCCAAGACTAGGACCCGGTAGGAAGGTTACTGAGTGGATTATAGGAGATGCTCCCATAGAGGTGAGGGGAAAGACTACCTCTGTAGAATTCAGGGTTGTGACACGTAGGGAAAGTAACTGTTATTATACCTCAGTAATGTCAAAAGGGAGGAGACGGTTTGTAGTGAAGAGATGTGTGAGAGGAAGCTAGAAATGAAGGTGGGCATAGAGGAGAATTGGCATGTCAAAGGAGCGAGTAACTTATTGCACAGGATATTAACATATTTGTGCTGGCATTAACCAGTTAAATTAGACCTATATCTTTCTAATCCCAGGCTTCAGCGTGAGGAGGAAGAAGCGTATGCCAGTAGTCAGAGTACCCAAGGGGCACAGTCACTGACCTTTTCAAAATTTGAAGAGAAGAAAACCAACGAGAAAACACGAAAGGTCACTACAGTGAAGAAGTTCTTCACTGCTTCCTCCAGAGCAGGAGCTAAGAAGGGTAACTTTTCCACTCTGTTCTTAATGGTTCCATACAACATATTAAGTTGAAAAGTATTTTTGACAGATGTATTGTTGTGAAAAGCAGAGTAGTGCTCTGTGACTTCACTTGAAAAAGTTGGAGCAATGATGCTTCTTGAGAGCAATTGCTGTATATGGAGTCTTACTGAAAACACACAAAAATGTGAGCTTTTAGGTGATGCTGAACTGCACTCCTGAGTGGAAGTATCTTGTTTGTATGTGCCTTTAAATGAAAATAAACATGAAAGGAACCTTGTAGTATTTATGTGTGTGTGGGTTGTGAATATCAAGTTTGTAGGTGGCTGACTGTTTATTCTGGAGCAGGTGTACAAGTAAGAACAATTAATGACACTGATGCCTTTGCATGGTTATAGCTCACATGGGTAAAAATTGTAAACCACTAGACTGTGGAGGAGGAATTCCAGAAGAAAAATCGACATTAATGTATCTTAGCCTTATAGGTGATGCATTTCTTTAATAAGAAATTCTAAATAAGTATGGATTTCATGTTAGAATTTGTCTTGGTGTATAAGCAACAGATGGCTAAATGAGGCATTCAGCTATGTATGAAAACCACTTTTTACATTCCTTCTTCTCACTTCCCATATTTTCTTTTCTTTTTTTTTTTTTTATCCCATTCGCCATCTCTCTTGACGTGCTCCTGCTCTTGGTGTCTTGCTTGCTTTTGCATTTATTTCAGTGGCTCAAGAGAAAATCATTAAGCAAGGACATCTTGGGAGGGAGCGAAATGCTGATAACATTCTCAGGGATTTGAAGGAGATTTTTACTCCCTCCTGGGAACTGGCTTCCCCTACTGAAGGTAATGCAGCACAGCTTGAGCAAGCTGTCTGCTTGGTTTTAGTAAGCTTACTCTTTAGTTGGGCTTTGCAAAATAAAAACTAGGGTTGTGCCAGTTATAACCTGTGCTGTTGAGTGTGATGATGACCAAAAAAAAAAAAAGTCTAGAATTCTGAAGTGAAATTGAATCTCTAAACCAATTGTTAGCTTTTTGGTAGGGACAGTACAGGAATAAAGTTGAAGCTTCTTTGTGCTCTACCTTAGCTTGACATCTGAAGGATTATAACGTTTCAAATAGGAAAAAAAAAAAAAAGTTTTGTAAGAAGTATCCAGATCTTGTGCTGCTTCATGTTTTTATCAAAAAATAATTCCATGTTGCCATTAGAAAACTGATTATGAGTTGAAACTACTCCAATTTAAGAGTTCATACTTCAAGAACTTTTACATTCTCGAAACATCTCCAGATATTTGTTATATTAAGAAGACAATTTCATACCAAGAGAAGACATACAGGTTTTACTTAAACCCAAAAGACACCAAAACCCCTGATACAAACAGCTTTAGGATCTTGTCCTATGTTGTTTGCAATTCTGACATGATCTACTTACTAAAGAAATTTGAAGATGTACCTTGTCCTTATTTTGCAAATTATATGAAGAGTATGAAGGCATGTGTGTAGTAGAGCTAATGATAATGCTTGCTTTATATTCTTTACTTGGACTCAGATCCACGACCATGGCACAACCATAGTGAATCACTGGAATGCTAATGTTCTGCTGTGACAACTAGCATCTCGGTAGAATGCCTTGACAAAGATTTTAATATAAATAGTGTTTATTCTTTGTAGAAGATGATTCTTTCTTAACTCCTCCTGTACTCATTGTTTTCATCTTCGCCTGTCTCATCTAGTAGGTTCTCTTGTTCAAAAGGAAATTTCTTTCCTATAATCAGCTTCTTTGTAGTTAGACTTGATTCTTTCAGAGCACATGAAAAAGCTGAAAACACTTTGTTACTGAATCTGCATTTGTTCCTGCAGACTTTAATACTCAGTGCATGTTGTACAGATTCATTTTCCTTAAATCGGGATTTCAACACAAAAATCAGTGAAGTTGCTGTATTTGAGTGACTACACGTAGTTCTTGGTGTGACTTAAGGCAGGTCATTCTAACAGTCAGTTTTCTTAATGCCTACGTCAGCAGCAAGCTGCATCAATTTTCTGCATCTCTCTAGTATCTAAAATATGTTCTAAATCTGCGGCTAAAAATTCACATCCATACTCCTTAAGCTCAAATAGCAGAATGAGGTTGATTATTTTTATGATATAGTGAGGGCAATGTTGAAATAAAAATAAATAAATAAATCTTCAGTAGTTCTTTGAAATAAAACCACTAATTACTTGTAAAAAAGAAAAAAAACCACCTTAGAATTCTACCCTTCCAAAGGAGGACCTGCTTTCTTTGTTTATTATTTTGAAATGATGCTCTCTACTTACTGGTTATGTAATATTAAATGTGACAAATTTAAATCAACAGTAATTCTTCAAGCCCCCTTCAGCTTGAATACTGTACAGGCATTCTGTTTTGAATCTTAGGTACAAAGACTGAAAGAAATCCTCTCTGAAAAAGTGTTCTAGTACTAGAACGGAGGTTGATTTGCTCTTTTTATCTTGATTACTACAGTTGGAACTTAAATATCAATAAAACCTTCTACATAAAACCTTCTTATAACTGAAATAACATAAATGCTCTAATGGTACCTGACCAAATCATTATCCAGAGAAGGTTATGCCGAAGCCTAGAGGCATTAACAAGCCTTGTGCTTTGGTCAAATGATCTGTGTTTGTTAGTTGCTGAATCATAGAGCTTTGAATTCACTATAGTGCGGTGTCTCTTTAAAAACAAATAACAAAAAGAAAAAGAAAAAAACCTACTCTGAGTCCAAATTAAACATACCAACTTAAATATGCTAATCCCATTTATATTTACTTTGGAGTTGTGCATGTATGCTTATTGAAACAAGGAGCTCTTGTGCATGTTAGTATTTTCAGATTGAAAGATATGTTTGTATCCTGTTGATTATGAATGTTTTCATGTTTTCTGTTTCTTTGCTGCTTGCTTTTCATCATGTTCATTACATCATCTCTATTCAATCCTTCATATTGAACAGCGTTGGCTGTCAAATTGAAAGGTGGGTGAACTAAACTTGGGTAGGGAATGTACTGGATCAGTACAGTTAACTTCCAACATATATCTTGGAAAATCAGATGTGTTTGTGGAAAAGCCTTGTGGTTGCAGCTATGTAAACTTGCATCCAGTGCTGTGTGCAGTCTGTATTCCTACCCGCTTCTTGAGGGCCAAGCAGATTCTTTCTTGAACAGATGCAGTGCTTCTGCTTTTGCCGAAACACAAATGGCCAAGTTCTCGTTTATGCTGCAGGTGTGACCCTCTGGCATCTGCTGCCTAGCCAAAGAAGGGCTGCTGTGTTTGCACCAACCCCATGCTCCCATTCCTTGTCTTGTGCTGCTACTGGTGCTCTTGTGACCTTTTTAGTGAGCCAGTTTATGGAGCTAAATCATCTGAAAACCCCATAAGAAAGACTTATTTCTGACTAGGACTACCCTGAGTTGCTGTTCCTTGAGCTAGTTCGTGAGCAGTTGAATGCTTGTGTTGGTGGCAGCGCAGGAGCAGGAATGCAAAAGTGAGGGAATGGAAATGGGACCACTCCATTAACTTAAACTGCTGTGGAATCCTATCGGGAAGCCTTGATCTCAAATGGAGGGTTCTTACCTGGGAATGAAAATGTAAGAAACCTGAAAGAAAACGAATGTTGTAGTAATTTGCTAATATAAAAAGACCATTAATGTAGGTGGAGTATGTGGCTATAAATGTTTCACTTCTCTAGGAAACTGATTATTTCACTTCCATTTAATAATATCCAGCATTTCAGTGCTAAAACTTGAGAAATAAATGCTTTTTCATCTGCAAGATTGAAGTGGAAAAAAATATCTGAAATTTTAATACACATTAAACACTTCCTGAATTAATACACCAGTGTGAAAAGGCTAATTGATGTGTCCAAACTTTCCCAGCAGAGATCCAAGAAGCCAAGGCTCCCAGCCCTTCTATAAACAGGCAGGCTAGCATCGAGACAGATCGAGTATCCAAGGAATTCATAGAATTTCTCAAGACTTATCATAAACCAGGACAAGATATCTATAAGCAATGTAAATTATTTTTGGACACAATGAATCATAAAAGGGTAAGTGATTTGCATGCCTTTTACATAAAATAGGGAAATTGGTGAGAGAAGGAGAAAATGCTGTGCTTCTTCCAGCAGTTTTTTATGTAATGTATACAGGAGTTTTCAGCTGCTGTGCTTAGTCAAATGAAGATCTAGTGGCAGTCTTCAACTTTGAATGCATTGCTGTTTGTAGGTTTGCTGTGGTATATGCTGCAAAACTCTCAAACTCCAGTATCTCAGGTATCTTGAGACAACTTTCCTTTATGTCCCAAAGATATTAGTTCTGAAAGATAAAATGTCTATTGGAGAAGCAATCTTCTAGATAAATATGATTTTGGGAAATAGTACTATATTATGCATTCAGTTTTTAGATAGCTTAAGTGTAAAAAGTTACAAAGATGGAAAAGGAGATGTGCAGGTTGATACTGCACTTTGGGGAAAGGGGTTGACTTGACTGCTTTTTTTATATAGAACAAGGGATACATCCTGTTTCTCCACATAAAAACTTAATTGCTCATGAAAGATTAATGTATCTTTAGTGCCACCTATGGTTGAAATGAGTCAATATTCAGCACACCTTTTTTTCCCCTTCCTTTCCTGTTTAATACGTGGCTGCTCAAATGATAGCCTCAAATTGGACTGGAAATTAAAAGGGAGTTCTGATAGAACCTTATATGTGTTCCACTTTGAAAATATCTTGAATTTTTTATTTCTTTTCTTTTTAAACTGGCTCATTCTGAGCATAGGGTTTGTGAAAACAGTGAATTATTATTAGCTACAAACATTAAAGTTGTTCTTAGTTACCTGGTTCCTTGATAGGTTGTGCTAGTCAAAGAAGTCTTTCTCAAAACGTACAATTTGCTACTACATATAAACCAGACATAAAATGCAGCACTGCTGTTGTCAGAGCCGAGACTTTGTGTTCAGGCTGTCTTAGCCTTAGAGAATGCAGAAACTAAGGTCTCTCTCCATCTTTTTTTTTTTTTTTTAAGTTATGGTTTTATGCTGACATTTAAAGGTGTAAAGTGACTTAAGTAAAGTTAATTTTAACCCTTCAAACCTCCATTCTGTTCTTCAGCAGCTCAATTAGTTAATGCCCAGAAGACAATGTTATTTCACAAACTGTGAATATATTTCATTGTAACTTTATTGTTAGAAGTGTTTGCTGTATAGATATTCTTTCAAATTTATAATATACATTCTTGGTTTTTTTTTGGTATACTGCATATCATCTTTAAAAAGTTAGAGACAAAATTGGGAGCAAGCATTCTGCTTAAATAGTCTACATTATCTTCTCACTGTTACTCAGAGATGTGGCTGGGGAAAATGGCATTACACCTGTCTGGTTACATTGCTAATATACAGCTCTTCAGCAAAGAAACATAAGTCTTTCACATGTTAAGGAGCCAGTCTTGGTTTCTCATATTTTGGAATATAATGTAGCCAACATAAACATCTCTGAGGAGGATATATTTGCATTCTCAGACTGTTATTGCAGCTGGACACTTGCCCTTAGAGGCATTTTTGCCATTTCTTCCACACATGCACACCTAATCAGTTTTTTGTTGCAGGACTTAAGTATTGAGGAGCAATCTGAATGTGCCCAGGACTTCTATCAAAATGTAGCAGAGAAATTACAGACACGCTGGAAAGGTATCTTGTTCTTCTTCCTCCCATCTTAGTGCTGAAAAAGTAATGTTTTGAGGATAAAGCTTCTTGCATTTTCAAGTAAAAACAAAGCAATCGTACCCACCTCTCAGAAATTCTGTTAAAAAATTCTAGTCCCATAGTCCCACTGCACTATTCCCAGCAGCACCATTTCTGCAAAGTTTTACAATCTAAATTATTTGTTTTTACAGGTTTTCTTTAGACTCCCAATTAAGTGTGGTTCAGTTGTTGTCATTTCCTGTTTTAAATTCAATGCTATTTGTTTAAAACTGAGGTTGAATGTGTAGCCTCAAACCAATTAACAGGCTGTGGTCCTTACGTTACACTGTAGTGCACAAGAAGCCAATGAGAGGGGAGTGCTTCTGTTGCAGACTGCCTTTCTGTGTCTGGTATGTAAGTGGTACATCTTAAACATACTTAAGGATTTTTTTCGAGAGGTAAACAGGCGCAGAGGACTTTGAGGACCTCATTGGATTTATTCTCAATGACTGTGTTTTTCAAGAAATATTCTTGTAAGCTACAAACAGCTGAACCTAATTTGTGTGTTAAACGAATGCGCTTCCTTGTGAGCCTGTGCATGTACCTACCTTGGTATGTCATCGTGGTGTTCTTACCATTATATTTTTACTTCTGCTGAAAAGAGTGGAAATACTCCAAGTATATCAGGTCTTTATCAACTCAAGAATGTTTATGAGACTTGGCTCAAGTCAGTAGTACTGATTTGGTGACATAACCAAACTGTATTAAATCTTCTAAACGGTCTAGGAATACTGTGTTTACTGTGGGGGTTTTGTACCTTTCAGTGCCCCCTGAAAAAGTTGAGAAAGCAATGGATCAGATTGAAAAATACATTATGACAAGACAGTATAAATACGTATTTTGTCCTGAAACAACTGATGATGAGAAGAAGGATCTTGCTGTCCAAAAGAGAATCAGGTAAGTCTTTGAAAGAAAAATAGCTGAATAATCCACAGTCCTGTGAATGGGCTCTGAATCAAGCATGTTAAGTCTGTTGCTGTGCACACAAAAATGTCAGGCTTTTTAACCAAAAAGTGTTGAAACAATTTTATTTGAGAAATAGAAGGAATGAATAAATGACTAATGAAAGCTCTACTACACTAGGAAAACTAATTGGTGTGCTTTTGTTAAGTTAAAGCAAAAAAGGAAAATATTTTTTTTTCTGGAAATAGTAAATTACTTCAGTGGAATAAACTGGCTTATAAATGGACTAGTGCCTCACTTACACAAAGCACTCATTGTGCATTGAATTCAAGAAGCAGCTGGCTTCAAACACCTGAAAGTTACTGGCACGGAATGGTTTAACATATTTTCTTGTCATAGGGCTTTGCACTGGGTAACTCCACAAATGCTGTGTGTTCCTGTCAATGAAGAAATTCCAGAAGTCTCTGATATGGTTGTAAAAGCAATTACAGGTTTGTGAATCATAAAGTTTACATTTACAGTTTTAAATTTCAAATCTCCTGTTCAGAGAGGTTATTTTCTGCTGTCATCAGAAAGGGGTCCAAGCTTTTAGATTTGCAATAGTCTTTGTTGTATTGAGCTAGTTTGTCATCTGTGAAGCAGGAATAACTTTACTATCAGAGAAGTGTTTAAACTTACCTAATCTATTTGAGATACTTGGACTGAACCAAGAGAAGGCTGAATAAACAGGTACTTTAATGGAACATCAAGCACCACAGATTTAAAAAAAAAAAAAAGCAATTTTAGTATTTTGTCCACCTTGTATTGTTCAGGTGGCCGATTAATTTGGTTTTAATGATTTGAGAACTTTTCTATCTTACAGATATTATCGAGATGGATTCAAAGCGTGTCCCTCGTGATAAATTAGCATGCATCACCAAGTGCAGCAAGCACATCTTTAATGCTATAAAGATCACAAAAAATGAACCAGCTTCTGCTGATGACTTTCTTCCAACACTTATATACATTGTTTTGAAAGGAAACCCACCCCGTCTGCAGTCCAACATCCAGTATATAACACGCTTCTGTAATCCAAGCAGGTTAATGACAGGAGAAGATGGCTACTATTTTACCAATCTGGTAAGTGCAGGAATAGTGTTGATGCTTTATATAACAAGATTGTCTTTTATTTAGATACAGGAATTCCCAGTAAAGGCAAACATGGCATAACATCGTAGAAGGAAAATTAAAACAATTCTTCAAATGCAGCTTGCTGTACCCTAAATAACCTTTAGCACTTTTGCTGTATACCTCCTCTCTCTTCCTTCTCTGCTTTCCAAACCAGACAGTGTTTTGCTCTTCACAGTATGAAACCCTTTATTGAACTGTCTGATGCAAAGACTTAGGCATACTTTTATTCTGTAAGGAGATAAGTACTTTCTGTTCCTAAAATCCTGGGCTTGGGCAGTGCAGATGTTACAGATGCAAAGTTCCCCATATAACTGCATGAGAGTTTATCTAATGAAGGGACTGCAGAATTAGGCCATTAATGAGTGGAGGTAAACAGACTTCTTAAAGTGTGTTTGTTTACGTTAGAAGGAATTATAATTATGAACTTGGCTTCTCTGCATTTCATCTTAAAGCAATTCTCGAGGAAAATATGTAGTTGAATTAGATGCTTCGAATGTTAAAAATTCCTTTCAGTAGGAGGAGAGCCTCCATGAGGTAAGATGGGCATCTCAGTATTTCTTCTTTCAGAAAATGGAGAGAGCATACCAGATCTCTGCTGATCAGATTATTAAATATTAATATAGTGCTTTTTGTCTAGTTGTTATGTCTTGTTCTTTTTCATTGCTCACTTCCAAAATGGAGTGACCCTGTGGTTTGTAATGTAAGTTATCCAGCAAGTCAGAACAGTTCAGCTGAAATGGTATCTTCCTCTATCATTCTCTGAGTTTTTGACTTCTTCAAACTTTGAGGAGGAGAGAGAGGCATGTGAACTGTCTGATAAAGCTAGCTTCCTGAAAAGCTCTTTATGAGTGATCTGTTGCAGCATAAAATAATCGGTTTTTGGTCTAACAGCAGGATTAAAAAAATAGAACACAAGTTCCAGTCTGTAGCTTGTGATGATATTTCCTCTGTGTTTTGTTTGTAGTGCTGTGCTGTGGCCTTCATTGAAAAACTGGATGCTCAGTCTTTAAATCTAAGCCAAGAGGATTTTGATCGCTTTATGACTGGTCAGACATCCCCGAAGAAGCAAGAATCTGACAGCTGGTCACCTGATGTGTGCCTGGGTGTTAAGCAAATGTATAAAAACTTAGATCTCCTGTCTCAGTTGAATGAGAGACAGGAAAGAATTGTCAATGAAGCCAAGAAGCTTGAGAAAGACCTAATAGATTGGACTGATGGAGTTGCAAAGGAAGTCCAAGATATTGTTGAGAAATATCCATTAGAAATAAAACCAAAAAATCAAGCCTTAGCAGCTATTGACTCTGAAAATGTGGAGAATGATAAGCTGCCCCCACCACTGCAGCCTCAGGTTTATGCAGGATAATTATCAATGTTAACTTTGAAGAGCATCATTATTTTCACCTAGTACTATCTGCTACTTGGAAAGGGAAGTAAATTCAAGGCTGAAAATCAGATGAGCTTAAATCAGTACATTTTTAAAGGTACATTTTTTGGTTAAGTGTAATAAATTGTATTTATTTTAGTCAATTAGATTTCTATTAGGCTTTTGTGAGTTTTTGAACTGAATTTAAATTTTCTACACAAACCAGTGTAATTTTTAAGCAACACTCGTCCATTGACATATTTCCTGAAAGTTTCCTTCTAGGCATGCACTTAAACATTTTTAATAATTAGTTTAACTTAAAGATTTCTAGTTCCAGCAGAAACTTGAAGGATACCAATGTTAGTTTGAATTTATTCTGTAGCTGTAAAGAAGAAATATGTATTGTAAAATATGTAAAATTGTAAATAGATTTAAAATCTAATGTCTCAATTGTGCATGACATCTTGTGTATTAGTGAAAATGATATGAAAGTGTTCATATTAGCACCTTTTGGTTCAATCACATTGCAGTATAAAGGCAAGTACACTATTAGTGTTTCGATAAGCTAGCTGGTATAACTGAGGAATTAGAGAGGATATTCTTGTAATGATTTGACTTCACATGTTATCTCAATTTGCTTTGTTTAAAAAAAAAAAAAGGCGCCATCTAAAATAAAACATTTCTTCATGTAAACATTCTGTTTTGTCAGTACACCTGATAGCCTTCAGTGGAGCACATCAGTGCTGATATCACTTTTGAAGAGAATGTTGAGCCAGGCTTCAGAAATAGGAGGGAATATTTTTAATGAAAACTTTATAATGTGGAACTAAAGCGGAAGGGAAGGACATGATGCAAGAATTGTGCCACAAGTGGCTTACTTTTCTGGCATTGCCTGGTAATTTCCATCACTGGGCTCGGTCTTGATTGCTTTTTTGACAATCCTGGTCAATAAATAAGTTCATATAATTGGAGGCTGCTTTTTAACAGAAGTATGAGTCATTGCTCTGAGCAGAAGAGTGCACTTTATTTTCATGAAACATCACTGTTCTGATCTTTAGTGACCCTCTTTAACAAGGGAAATTACCTTGCTAGAGTATTGAACATCGAGATAAACATGGCTTTATGTCGCTAAAAGTTTAGATAGGTGTATTTCAAGTTAAGAGTAATAGCTCACTCCACAAAAAGTAACCTCTTGTGATAGAACTTTTTTATGCCAGTGAAACATTTTATATCATTTTAAATCTCTCAATTAATCCAGTCTGCCATGACTTGTTGGTGTACCTGAGATATCTGAGATAGAGCTACTTAGCTTGAACTACACTTAAGCAATGTTAAATTCTTACCATGAAGGAGGAAAGTACCTACCTCTTTATGTTCCACTGCTTTAAAAACATACTTTAAATTTGCACTGCAATAATTTCAGACCAAAACTGTGTTTTGTTCCTGTTTGTCGACTATGCATTAACTATGCATTCCTAAGTGTTTCAGAGATAACCAGTTACCCAAAATTCCTCTGATAAAGTGAAGCAATGAGCTAGTCAGATGATCACAGAAATTGGATTATTTAATATATCCACGTGCCACTTGCCTGAATTGCTTAGGATCCGACCAGTGCTTGCAGTAAATAATACTGCAAAATCTTTGTTTTATAAACACTAGGTGCTAATTCTGATATCCAGGTACACGGGTGGGGGATTAGCTAATTAGCTATTGTGTAAATTGCTATGTTTGAATAAATGTGTACATTATTCCCTTGTTAATGAGTTCCTAAAAATCTTGTCATTGGGTTTTGTTATGCTGTTAATGATTAATGTGAATATAATTGTGACCGATTCTGATTTCTCTGTGTTTTGGGAGAGAGAATTCTTAGTCGTTCAAGTGCAAGTCTAGGAAACAATGTCTTTTTCTTTGCAGAAAGATTATTGTAGTGATTTAAGTACTTAAGAATGACTTGCCTGGTGCATTTGTAACTAAAGTATCTCTAATTCATATGCCATCTTGTTACCAAGTCACTGAAGTGGGAGTGTTTTGGGCAAACAAATCCTCCAAATCCCTGTGAGGCAGGTAAGATGGATTTACATATCCCATCTAAGAGTTAGCAAGTAGGAGTAGAGCACTTTGCTCTTAGCCATCATATAGTCTGGGCAGCTACAACTCTGGGAGTACCTCTCACAGGAACTTGCATTCTGGTGTTTGAATAACTAGACTGCTGTAAGACCTTGTCAGTATTTTATTAGGTGAATTACCTGTCTGCAGGTAAAACAATAAATAGTTTTGTCCTGCTTAAAAGTAAGGTAGTTCAGTTGCCATAATAATAACTGCAGAATCTCTCTGGTGTTTAAAATTCAGACTGGGCAAGCCACCATGCAGAGTGGGCTGAGAAGTGAAGATGCTGAACTGGAAGATACCATGTCAGTTTGGGGCTCACCATGAGATAATAAACCCTCTAGTATGCAGTACCAGGTAGGGTTGGTACTTCATACTGGGCATCACTGCAGTATGAGATGCTCTGGTCCCACAGATGAGACTGGGATAAGGTACGGTTAGAGACTAAGATGAAAAATTCCATATTATGAAATAGTAGCTATGAACAAGTTACTAGTGAACAGGAGAGTTTAATTGAAATTACTTAAAATTAATTAAAAATACTGTCTTAAAGTGAATTGGAATAAGAGCTGCTGTCCTTTGGTAACAGTCACAGTATCAGAAAATCTTTTTAACTTTTTTTTTTCCCAACAGCCCACTGCTAGTTCTGTATTACTGAAAAGGAAGACTGTGCGTCTTATTACCAGGAATCAGAATTTGTTGTAAACTACTTTGCATGCAAGCTACCTATTTATTTTGCTGTAGTAAAGAACCTATTTTGGAGTAAGTACTGGTTAATTAAACTGTACTTCTTTGGTTTCACATAACTGAATTATGAAATGAAATTAAACTAATTCTTCTACCCAGTTATCAATGTTTACCAATTCTCTAGTATATATTCTTGTGGCTGGGCATCTCATGATTCAGGTAGGGGAGCACAGATAGAGGCTTATATGTATAGCTATTTAACAGCAATTAAAAAAAAAAAAGTTTAAAATTGTTGGCGGGAGAAGTAGCAGTGTTCCATTTTAAAAAAGAACTGAACCTTGGAGGCTTATGCTATAGTGGCTGCAACAGGGGACAAACAGGTTTGACGCTTTATCTTGGTATCCAGTAGGACTGATTGTGTCCCCTTGCCTTATCTACAGCCACCATCATTTTGTTAGACATGTACAAAACTGACTTTTTTTTCTTCTTAACTGGCTGAGAGGCTTGCCAAATATGCACTGACACTACTGCCTCCTGCTTTCCAAATGCCTCAGTCAAGGAGGAAAAAAATGGTCATTAATTATGGAGTGTAGTTCAGTAATGTCCTTAGACACGTTAGAAGATGGTGATTCTGACCTTTCTGCTCTTCAGGGAAGGTACTGTAGTTGTACCACAACTATTGCAAATACTTCTGCAAACTTTCCTTCCAGCTTGTCCTACTGATGCTGATGGAGTTGGTAGGTTTGCAGCATGAAGTCCCTGACTGTAAGTTGTGCAAGATGTCCAGATGTTCTTGCTCCGAATACTGGGGTTACAATGGAATGACTGGATAAAACAGCTTGGTAGTGGAGGGCTGGGATTACTGCTACCTGCTATCAGAAGATAATGGCCCATTGCCTTGTCTCCTTTCATGGGAGGCCAGGCCTGGCTCAGTCGTCTTTACTAGACAGTATTTATGTATGTATTTATATACAGAGGGGTATGGTTCCTCCGGGCTGAGCAACCTCAGCTCCTGGCCCCGTGTCTCCACCACCCCGGTGCATTGCTCCTCCTTGGGGCAAGGCTTCGCTGTCTCCTCTTGAGCTTCGTTATCGTTAGAAATGGTGCTGTTCTGCTTTGTTCTGTTAAGTCAGCTGCTTTAAGGATTTTGTCTTGAACACTTTTAGGTAGCGGTCACCTTAAAATAATTGTGTATTTATTTTACTGGAACAAGGTGGGGGAGGATGAGTGGTTAGGAAATGGCTACACCACCCTTAAGGGACCTAACAAAAACAGGACTTTGTGGCAGTGACCTCATAAAATTTCCTTTTTTCAACTGTTTTTTGAACGTATTGGACAAGATTCTCCATCAGGGCTGCAACACCACTCGTGCAGGCCTTGAGAAAACAGAGGGGAGTAAAAAGGGGCAGCAACCGCTTCCCTGGCCGAGGCGGGGGGGCGGCAGCGGGAGCAGGGACGTGAAGCGCCAGACTCGGCCGGGTTGAAAGGGACCCGCGACCCCCTTTTGGGGTAACTCCCCCTACCCCGGGCCCTCCCCGCCCTTGCCGCTGGGGTCCGGGCCCGGCTCCGCCTCGCTCGGGAGGCCGAGGGGCCGGGCCGCGCGTTGCTGGCGCCGCAACAAGCTTGTCCCCCCCGCGCCACCGTCGGCGGGGCCGGCCGGGGTGAGAGGTGACGGCTGCGTCCCCGGAAGCAGCGGGAGGCGGAGGCGGAGGCGGGTGTCCGGGCAGCGGTGCCGGGAGCGGCCTCCCCCCGGCCCCCGCCCCGTAGCCCCCCGTCAGGGCAGGAGGATGCTGCA
>VXAA01000020.1:478502-515560 GCA_013399115.1 Anseranas semipalmata | reverse complement strand
CGCGTTGCTCCGGTGCCGGCTGTGGAAGCGCCGCCGGCGCCCCGCGAGCCTGGGGAGGTGGCCGGGGTGCAGCGCTCCTGCTCCGGGGCGGTACCGCGCGGCGGTGGGACGAGCAGCGGCACTGGCCGCGGCTTTCATATTTTTTTTCGCTGCTTTTAGTTTATTATTTATTGTAAGCGTTTTTTTAAAGGGGTTGTTAGCGTGAGATTTGTATGCTTGCCGTTGTACCGGGAAAAAATAGTAGGAAAGAGTAATTCTGGTAGCACTACAAATATTTCTGTTTCAAAATAGCTTCTCAGTACTGATTCCTTCATTGTTTTTTCCTACTCGCTACATATCTGTATTTTATTCCCTTTTTGATTTACCTTATGTCTAAAGATGTTGTTCTTCTTTAAGGAAAAAATTTTTGGTGCGACATGGCTGCTCGATACCTAAAGTTAAATTTGAACCGTATATCATAATCATAGATATGGACACCCTGGGAAACATTACCGCCTGACGAGGGAAAGAACAGATTACAGCACACCTCTTTTTTTCCTTCCCCCTTGTTTGCTTTTTAAGGGCTTGTCTTCTCTGGGGAAATTTACTTGCATAGTTAGCTCTGCCCATATTATTCTACAGTTTACCTGCTAGCCAAACCTTGACTCTAGATATGAATTATTAAGAGTTACTTTCCACATCCTCGTTGGACTTCCGAGAAGTTTTATGATTCGTAGTATGTCATGAAATGTGAATGGCTACTTAGGCCTATCTTTCCTGGTAAATCATTAATGCATTTTTATAACCGGTTAAGTTCAAGGAAATAGTCACCTATCCTTTTGCTTCCAGGCTGGGTGTATCGAACCGTTGTAGGCTCACCTAGTGAGCTAGTGCCACTTCATCTACCTGCTCTTCTCTGGTCTCTGTAAGCTGATGGCTGCAATCCAATTTCTGGTCAGCAGGTGTCCGCATAACAGGGGACAACTTTTGTTGGCAGAGTGAGCAGAGATAATATTGAATTGTGCCTGAGAGACTGAATGCTCTTTGACCCTAGATTTAGTCCCATCAAAGAGGATTAAGACCTCAGTAGCTTTGTTACTTCCCATGATTTGAGGAGTGGCTCAGGGCCGGAGGAATGTGATTCTTCTTTTCCACTTGAAAGACAAGAACTTGAAATACGGCCTGATAACACAGAATGGGCACTGTGCTCCGTCAGTAGAAAGGAGCAAAGCGGCGCTTGCATCCGCAGGCGGTGACAAACAGACCTTGGTGTCCTTTGTATGAGCCGGATGCGTCTGGCAGCAGACAGGATCCTGGTGACTCCATCGCCCCTGGACGGATTTCGTACCACAGGAGTGCAGCTCCCTCCTTAAGCACTTGCTGACAGTGGTCCTGTGAGCATGGTCTTTGTTTTTTAATAAAAAACAATACTTTTTTTTTTTTTTGAAATGATGCTGTTTTATCAAACGAGCCCTACAACAAAGTATTAATGAAAACCCTTGGTGTCACAATTTTGTCGCTTTTCCCAAATTTTCCCTTGCCAATGGCATGTCTGTGTTGGGAGCGTTATTTCCTGAGAAGACCATTCCGAGAAGACGTGTGAATAAAGCCAGTTCCCAGAAGTCCCCGGTTTTGTTTTATAAGAAAACTTACATATGCCCTGGCATGTCGAGTTTTGTTAATTATCTATCTTTAAAATGGAGACTGTTCTTATATGGGTTTGGGTTAAGCAAATTAAGGTTGTATTTCTCTGACCAGGGGCGTGACCAGGACATGGTACCATTACTGCTTTATCTTTGGTATTTCAGCCGTTGCCTGTTTTTTTCAGTCCTTTTTGCCACTGCTTGTATTCTTTCCTTCACTAGTGGTCATTGGCTGTTTTTCTACTTCTCTTCCGCAGTCGGTGTTACCTTCTTTCTCCATGCAGAGCTCCGTTTTGCCATTTCCACTAAAGCTGCCATTTCCTCAACTTGTCAGTCATTTTCTGCTTGTGATTCAAGCTGTGTATCTGTCTGGGTCTCCGTCTCATTACAGTTCTCATTACAAACAACAGTTCTCATTACAAACCGACTGAGGAGCCTTTTTCTGGCATTTTTCTGTACTTACACTGCAGAATCCTATACTGCATTCCTTAATATGTAGCCTTAATGAAGTCAACGATTAACCTTCTTAAATTGGTTGCTAAACCAGTGTCTGATTATTAAGCTGTTACTGAGACTTTTCATTACTTCCTGAGTAAAGCCTTTCTGGGAACTACATCTGGTTGGCTATGGTCAGTACAGTATGCTAAATTTGCTTTCTAGTGGAAATTTATAGGATCCACTGCTAGAGGATAGATCCTATAAAAATGAATCATTTTACTTTTGCCTTCCACTCCCAGGTTCTCATGCTAATGAGCAGTAGCCAGAACAGCTTTTTATTTTTGTATTTTTGTTAGACTCAAGGACTTTGAAGTTGTATAATATTGTTATACAAATACATTATACTGCAGCCTGTGTGATCTAGAATATGTCACGTTGTAAGTCATGACTTTGGCTTCTAAAAGTTGGAAGGTTTTAAAGATGCCCAAGCCAGAACTCCTGCATATGGAAACATATTTTTCCCATCACACAGGCTCACTTGGCAAACAGGGCTGCCTTTTTACAGTTTGGCAACAAAATGTCTGTTTTCAAGCACAGGTTAGGTTTGCTTTTATTTTACAGCTGGGTGTATTTTAAATCATGTTTTTCACTTTCAACAAAGGTCAGAATTTAAGGTTCATTGAACTAGTGAAAGAAAAGAAGAAAAGGCTTTCTTCACATCATTTATATTTCCTGGCTCATAACTTTTCTACTTTTCTGGTTCTTTTTTCTTTTTTTTCCCTTCTTTCTTTCTTTTTTTTTTTTTTTTTAAACTCTTAGTGTTTAAACAGAAATATTTGGAACTTTTTTGCATTTGTGTTTTTTGGCATATTTTTTTCTTTAAACTGCAAATTAAAATCTAAAAAATTAACTTTGCGTTCCCAAGAGCATTAAATGACACACTGTGTGCTTGTGTTAAATCCACCGCAGACGTTTTGAACTCCAACACACTTGTTGGGAAGGGCTGTTACGTATCTGGAAATGTCACGTACACAGACATTTGGCTGAGTAAAAGTTGATCTACACGTTTTCCTTTTTATTTTTTAACTCAGCTACCTTTTATTCTGTTTTCTGTCTTTAACAAGAGTTTTATACAGGAACTTGGGTGTGTGAAATTCAGTGTTAATTTGAGCCTTCAAATTTACTATAAGTGTGACTAGATTGCTTCCCTTCTTTGCCTTTGTTTTATGGGTAGGAGAGCTGAAATGTTTGCTGTTTTTGCAGCTCTCAGGGATGTTGAAATGTTTAATTATGCTTTGAAAAGTGTTTCGAGAAGTGGAAAAAAACACTTTATGCAAGTATGAAGGATTTGGCTTTGTTCTGGTTTTGTAAGTCCCTGGGCTCTCACGCTTTTGTTAATAATCTGCTTCCTGAATGGCTCTGTTATCGGAATAATATGAGGAAATAATCTCCTTTTCAGCAGGTGATGCTCTCTGGCTCATTCGGCGTTGTACAGCGTCTTCCGCCTGTGCTCTTTGTGTGGGCAGAGGACCAGGCCATTTTCCTGTCACAAGAAACAGTGTTCTGTGCTTTCTGCTTCCAGACTCTAGGAAAATGCTTGCTTTTCTTTAATCAGTAAATGTATCTATAGGATGAAACCGGTCAGAGAATGAGCCACGGGCTGGCGTGAGCTGATTCACCATCATCTCCCACGTAGGTGCTTTCTGTGCACGTCTGGCCGTGGGGCTTTTGGTGACTTTGGTTGCAGTGGGTTGAAGGGTCCTAGGGGATGTTTCCATCACCTTTTCTTTGTCCTCCACAAGTCTTCCTCGCTGCTCTTCCTCTACTTTGTGAAGAAGACTGATGGCATTTACTACGAGTCTCTTTACTTTGTTTAATTTTTTACCACTGGAGGACAGACAAAGGGGAAGAGGAACAGCTGGTCAGTAAAAGTGCTCTGCTCTGGAGGATTCCACTCAGTTGCACGGCAGAGGTTTTGGCATTCCTCTGGGAGCCAGCCCTGCGTGCCCTTGTGCTGCTGGCAGAGGTTTGGGGCTGTGCGATTTCATCCCACAGGGTCTTGTTATGATTCCTAAAAGATGAACTAAAGCAGCTGCAGGTGCTGGCACCTCTTTTTTTTCCATAGATATCAGTATGGAAAAGTAAGTCTTCCTATGAAATTAGTGGGAAAGCTCTCTTTTTCTCCCAACTGCATGTTTTATGTTAAAAATAGTATGTTCTGACATTCCAACAAAGATGGAAATCTGTTGATTAGCCTTCCCCAATTCCTGAAAGAAGCTGATTGTAAAAGCTGGTGATGGCTTATGTAGGAGCAATGGATACTTCACCTCAGCCTTCTGGTGAGGTTAGACACTTCTGTTTAATCTTAAGTTTTATCCCGTTTTTCTCCTTTTTAAAATAAAGTGGGAGATGATAACTGGTGTTGCTCTGAGAGCCAGCAGAGGCCTTATTTCCACTTGTAGGATCAGTTGAGGTTTCTTTTCCTAATTCTGGTTGATAGCTTGGTGATACTAGATTGGAGATAAAGACATTCTTATTAGGTAGTCTTTATAAAACTTTCACAGAGCACTTTGAATACTCTGGACTTTAATAGGCAGCTTCGTACTTAGCACAACTATGATCTATTTTGCTTTACCATTTTTCAGTGTATTTAAATGTATATATTTACTATATGTAAATGTATATATTTACTATATTTAGGTGTTAGGCATCACATTCTGTTTGAAGAGAAGGAAGCCAAATTAAATTAAAGATATGTTTAATACCTGCTACAGTTTACTATTCTTGAATGAGAGGCGCTTTAGTTTGAGACCAACACCGTTTCTTTGTTTGCATGTTACTTATGGATGGTTTGCTAGGAAAATCACAGTTCCATTGCTTTGAGTTTGAGTGTGTTTCTGGCACGCAACATTGTTTTCATTCAAAGTGATTAACCCTGATGTGACCCATCTCCTAACCCCCATTGTCCTACTAGTAGCGAGGCATCTTTGAAAACATAATTGATAATAAAAATAAACTGAGCTGCACAGTGAAGATGAAATGCTATTAAGTGCAGTAAGATGTTCAGGCTTAGAAAAGATGTGGGCACTTAATGGAGTGCTGTTGGGATGGGTTAGCTCCGGCCTGCTTCCCTTCTCTTCCACCCAGTTTTCTTCCTTAAGATATTTCAGTGTTGTTTTTTGTTGTTGTTGTTTTAAATGTTTAGCCCCCAAAATGTTTTTTTTTTTTTCTGTGTACTGTGACTATCTTGTATGCATAACAAAAAGGGGAAATATTTTTAAGGAAATTACATGATTTTAAGCTTTCTGGTGGAAAGATGTAAGCAACATTTTGGCAATAGACACGTAAAAATTACGTCGTATGTTTACTTTAATCTTTTGGAAATTCATGTTTTGTTTTTTCCTTTTGGCAACTGCAATTTTAGTTTTAATACCTGCTTTAGTACAACATGTGTCTTTTTTGTTGTTGTTGTTATGAATTCAGCCCCTTTGATATTAAGCCCTGAAAAGAGAATTTAATACTTCTGCTGTGACTCATTTCATTGACCTTTTGGTCTTTGCAATAGACTTCAAGATTTTCCTTATTTGTAATTTATTCTTGAAAAACCCATAGATCTATTTCAGAAGTTACCTTTTCTTCATACCCTGTCACATATGAATCAGGAACAATTGATAATGTTGCTTTCTTTTGGTTGCTGTATTCATTCTTGAGCTATCGTGGTGGAAAACTCCCCTAAATTGTAGAATAGGCAACTATCTCCTTATTTTTTAGATGGCTAACCAGTTCTGTGCCTGGGACTGTGACATGCTAACTGCTGTGTATTTCCATCCTTCACCATTCTTATTTTTTTAATAGTGTAACAGAATTTCCCAGGCTTTGTAGGGCCTGCTTTAAAAGCACAATATCTCTGCAGCTCTTGTCCAGCGTTTCCTGAGGAGCACCACCAGCTGTAACTCTGTCCGTGCGCGGCATTTGGTCCTGATGCATACACCTCAGTACCAAGCAATTACTTTGGAGTTGGTGGCCAGTGTTCCAAGCTGGCACTTCTCATTCTTCCTGTTGTGCTCGAGCTACTTGTTAGGTTGACTGTGGATATTTCTATTGCACAAGTATCAAAAGGCGTAGGCAGAGTGGAGAGAGGCAGACAGCAGCTATTAGGGCCTCTTTCTAAATTACTTATTTATTTAGCTAAAAAGAGAAATCTGATCTTGCTTTCCTGACCTGCCAGGAGGTAATAGCATTCTGTTTCTTTTCTTAACTGTGTGAAAGAGGAATAAAAGTTTCAATGGTATCCTCTAGGTTACTCATTTACACAGAGGAAGCTGTTAGTTACAAGGAGAGCTGGTAGAGGAATAGCAACCGTGATATATTACTACTAGCTCTTAACAGAAGGGAGGAGTATAGGTATGTGGACCATTAACCAACCCCCTAAAATGTGGGAATATACATTTTGATTTGCGTGCACTGATCCGTTTCACAAGTTCTTTGATAATTAATGCTATTCAAGCACTTTGTTTTGTAAAAAATCGGTAGTTCTTCAGGCAGCAGCGTGGAAATACTCCTCTTAATTCTGGTTTGCACTACCCATGTCCGATTGCTGTTTTCACGTCAGCTCTAGTATTAAATCCACAGTTGTTCCCTTTTCTCTCACAAATGCTCAAAAGGCATATTACGCTTCGGAAATTGCAGCTTATAGCATTTTCTAATTGCTTTCAGAGCTGTGGACTTATGGGAGCATACTAAGCACCCTGCACTTTAAAGCTGGTGATCTCTTACATAAAAACATTAGCCCAAATATTTTTGTACGTATGCTTTTCAGCACAAGTTTTATGGCTGATTTTAGACCCTGTGGTGAACAAAAACGCTAATGGAACTGTTGGAAGCCCCTTTAAAAAGGGATCACAGTACTGTATATGCTCTGGGTGACATTCAGCTTTGATTAAATACTGTAATAAAGCCTGCATCTGTGTTGTTATTTTCACAAGGAAATTCAGAAGGGAACACTGAATACGACTCTGCTTTTGGTTTATCTTTTGATCTATTTCCATCTCAACATGTGTCTCCAATGTTTTTAGATGGAGCGGTTGGGGTTTTTAACTAGGGCTCATTTAAGAAATTTGCTGCCAGTGACCAGACAGGAGGCAGAAAGCGCAGAACAAACCCAGCATGGTCCTGACCGACACCAGCTCTCACTTTCCCTCTATCTCCTGCCTTCTCCTGACACCTTCGCAGGCTTGTTTGGCCGTACTACGGCTGCTCTTGGACAAAGACAGAAGTTCTGGTAAGGTGCACGCTTGTCACCACCTCTCGCCTTTTCTTTCCCCTCTTCTTCTCTCTGCTTTCTCTGCACCGTGCTTTTCACACTCGGACACACTCCGTGTCTTTGTAAAGGGGTGTTTCCAGCACCCTGTCCTTCCTGCTGGTAAAAAGCTCCCGGCTTTCCTGCTCTTTGCAGAGTGGGTGAAAACGGGTTGATAGTGCAAAAAAAGTAAACATGGGACAGTTCTTGTGCTCTGGAGCAAGCCCTGTTCCAGCAGATTTCACCGAGGAGAGCAAGTAGGTGCATGGGGAGAGTACGGGGAAGGTCGGCACGCGCGGCTCCGAGTTGTGTTACTGCCGCAAGGCTTCAGGTCTCTTCTCAGGACCTAATTTTCTCTTCTCTGGAACAGCTTTGCAGGTTTAGTTGATATTCCTTCTGTCAAGAATAACTGAAACATTTCTGCCAGTAGGATATTGAGTATACAAAAGAAAGTTGTGATCGATGTACATTGTGGGATCTGAAAAAAACTTTGAAAGCTTGTCCTTTTCCATTCTCCTGTTTTCTTTTGGATCAGTAGATCGGATCACAGATTGCGTTCTCCCTCCCTTGCCCTCCTCAAAACCTGTCCCTCCTGCACCCTCGGACTTATCGCGGTGTCAGCCATACTACAGCTGGGTTGTAAATGACATGTGCTTCTAATAAGAGTCCATGAGAATCACCCAGACCTGCAGGGAGCAGAGTCCCTGACTTAATTAAAGGTTATCAGATATGTATGAATGCTCAAATATTAACCACTGCTGTGCTGAATTCTTTAGATACTAGTTGTGAAGCTTGCCTTTTCCTATGAATTTTGAGGATAGGCAGCACGTAGCTAGGAACAGTTTATTTTAGTTGGGGTTAAAAGCCTTTTTGACAGGATTATAGGTAAGACAAAGGTAAGGGTTTTCTTCAAGTTTCCTCCTTGCAGAACTTCTGAAGTAGGTGCTTCAAGGCTGCCCTTTAACACTTGAATGTGTGCTTTTGATTGTGCTTGGAGGTGGGGAAGCTGATACAGTGAACTTAGCTTGGGTCTTTCTGCTCTGCAAATGAAAAAAAAAATTCAGAAGGGGAATCAGACTAAATATTACTTTTTTGACAGAAAACAATGATTCGGTACGTTGCATCAGCATATGTAGAGTCCTCTCTTTTGTTTACAGGCTTTAGCAAAAATTGGCTAGCTGCTGCACAAATCGGAGAAAGAAAGGAGCTGCTTTCTCCTCCCCACTAGTGCTGTTGTTAGGTGTTTCTGACAACAGGATTCTTGATGCAGAAGCCTTAAATGCCCCTAGGCTGCTTCTTGTTTCCCATTTGAAGGTCTTGTCCTTTGGAGCTGGGGACAGGGGGAGAAAGTGACGTTTTAAGGCTTCAGCCTCGGTTTTGAAAGTATATGCAGAGATGTACAGAGTTCGATTTGTAGGCTGCTTTACAACTCCATTTGCACTGTAATTTGAGGAGTCCAAATATCGCTGGAATTAAAGAATCACAGAGTATATTGTGCTTAGGAAAGTGGGGAAAGAAAAGGTCTGGTTTTATTGCTCATTGGCGATATATGACTGTGCTAGAAGTTGTCCTTATTTCTTAAAATCTGTTCCTCGCTGGTGATTTTTTGGAGCTGAGAAGGTGAAGTCAAGCATGTTTTGATTTGTGCTTTATCTGAAGCATACTGAGTCTGTGTTCAATGACCGGTACAGAGTTGTAAAGTTGAATCTCATTTTAGTATATTTCATTTTTTGTTGTAAAACTTCTGGTTTTTGTGATTGACCACCTCCACCCCATAGCGCACACACCCCAGTCACTCTGTTGTAATGTTCTTTCTTTTCAGGTGAACAATCAGAATAATGTTCAACATAAACCTGTTGGAGAACCTGAAGGTCTACATCAGCAGCCGACCTCCACTTGTGGTCTTTATGATCAGTGTAAGCGCTATGGCAATAGCTTTTCTGACACTGGGTTATTTCTTCAAAATCAAGGAGATCAAGTCACCAGAAATGACAGAGGTATGGTACAAGACGTTCCCGAGTTGAACAGTGGGAATACTAATCTGAAAAACATGCCCAAAGCTAATGAGTTCTTTTTTCCCCCCGAAAAAACTTTTATGGGAGTCTTATGGGAGATTGTCTTCAGTATACTTGCTGGTAATTTTACGGGAAAAGTGACTGTTGGTGTGAATGTTTGAATAGTCTTATTTTAGTTTGAGGGTGAGGCCAAATCATCTGACTTGGATTTTCCCTGCTATGGCTAGGAGCCTTTTTTTTCTTATTCCATTATGTCAGTTAGCTTGTTTGTGAAACTTCTGATCTTAGCATTACTATGCCATAAGGAGGGAAACCTTGTTGGAAACTGCTCGTACCCTGAGCGTGGTGAGCATGGACCAAGCTAGTATGTTTCTGGAGTTTAAAGAAGGATACTCTTCTGCTGTGCCCAGCAGTGGTCAGGCAGTGGATGGAATTGAACACTTCAAACTTTTGTAAACAACTTGTCCCATTGTTGAGATAGCCACGGTGGTGTTTGTGCTTGCTTCGTGAGCCATGTAGTTTACGTTAAATGGCTTGGAACTGCAGGCAGGATAGTACATAGCAAGGTCTGTGCTGCTCTAGGGAAGTGGCAACCAGAAGTTAATTTGCTAATCTGGTCTAAATCTCTGCATTTGTTTTAAGGACTGGAATACTTTCCTCCTGAGGTTTAATGATTTGGACTTCTGTATATCTGAGAATGAAACCCTAAAGCATCTCATCAATGATACCACAACTCCAGAAAGTACCGTGACCAGCGGACAGGCGAGATCTTCTACACAATCTCCACAGACTCTTGAGGACTCTGGTCCTATAAACATCTCTGTTACAATCACTTTGACGCTGGACCCACTCAGACCATTTGGCGGATATTCTCGCAACGTCACACATCTAAGTTCCACAATTTTTGGACATCAAATTGGACTCTCAGGTATGCAAGACCTGACTTTTGTAAGTTTGAATGGTAACTACGTATTCAAATGAAAACTCTCTAGTTTACTGCTGGTGAGATAAATCTTTTGCTTAGAACGTATATGTGTTACCAGATTTGTTGTGAGGGGCCTATACAGAACCCTTCACTTGTTTGCTAGAGAAACTTATCTCTGCATTCAGAATGGAAAAGAACCTGCAGATTTACCACGATTAGGCTTTGCAGTGTTAAGCGATTAGCCTGTAATGACAATGGAGGGGAATTTTTAAGCCAAAAAATTCTGAACAGCAAAACATTCTACAGGCGTCTCTTTGGATGATTGTGTCTTGATGCATCTTCAAGTGCTGAAGTCACATTTTAAAGGCATTAATGTATATACTTTAGAGATCAAGTAGTGTATTGTCTAAAAAATACAGAGTTTATCTGAAATGCGTACATAAATTTTAATACTGTAAACAGCAACAAATAAAATGCTTAAAATTTCTGTGGCGTGAAGACCTCTTATGTGGCTGCCCTGACAGTTTTGACAGGAGATTAGATTGTTAATAATAGAACCTCATTGAATGTTAGCTTTTAGCCGGGGTTGCATTTTATAATAATGTCTGAAGGTGTCTTGAACCTCAGAGACCTGTAAAGAGACATTTGCCATAGCTGTAAATCTGTATTCTTGTATTTTATATTATTATTTTGTTACTGCTTTGTGAGCTATCAAATGCAAGTTCCATTTCAAGTAGCCTAGATTTATTTTCAGTATGAATGTGAATATATCCATATGGAGTTAATGTACACTACTAAATCTGCAGTTGCAGTATCTGCTAGCACCTTTTCATCTGCACAAATATCTCCAATTTGAAATGTAAACTTCAGAAAAAGCATATGTTCAACAAAGTCTTTGGCAGGAGAAAGGCTAAAGATGTGTGATTTTACTTTCTAATAAAATTCTCTGAACATGCACATATTCATTTATAAACAGGGAGGCATTCATTTCTGAAAGGAGCCTGATGATCCCACTTCTTTTGGGGGCAGGAGAGATTAGAAAGACCAGCAGCTGCTGGTTTGTTTTTGTGTGTGTGTTTGTTGTTGTTGTTTTTAAACTCTTTTTGCTTTCTGGGTTGATAGTAAAGACGCTGGGTGACTTCAGAAGTATAGATTCAGGGTAACGTTGTCTTCTAAATCAATTGCACGCTGTCCTTATCCTAGTGATTGTTGCTCAGATACTTTTGTGACTGAAAAACAGCTTTCCTTCTTTCCTCCTCTCTTTCTCAAAGGCAGAGAATCCCATGAGGAAATAAACATTACGTTCACCCTGCCGACTGCCTGGAATTCAGATGACTGCGTTCTTCATGGTCACTGCGAGCAGGTCGTATTCACAACCTGCATGACTGTGACAGCAGCCAGCAACGTATTTCCTGTCACAGTGTAAGTGCATTTTAAACACTCTTTCATAGGCTGGTTGCTGGGTGATTAATTTCTCAGCTGCTTCTCTGAGGTTGTCACATCCCGATTAATGTTGTTGACTGTGGAAATTGTGTACCTGCTTTCCTTCCCCTGCAGTAAAAACCCTGTCTGTCTTGAGACTTTTGTTGTCTTTCAGCAATGCTAGATTTTTCTGTGGATGTTTCAACTCTAGGAGTACCTGCCTTTCAGCATGCAACCAGTGATTTAAACTTCAGTAGGAACAACAGAATCAGTGAATATTTAAGAAAGATACCCTATAATTTAGTTTCACTACCTTGTAAATTTAGTTTCACTGCCTTGTATGAGAGCTAAGGCTTGACTCTGAGGATCTTATCCTCTTCCCTGCTGAGAGATCAGTATAAGCTGAATGTTGCTTTGCTACCAAACCCAGCAGGTACACAGGTACAGACCTTTCATCAGAATAGTTTCCCTTTGTCTCCTCTAGACTCCCTGACACTATTCAGTATACTCTGGAGAACCATCAGACAGATTCTCATGACTGTATGAAGCCATATGAAAACCAGCATTTTTTTAATTAAGCTGTGGGATGTTGACTTAGTGGAACAACGTGCAGTTACATTCTAATGTTAGGATAGAAATTGTATGACTTTTATACGGTCTTTTGGTTAAGCCTTGTTTTTTGCTGTTTTGTAAAACTGTTTTATACTGCTGTTGAGAAGACTGGGCCAGACTCAGTTCTGAAAGTTAGCCTTACTGAATGCAGAGAATGGCAATTAAGGTGCTAATTATTTCTGTTTTTCTGCAGTCAGCCACCACATTGCGTTCCTGAAACATACAGCAATGCTACACTTTGGTACAAGATCTTTACCACAGCAAGGGACTCTAATACAAAATATGCACAAGATTATAACCCTTTCTGGTGTTACAAAGGAGCAATCGGAAAAGTGTATCATGCTTTAAATCCCAAACTAACTGTTATAGTTCCAGATGTAAGTGCCGTGGTGTTTTTACATGTTATGTTGAATAAGTGTTTAGCTGTGGTTTAACTGAATATGGTTCTGTTCATGTCCTAAAATAGTCAGATTCAGTGCTGGTTTATTATGTAGTGCATGGGCTGAAACAGAGTTGGATATACTTTACCACTGCCGGGCATGATGGTCTTTGTGTAATCTCCATGGACCTCACAACTTTTAATCACCAGCCTTTATATTCTGAAGTCATTTGACAAAAGGCAGTTCTTATATATGGGAGGAGATCTCTAGTACAGATTTTTAACATGAGGAACATTTTGGTTCTTTTTATGCCACAATTAGGAATCACTTTCATTACTATACCATTTTGTGTAGGGGAGGAAGTTGATTCATGAAGTAATTTCTGTGCTGATCTGGTAATTATTGCTCTAATATTAAGTGTCAACTATTGGTGCATTGTCGGTAAATGGTTTTAATTTTCTGTGCAGGATGATCGTTCTCTAATAAACCTGCATCTCATGCATACCAGTTACTTTCTTTTTGTGATGGTGATTACAATGTTCTGCTATGCAGTTATTAAAGGCAGACCAAGCAAACTGAGGCAAAGCAATACAGAATTCTGCTCTGAAAAGGTGAGTTTGTGAAATAACAAAATATTGACTCTGATGAGAAAACATAACAAACCTCCTTTTTTTTTTTACATAGTACAGACTGATTGTTCATATCTCTTGAAATGCAGATCTAATTCTTTTTCAAAGAGGCATGGGTGTTTCATTGTGGACAGTAAAGAAGGGTGCTCCAAAATACATATATGTGCTGTGTAGATCCTCAGATTTCTTTCCTACAGAAGTGGATTATTGCAGTTCAGCAAGCGCTTTAATGCAACTCTTCTGCCACACTTCTGTTGTTGTTGTCACTTTTTTGTATGAAGCATTGAACAGATAGCACTGAATGGTTTTATTTACCTTTCATCACAACAGACTGAAAATTTTGAATAAAACGTGGTACATAATTCTGATTAGCAGCCATTAGAATTACAAAAAAACAATCACAAAGGTATTGAAACAGTCATTATTCAATATTCATTGGAGATCTGCACTTTGCTTGAAGGATTAAATATGAATATATTTATTGTGAAGTAGGAAGGGAATGTTGGCACCCTTTGATCTTAATGATTTTTTGTAGTATAAGCTGTTTTGTTTTGTATTGTTTTTAAATTGATTATGCTAAGTACAAAACACCTTCAGACTTACTTTGATTTCCTTTCCAAGTTAGACTTTCAAGGTTCTTTGAAAAAGGCAAGGACAGATATGCCAGCTGCATGGAGATAAGCAATATCACTATTATGGGATTAAGAATTTGACTTTAATTAAATGTTTTCTTTTTCTTTTGTTTAGGTTGTTTTGTCAGAAGCATAATCCATCCTCTCCTTTTACTGAGAATGACTGAGAACCGTAATCATTGCCTGCTGAACCCAGAATGGGTCTTAACACTCTGTGAATACATTATCTTGCAATGTTGGTTTATTCCAACCAAAGACATTTCAAGTGCCTGTAATTGATTTGTACATATTTATAAAAGTATATTCAGAATAGGTCAGATGATGCACTTGTTCCGCATTGTAGTGCGGCCAGAAACTTTCAGTCTTTACCTGTGGACATAGCCGAATGTTTGTGTAGATATGTTTAGTGATATGGCTACATATAGTCAGAGCAAGATATTTTTGTCTAGCTGCATCTGGGCAGGTTAAGATGCCTTTGCAAATGTCTCAAACAAACCAACAAATCTTTGTTTTTTGCCCAATGATATGTACAGTGTGTTTGAAACAGTATGCACCTTTGATATAATACTGCATTTCCAGAGCCACCAATCTACTACATGAATTAAATGTGTATTTGTGTGGCCTGATACCTTCTTCCATTTGCTCCTTGCTTGCAAGAAAAGATATCAACATTTTTAGATATTTTTTTTGAAAAAAGAAATACATATACACATTTTAATAGTGCTGTATTTAGGACAAACTTGTGCTTTTATTCATAGTAAAAACTTAAGAAGTGAAGTCCCATTTTAAAATCTTTCTTACTGAAAACTGCTAAGTTTGATTTTTTTTTATTATTATTATTTTTATTTTTTTTCATTTGGCCTGCTGAATGCCAGAGAATCAGTCAGCATAGAGACTATCTGGAAAGCTTTCCACTTGGCCTCCCATCCGCAGCCCTCAAACCCAGAATGTGCATCCATGCTGCAGAGCAGCTTTCTGTAAACATTTTTTTCTAGAAAGTGAAACTCAGTTAAAAGATGCAATGTATTAACAGTCTGTTGGGGCTCTGCACAGCCTTGGGCAAGTGCAAATAATGAAGGAAAAAGAAATCCCGTAGTCTGTTACAGAGCCTCCCTTCAGGACTCTCCATCCATCTCTGAAGGGCAGCTGAAAATGACACTTTTATTAGCTTAGTCCAATTTCCATTTAATGCTGTCCACTCAGGGGAAGATGACGAGGAGGGAACTAGGGCTGTTGCGATTAAGGTCAAAGAGACTACACAGTAAAACTCTGTGTCCATTCTTAAATCAGAGGAGTTTTTATGATGTGCATTTTCCCCTTTCTCATTCTGGCTTTTGCTGTTTCTTTCCAGCTTGTTATTCAGTAACCTCCTTAATTTTCAGGAGTCGGGGTTTTCCTGCAGACATTTCCACCACTGCTTTTAAAATCTCACTGGTTGCCTTAATTGATCTTTCATCTTGTCTTTGTAGAATCATAGAATCATAGAATGGTTTGGGTTGGAAGGGACCTTAAAGATCATCTAGTTCAAACCCCCCTGCCATGGGCAGGGACACTTTCCACTAGACCAGGTTGCTCAAGCCACATCCAGCCTGACACTTCCAGGGATGAGGCTTCCACAGCTTCTCTGGGCAATCTGTTCCAGTGCCTCACCACCCTCATAGTGAAGAATTTCTTCCTAATATCTAATCTAAATCTACCTTCTTTCAGTTTAAAGCCATTACTCCTTGTCCTATCACTACATGCCCTTGTAAAAAGTCCCTCTTCAGCTTTCCTGTAGGCCCCCTATAGGTACTGGAAGGCTGCTATAAGGTCTCCCCACAGCCTTCTCTTCTCCAGGCTGAACAACCCCAACTCTCTCAGCCTGTCTTCATAGGAGAGGTGCTCCAGCCCTCTGATCATTTTTGTGGCTCTCCTCTGGAGTTGCTCCGACAGGTCCATGTCCTTCTTATTTTGGGGACCCCAGAGCTGAATGCAGTACTGCAGGTGGGGTCTCATGAGAGTGGAGCAGAGGGGGAGAATCACCTCCCTCAACCTTCTTTTGAGGCAGCCCAGCATACAGGTGGCTTTCTGGGCTGCAGGCACACATTGCCGGGTCATGTTGAGCTTCTCATCAACCAACACGCCTAAGTCCTTTTCCTCAGAGCTGCTCTCAACCCATTCTCCACCTAGCCTGTATTTGTGCTTGGGATTGCCCCAGCCCAGGTGCAGGACCTTGCACTTGGCCTTGTTGAACCTCATTCGGCCCACCTCTCAAGCCTGTCCAGGTCCGTCTGGATGGCATCCCTTCCCTCCAGCATGTCGACCGCACCACACAGCTTGGTGTCATCGGCAATCTTGCTGAGGGTGCGCTCAATCCCACTGTCCGTGTCACCGACAAAGATGTTAAACAACGCTGGTCCCAATACTGACCCCTGAGGAACGCCTCTTGTCACTCGTCTCCACTTGGATATTGAGCCGTTGACTGCAGCTCTTTGAGTGCGACCATCCAGCCAATCCCTTACCCACCGAGTGGTCCATCCATCAAATCTATGTCTCTCCAATTTAGAGACAAGGATATCATGCGGGACAGCGTCAAATGCTTTGCATAGGTCCAGGTAGGTGACGACAGTTGCTCTTCCCCGTCCACCAGTGCTGTAACCCTGTTGTAGAAGGCCACTGAATTTGTCAGGCACGATTTGCCCTTAGTGAAGCCATGTTGGCTGTCACCAATCACCTCTCTGTTTTCTGTGTGCCTTAGCATAGTTCCTAGGAGGATCTGCTCCATCATCTCGCTGGGCACAGAGGTGAGAATGACTAGCCTGTAGTTTCCCAGGTCTTCCTTTTTTCCCTTTTTAAAAATGGGAGTTATGTTTCCCCTCTTCCAGTCACTGGGAACTTCACCAGACTGCCACAATTTCTCAAATATGATGGACAGTGGCTCAGCAACTTCAGCCAGCAGTTCCCGCAAGGCCCGCAGATGCATCTCATGAGGTCCCATGGGCTTGTGCACCTTCAGGTTCCTTAGCTGGTCTCAAACCTGATCTCCTACAGTAGGCGGTTCTTTATTTTCCCAGTCCCTGCCTTTGCCTTCTGTGACTTGGGTGGTGGTGCTAGAGCACTTGCCGGTGAAGACTGAGGCAAAAAAGTCATTGAGTACCTCAGCCTTCTCCATTTCCCAGTCTCCCGTTTCCTTCCAGAAACCTTTTGGCGCTGCAATACCTATAGAAACTTTTCTTGTTGCCCTTGACGTCCCTGGCCAGATTTAATTCTGACAGGGCTTTGGCTTTCCTGACCTGATCCCTGGCTGCTCGGACAGTTTCTCTGTTCTTCCCAGGCTATCTGTCCTTGCTTCCACTCTCTGTAGGCCTCCTTTTTCTGCTTGAGTTTGGCCAGCAGCTCCTTGTTCATCCATGCTGGCCTCCTGGTGTTATTGCCTGACTTCCTCTTTGTTGGGATGCTTCACTCCTGAACTTGGAGGAGGTGATCCTTGAATATTAACCACCTTTCTTGGGCCCTGTCCCCTCCAGGGCTTTGTCCCATGTTACTCTACCGAGCAGATCCCTGAAGAGGCCAAAGTCTGCTGTCCTGAAGTCCGGGGTAGTGAGCTTGCTGTGCACTCCCCTCGCTGCCTCGAGGATCTTGAACTCCACCATTTCATGGTCACTACAATGAAGGCTGCCCTTGAGCTTTCACATTCCCCACCAGCCCCTCCTTGTTGGCGAGACTGAGGTCTAGCATAGCACCTCTCCTTGTTGGCTCCTCTATTGCTTGGAGAAGGAAGTTATCAACACATTCGTGTAACCTCCTGGATTGCTTATGCCCTGCTGTGCTGTCCCTCCAACAGATATTGGGGTGGTTGAAGTCCCCCACAAGGACCAGGGCTTGTGAACGTGAGGCTGCTCCTATCTGTCTGTAGAGGGCCTCATCCACTCTGTCTTCCTGATCGGGTGGCCTGTAGCAGACCCCCACTATAGTGTCACCTGTCCCTGCCCTCCCTTTAATCCTGGCCCCTAAGCTCTCTGTGGCTCCTCATCCATGCCCAGGCAGAGCTCCATGCACTCCAGCTGCTCATTGACACAGAGGGCAATGCCCGCTCCTCGTCTCCCTGCCTGTCCTTCCTAAAGAGCTTTCCATTCCAACACTCCAGTCACAGGAGCCATCAGGCTGCTCCTGGCTGTATCACTGGTGCCCACGTGAAACAACAGCAGCAGATAACAGTCAGTGGGCTGTACGAGGCTTGGTGGTCTCTCGGTGACATCCCTGATATGAGCCCCCGGTAAGCAGCACACCTCTGGAGAGTGCATCAGGTTGGCAAATGGGTGTCTCCGTAGCTCTCAGAAGAGTCACCTACTACCATCGCCTGTCGCCTTTTCTTAGTCACGCTGGTTGTTATACGGGGAGCAGATTGGGCTGCCTTAGCTCCAGAGTCTCGCCTGATGTGACGGGTCTTCCCTCTTCAGTCTGCAGAGCGGTGAAGCAGTTCTGCAAGGGCACCTCAGGCTTTGGGGGAAGCCTCTTCCTCCTGCTGGTCCTTGCCGTTGCGAGCTTCCATTCTTCTGCATTATTGGGCCCCCTCCTTTCTGTGTGTGCCAGTGGGGGAATCTTTGGCTGTTTGGCTGCAGGTCCACTNGTGCATCAGGTTGGCAAATGGGTGTCTCCGTAGCTCTCAGAAGAGTCACCTACTACCATCGCCTGTCGCCTTTTCTTAGTCACGCTGGTTGTTATACGGGGAGCAGATTGGGCTGCCTTAGCTCCAGAGTCTCGCCTGATGTGACGGGTCTTCCCTCTTCAGTCTGCAGAGCGGTGAAGCAGTTCTGCAAGGGCACCTCAGGCTTTGGGGGAAGCCTCTTCCTCCTGCTGGTCCTTGCCGTTGCGAGCTTCCATTCTTCTGCATTATTGGGCCCCCTCCTTTCTGTGTGTGCCAGTGGGGGAATCTTTGGCTGTTTGGCTGCAGGTCCACTGCAGACTGCGCTTGGAACCAGCTATCTAGCTCCTTCTCAGCCTCCCTGATGTCACGCAGCCTTCTCACCGCCTCCTGCAGCTCAGCCACCTGCTGCAGGAGGTCCTCCACCTGGGCACACCTTTTGCAGGTAGGTCTGCAAACATACATGTATGCTTTTTGCTCTCTTCCTTTGGTAAATTTCGCTCTAAACTACACAAAACAAGAAAACCCAAGTCAAAATCTTACAGTCTCAATTATGCTGGCATAAGATTCTTAGTTTATTACGTATAGACACTATTGTGAATGGTACCCTACTGGTCTGTGGGCCTGTATATATAGGGCTTCAGTATTCAGTAAGTTCATGAGTCTTCAGAGCGTTTGAAGCAAATAGTCACACTTTTCTTCGGAACATGTTTCCATTCTAGAATTTCAGTTACTTAAGTGGTGTTAACTAACATGCATTTTTCTCCAGGAAGTTAAGGCAAAGCTTGAGAGATGGCCTAGTTTGAAGTCTAGGGATAAAATGAAGCTTCCGTTTTTCTCCTGATGCTGCTATGGGCTAATACGGCTTCACTGACGTGAGTTGGTGAAGTAAAAACAGGTAGACAGCTTCTCATGAAAATTGTCTAAGCTGTTCCTAATTCATGCATAGCCAGCCTTCTGCATTAATACTGACTTCTAGAGTTGCCTACAAGGGTGGCTTGATTTGGGGACCAAAGGCAGGAAGAGGAAACTGATTGGGGTGGTGCTGCAAATTCTGGAAATACCTAGGAAAAAAACCAACACGACTCCTTTAAAAAAGCAAACCGATGTCCTTTCTGTTTCAGCAAACTAAAAATCCACCTCCAAATGTCCTATTTACAAATCGGTCTGTTGGAGAAAACAGGGAATTTTTTTTAATCCAGTTTTGCTGTTTGGTAATTAAAGGAGCCTGCTTTGCAATTTGTCACCCGCTGTATTGAAGTACAGAGAAATACTAAGACTGTGACCAACAAAAGCAAAAGGGAAAATGTTAGCAAAATGTATTTTTGGCCTTAGTTTATCCCTTTGCACCCATGTATTGCAGCGGAGAGGTAAGAGTGTCCATCAGGTTGAAATGCTGTAATACTGAGGAATATTGGATTGTTCCTAGGCGCAATGTACAAAAATTAAATGCAGCCAAACAGAAGAGTAAAAACTTAATATTAAAGTTCAGATCATATTGATCTTTCCTTTTTTGTTTTCTTTTTCTTTTTAACTATGACTTGAATCAGTTTTGATTCTATTTGTACGTGTTTTCTTGTTCTTAGAAAGCTGCCATTTTCTTTTGCATTTTTCTTTGGCATTACATAGAAAATCTGAGCCTTGGTTTTCAACACTCTGCAGGTGATTGTAGGGTTAAGATGGCTTTTTTGTTTTGTTTTGTTCTTACATTTCACTTGTCTTGTTGCATGATGGTTAATAGCTGATTTGGAAATGACATTTCTCTCCTAGATTAATTTTGTGTTTGTAAGATGTGCATATTGCTTTGCAGAATAAAAACAATGAAGTTTATTCTGTTGTCTTTATTTCTACTAATCAGTTGCTATGGAGGTTTCATAAATCATCTACATTATGCATACCCTGGGAAGAAATTAGTAATGAAAGTCTATAATGGATTGGAATTTCAAATCCTTTGCTGTACTTACGGGGCAGTAAGCACCTTATGTAGACCTTTTTATGTATTATGGGTGTAGGGAATGTAGCTGGTGCCCGTCATGATAAATGCAGAATTTGTGACCTGGGCTCATCTCTGCTGTTTTTTTTTTTTTTTGTCTCTTATCAGGTACATAAAAATTGTTTTATCGATGCAATACAGATTTCTTTGCTGAACATACAGATGGAACACTAAGAGTGTGACAGAAGAGAACAGAGAACAGCCTTGCCTATCTTTCTGAGACCAATGCGTTGTTAACAGTCAAATGAGTTTTTATTCCATTCACATGTATTTCCCCTTTCGGAATCCCAAGAATTTCTGCCAAATGTTGTCTGTCTTCAGTGTTGTCAACATTTTTTAGGTTTAGCAGGAAAACCCCCAAACAGGTTGATTTCTTGCTGCAGTAAGGACCTCTGAGAGGAAGCTAAAGATAGAAATGAGCACTTGTGATTGTTCCATTTTCAGGTTGCATGACAGTGGTAAGAGACATGGTCAGTATGCCTTGATGATTATCATGCCTTCCCCTGCCTCCTTGCTACAGGTGCTCTGTAACTCACTCAGCTGAACTGAGACCAGATCCTGAGCATTTCAAAATGCTTGCAGGTGGCTTGAGATTGTTGAAGGGCATATATGGGTGGCTGTTGAAATCAAGATAATGTAACTCATTAAATTCTAGCTCCAGTTATTGTGCAGCTGGAACAAGTTGCACCTGCATGTTTTCAGTGCTTGAGAGAGTAGGAAAAACATACTTGGTGTTGGTCTTGGAAACTTGTTAAAAGTTAGACACTGAGTATTTGACAAGCACAAGAAGGCCAGCCTGTCTTGCTTCGCTGGAGAATGGAGTTCAAAGCATTCACAAAGTGCTCTGACTTACTCTGGATGTATGCAGATGGTGCCTATTCAAATCTGGTGACAAATGGGAGCATTGTTTAAAAGCAAATCTGTGAAGTTGTTTTAGAATTTTTACTGGGGAGAGAAACTCTGAGAATTAATAGAAAAAAGTGAATTTAAGAGAATAGCTTTGACAAATCCCCTTGGTTTGGCTCTATGAAATCTGGCTAGTTCTGAAATGTCTGCCCTGAATTAGCATTAATGCCTTGTGTTAGCATGGTCTCAACTTTGAGTTAGTCGCTATTTTAGTTAGCAAAGCAATCTTCTTGGCCTCTGCTGAATTCAGTCTGTCAGCCAGCAGTAAGGAAGAGAAAGGCACTAGGACATGTATTCACTTGTTTCCTGTTAAACAAACTCTTTCATAACTCAAGCAGCCACTATTTGGCAAATGAGCACATATGTTCAGTGAGTTCTGTAGAAGTGCAGCTTCCTTGAAGAAAATCCTGTTTTTAGAGCTATTACTGCATAGAATTACACAAGTAGACTTACAGGAGGATTTATAGTGAATTCCCGTTGGGGAAAATGTACTTGGTAAATGAACATGTGATGTAATCTATTTTTTTCTAAAGGCAAGGAGCCTGCTGTCTGGAATAACTGTCAAGCCTCGTACATAGGGAAAGTCTTTCTGTAACTTAGTACCACAATGTTAAGTCAAGTTCTTTCCAGGCCCCCTCCTGGCTCTTAGGCAGCCTGAGCAGCCTAAAAGTAACTTTTAAGCAGGTAGTAGTAAAATGGGACAAAACCAGGCTGCTTTGCTAATGTGTAACAGGACATTTCCAAGAGCCAGAAGGTTGGAAGGGTGGGGTGAGCAGAAGGGATTCATTCGGTAACACGGTAATCAGGCTGTTTGCTTGTAACAATGGTGTTTGTTAACAAGCTAAAATAAGGGCAATGAAAAATTATGTAAATCTTGCTCATCTGGAAAAAACGCACGCACTGTGTTTGCAATCAGATTACATCTAGTGTTAGCAGGCTGCTACAGATTGGGATGAGAAGTACCATCTGCCGTTAGCAATGGCATTTCTTTAATCAGGTGCTTTGTGCCAAATATTTTGGTATTATGGGGAAGTATTGCTGAAAAGGAGGAACAGCATCTGTCTTCTTGCAGCAGTGCCTTCTTTCTGCAAGCAAATTTGTTTAGCCTTCTTTTTAAAAGGCAGAGTTTCAAAGAAATGTTCTCAAAAATGCATATGAATAGGTATGCTGGCAGCTGCTGAAATTCAGATTGTAAATTCTTTTCTCTTCCATCCAGTGTTAATCAAAATATTGCTAGTGATGAATTGCCTGGCAGAGTGGAAAAATAAATCTGTAGCAAAAAGTAGAAAACCACGTGTTAAACTCTTTGGACCTGTCTGCCTTTAACCAGTTAATTCAATGACTTTCAAACTTGATTTCTGAGCCCCACAAATATCCTCCTTGGAAGATGCCCGAGAACTTGTATATACAAAGGTTTCTTTGTGGCATCTGTTAATTTGGGTAGTCTTTCTGTTAGCCTTTGCCAACTTTTCAGATGCAGCCTGGGGACTGACCTTGAGGTGTCTGTAACCCCACATTGAAAACAACTCAGCTAAATAAATAGCAAAATTGTTGAGAACGGAGGTACAAGCTTTGTTCAGCACTGATGCAAACAACGTTTGTGTCCACCAGTGCACTGCACTGGCTCTCAGCAGATCTGGATTCCTTGCTCTGCCTTGCTGGGTGACTTGGGCAACTTGCTTTGTGTTTGCAGATCCCAGTTTCTCCTTTATAAAGGGTTTTTACAGCTGTACAAAGTACTATCACCTTTGCTGATAAAATTAACTTATCCTAGGCTATCCGACTGACCATGCTGCTACAGGGAGGGAAGGTTATTTCCTAACCTGCAAGGCTTCCCAGCAGAACCAATATTCACTATTTATCTTTCAAAGATGTTTCTTTACAGCATGTTAAAATAAAAATTGGGGACCTGAGCATAGACTTCCTTATGTTATGTCTATTGTTTGCTCCTTGCACCATGATTCTTGTGCCTTGATGAAATAAGTAACAACATAAGATTTCATCTGTAGCTACCCATGCACACACGCAGAGTCAATCCTTGGACCAGCTGTTTCATGGACCTTATTATTAAGGTTTGTGAATAGGATACTTCCCAGTACATTACACTGATTAGCACATACCACTGGAAAAGATCCCTTCTGGGTAATGACCTCTAACTTGCAACAAGAGGGGGCTTTACAGAGAGGAGGGTGACAATATCCTTTCTACAGTCTTTGTATAAATTGCACCATGGAGTTGCTTTGTCTGCACCTACTGTGCAAGCACATCTGTGGGGAAGAGGGAGAGCCCAGAAGGAGCTCAGATAAGGTGAGTGACTGCAAAATGTGGATAAACCCATCATGTCCTTGTTCCCATTTCACCTCACAGCCCCATATAAACAAAATTACCATCTTCTAGCAGGCACAAGTGGGTAAGGAAAGTCTTTTTGTGATCTGTAGATGGGAATGTGGCCATGTGGAGATCATCCTCCCAGCAGCACTCACCACGGCTCAACACCCAAGGGAGGATTTTCACCCTAGAGTTTAATTCTGTTTCTATGGGACTCTTGCTTTCTCCTTCCTTTGGCAGCAGCGCTTGCTGAGCAGCTGAGGCTGAATTGCTGGCTGGGTCCCAGGTGTGTGGATTTGCCATTTTGCAGGGTAACAAGGTGCCACAGGAGCTGCTGATCACCTCTAATTGCTCCTCAGCTGGTGGCTGGTGATGTGGTGATTGAGCTGGGTTGGTCACTGCTGGGTACTTGGGGCTTCTCCAGGGGGAGAGGCAGTTCAGTTGGTGGTTTGGGGCGATACGAAGAAATGCTTGCAAGTGAACAGGCAGCACTGGAGCTGCTACCTCCTGCTGGTGCTGCTGTGGCCCAGGTGAGTCCTTACCTGTGGGGGGCTATGGTAGAAGGGGGCTGCAGGGATGTCCCCAGTGGTGTTTTTGTGTTGGGTGGCAAAACTGGACTCCAAAGTGAACACAAAGGGGCTTTAGGAGGTGGCGGTCAGTGTCTTAAGCGCTTGCTACAGAGCTTAAAGCAACCGGGGCTGGCTGAACCTGCTGCTGATCTTTGAGCCTGAAAGCTTGGTTGTGTTTAAGGCTCAGGGAGGGAGCGAACAGGCTGGAAAGGATGCTTTCCAAGGAAATCCCCAGTGAGATCAGAGTCAGAACCAGCACAAGGGGGGAGAAAAACTAGAAATGGGTGTGTGTGTGGGGGTTAATTCAGCTCAAGAAAAGAGGTGTGACGCTTCTGCAAGGAGCTGACTTGAAACACACACGGGTTTGGGATAAAGTGGGGCGGAGAGGCGGGGGACGCGAGCGGGGTGCCCGGCGAGGCCCTGCCCGCCCGGCGCCGCTAGGGGGCGGCAGGAGCTCGGCCTGGAGGCGGCCTGGGCCTAGGCCTGGCCCTGCCCTAGTCCTCCCCGGGCTGGGCCGGGCCGAGAGCGGGGGCTGCGAGGGGTGGGACACACGACGCTGTTTCTGCCCCCGATCCTGCGGGGAAAGGGGGACTTCGGCAGAGCGAGGCGTCCTGGTGTTTGAGGACGTGCGGGCTGCCTGTGGGCTGTGTGTCCGCGCTCTGGTCAGCGAGCGATGCTCGTGGCTCTGCAGGCGACCTTGTCTTGGTGACCCTCGGCCCTCCTGGGGTGCGTGCATGCTGTGGCTTCACGTGGAGCCTTCCTGACCCTGAAGGGATGCAGGAGCGTCCCTGGCTGGGACTGCTGGGGCATCGGGGTCTGCATCTGTTGGCTACCATGGCTGAATCTCCTGAATGAATGTTAGGAATTGTAGTGCAAATGTAGGGTGCTTCCCTCCTTCCTCTGGTAAACATTTCCTTGTTGGATGTTGTTGGTCCCTATAATGTGGGGTTTTCACTTAGGAAGGGATGGAGAATTGGACAACAGTAGTCTTCCAGCCCTTTCCCTGACATTTCCCAAGAGTCTCTCAGTTGATATGCTGCTTTGGACTCGGTCAGTGCTCAGGTTTTTGTGCTGCAACACCTACCTGACAATGTGCTTCCTCTCCTTGCCTCCATCTGTGTTTTCAATAAACAACCCACCAGCCTCAGCACTTCCTTAGCAGTAGGTGTGTGGTATCCCTTGTGCAGCATCTGAGACCACAGATGCCCTCTCTTAATTAGAAAAAACCCTTCTATGCAACAGAGGCACTGCAGCATTCCCAGGGCTGTGCTGTAGGGCTGGGGATGCTTTACCCTGCTCAGTTCTGTTCCCACAGGTCCCCATGTGTCTGCAGTCACTTGGGGAAAGTCTGGGAAATGGGCTGATTTTCCTGGGGTCTTCCTCCCATGTGGGGAACATTAGCAGCATGGAACCTGCAAAGAATAAATTAGGCTTGGAGATCTTACCCGTTGCTCAGCTGCTCACCAAGCTGGGCTGCAAAGGTCAAAGCAATTTGACAAGCTTGTCCTTGCTGTTGATTACAGCGAGTATACAGAAGGCATTTGCTTTTCTCTGCTGTGATGGTCATAAATATCAGTGCCCTGGGTCTGATGTTGGTGCTGCCTAACAAGTGCAGGGTCTATCATAATTCAGAATTGATATCAGGTGGAGGGAGGCAGTGTTTCCAGGAAGATGGCTGAAACCCCTGCTAGCAGCAAGACCTTAATGTCTCTTGACTAGGACCTGGCTCCTGTACCTAACTGCCCTGCAGGCAACGGGAATTAGGTATCTAATTGCATTTTGTTTGTTTGGATATTTGAACTTTTCCCCATCTCCTGTTAGAAGTAAAACTGCAGTCCCTGTGTTTCTCAGCTGTTGCGGGTCAGGTACATCTCCTTTCTCCCCCTGCTTTGGATCTGGCTTGAACACATGCACAGCTCCCACTTGCTGTTAGCAGGAGAGCAAAGCAAGTGAGGCAAACCCTCCCTCAAGGAGCACAGCCGGTTCAGAATTATTTATGATGTTCCATTGTGCATGAATAAAATGGTTTGTAGGAATGCAGGAAGCCTTCGTCATTAGAGATGTCCCAGCAGTGCCTGCAGTGGGCACACGCTTTCATGAAGTGCGGTGCTGGCTGCTCCCCTGTGGCCAGAGCACCGTGGGGTTAACATCTCGCTGGCTTCTCATGTGCAGGAGGGATATCTACTAGACCTGTTCAAAGCTTTTTTCAGCAGAAAAGCTCCATCCACCAAGTGGTTGCCCAGGCATGATTGTGCATGCATAAAGCAAACAAGTGACTGTAGAGTGAAGCCCTGGCACACGAGGTGCAGTCATCATCTCCAAGCCTAGGCACAGCTGGAGACCAGCAGGGACCCTGGCGTCAATTGGAGCAGCCTGAAAGCTGCTGTGTTTGAGCTGAGTGACTAGAGGAAGGAGTCCCCAAGTGTCTGGGGCTAGAGCCCAGCACTGTTCAGGCTCGCTGCTCCTCCTCACCAGGGTAGCCAAATATGTAGTTGCAGACAATGGTCCCCTGGAACGGTTGCCCTGACAAAGTCAAAATATGTACAGAAGCACTTCCCCATTGCTGAAAAACTGGAATCTGAGATCTGCTGAAAACTGAATGGCTGAGTATGAGCAAGCATTGAATAATACAACCTCGAGTCAATGCGCCAGCTGCTGCAGCATCAAGATTTCCCCTCGAGTCATTCACGGCGTCATAGCAGCAGATAGAGCTAAATCTGAGCTAAAGCTCATTGTGGCCCAATAATGAAGTCCAGGCTTCCCTGATGTGATGGGCTGGGGAAGACGTGGTGAGGCTCCTGGGAGATGGAGCATGCAGCACAGAGGGGGCTTCTCCCATGACCTGCCATCTGTGGCTGGGTTGTCCAATAACTCCTGCAAGACCTAAGTCCCTTCAGCCCATCTGGTGCTGTGCTGATCTGGCTGCTTACAGGAATCTCTTAACTGCACTGGATTAGAGCTGAAGGGTCTTTACTGAGGTGTGGGGAGCATTAGCCTTTGGGTGCTGGATGGGAACAGGTCTGGGGAAGGTTTGCTTTTGGGCATGAGCTGCTGCACACAGGGTTGGTGGTGAAGATCACAGACAACAGAAATTTGCTGAAACCAATGTTTCTCGTGGCATTGAATCTTTCTGTGTGTGAGCTTCATAATCCACTTTGAGCAGTAGGTTTCTGCAGGTCAGAAACTGCAGTGGTTTGGGAGCCAACACTTCCCCTGTGTGCTGGTGAGACCCGGGCATGCTCCTACCTCCTGGTTGTTGTCTGCTGCCACACTTAAGGCAAGACAGCAGTGTATTTTTCACTGGGAGTGAAAAACTCTCTCTGAGGACTCTCAGAATCTTTCTGAGGACCCTCAAAAGCCAAGAGCATCTCTCTTTGTGTACAGGCATGGTCTTGCCTTTGAAGGAGCTTCTAGCACAGAGCCAGCTCTGCTGCAGTGTGAGCAAGAGGCTGCTAAATGGAGCAGGAGCTGCTACGGGCGCTCTCAATGTGAATCCAATGATGCGACTCCAGGATGGCCAAGGCTTGTGATGTTTGTGGACAGCACAATGTCTGCTATTTCTGGCCAAATTTCCTGAGAGCAGCTTGCAAATTCTCCATGTTGTTGGAAGTGTGATATCTCTGGGAGCTGCTGCATCTGTGCTGGGAGAGCCTGAGAGGACCTCTGCGTCCTGCCAGAGAGGTCTCACCGGTGGGCTCTGTCTCCCTGGGGGCTTCTTGGTGTTGTTGGCAGCACTGCTGCCTGCTTCTCCCAGCTGGATTTCAAGTGACGCATCACTTTGCCCATGGTTTTGCTGATTGCAAAACCAGATGGTACCTTGTTGCCAAAAGATTTTGCGAAACATTCCTCCATGCTGCTCTCTCTGCCGGGGAGAGGGTGCTTTGTTCATTGTTCTGTTCATTTAGCCAAAATAGGTCACTTCCAACCACAAGCATCTGGGTTTTTTTGCTGTTGCAGGAAGCTGCCAATGTGAATACAACCTTTGACATGCCTGTGAGCAAGCTCATTCCTGGGAATGGGAAGATCTCCATTAAAATGACTGTCCATCCATCACACCACCCAAGGTTCTCCATTAGGAGTGTGCCGAGCATGGATTGTTTTTCATTCTGGCAAATGAAAGTGTTTGTTTCTGTTTGTTTGTTTGTTTTAACCTTCTGGGAGGAGATGCCAAGGATGTGTTAAAGAAATTTAATTTAATTTCTCATACTTCCAGAGGCGCTGAAACCAGCGGGTGAATCACTGCGCGGCTGCGTGTGGGAAGGCAGGGCTCTGTGTCGTACCAGCATGGGTATCTGAATGGGGCTGTTTTAGAGAATGATGTAAAGAAAAAGGAGGGCGATTGATTTATTTACTACCAGAGCCACAACAGAAGAGAACATCTGGTAGTGCCAAAAAGAGCATTTAAGATCTCTCTGATGTCTCTGGGTTTGCTTGGTGTGTACATTTGGGGCTTTTTGCCTTACTTATGCAGGAGTATAAGCAAGGGCTGCTGGTGGTGGGGACCATCTCCTGTGAGCGAAATGGGAGAGGGCAGGTATGCTGGTTTAGCTTTGGTGGTGGTGGTGGTTGTTTTGTTTTGGTTTGGTTTTGGGGGCACTTTTTGCTTTATCATAGCTTTGACAAATGCTGCTGGGCACCCAACCCAGGACGCCCTGCTGTGATACAGGGCCTGATCAAGATGATTCCTAAGCTGCAGTCAGCTTGGTGCTCTCGGTGAATAGAAGGAGCTCAGCTTCTCCCTCCCTTGCACACCACAATAATTCACTGCGACTGAGTTGAAAAGAAAACCACCCCAACAAACAGTAGTACCTCTTACCTGGTACAAATCTTGCCTGTCTCAACACCTTGGTGCTGAGGGCCTGGGGTTTGTATGTACTTCTATTAAAATTCATGATGCACAATAGACATCGTGGTGAGACTAACTGCTGTTCATGAAGAATTTGACTGCTCTTTCTAGTGAGGAAATGCCTTGCTAGGGGTGCATTGAGACAAAGCAGTCTTGAATGAGAAGCATAGCTGTATCTCTGCAGTTGGGGTTTTTAAATTTAAAAAGCTCTCCTGTTCTGGCAAAGACACAAACACAGCTGAGTTACCTGCAGAGAAGGGTGAAGCTGATGGAGACCCTGACCTTGGCTTCTGGAGATCACCACATGCTTTAGGTCCTCATCTGCAAAACAGGGATAAAACCTGTCTGCCCAGTGGTTGAGGAGACGGGAGGAGTCCCGATAGGGACAGGATCGATAAAACCAGCAGGCAGGGGTGTTGGTGTGAGGCTGCTGTGACTATTCCATGGCAGTTGTGCATCTCTGCATCAGTGTTGGTTAAATGAGTGGTTATGTGCTGGAAGGGTTTTGTGGGGGTGGCGAGGTTTGTAAACCTCCCTTGGATGGCCCAGAAGAAAGGCAGGGCTTGGTGCACCCCACTGTGCTCTGGGTGAAAGCAGTTGGTACTCGCTACACTGCAGCTTGAATCTCAAATAAGGTGTTTCCGAGCCTTCTCTGCAGGAGCAGTTGGAATTCAAAGCACCCCTGGATTATTTCAACACTGAAGGTTGTAGCAAGAGCTGCAGCATTTAGCTTTGATTTGATTTCTCTTTATTCTTGAACCTTTTAAGACTCTGAGGCCCGTAACTTTCCCTCCCGCCCCTGGGACCCGTCCATCTGCTTATCACTTATCTGCAGCCACCAGAAGCCGGCTTTGCTCCTGTCCTTGCCATCAGAAATGCAGCTGGCTGTGTTGATGGACGTCTTGATAGCAAGAGCGAGGACCAGGAGGTACCTGGCAGTGGAGCTCTCAAATGCTTTCATGAGTTTTTCTATTACTTATGGCCAGGGCAATCCCACACAACAGCTTGGGGAAGCCTGGTGTGGCTGTTGCCCATTGGGTACATGTGGGTTGACCTTCAGAGGCCAGATGTGCCCCTTCCGTAACATGGCCAAGCACAGATTTCTCTCTGAAGATGTTGTATAGAAATCCAGACTCTTTCCCTGTAAATAGCCTTCAGTGTGATCCAAAGAATCCCATAACTTCCCCCAGGGATCTGCTTAGGGGCAGGCTTGTTCTAGCATTTGGGAGCCTGGGTATCCTTGCAAATCTGGACTTCAAATGTCTGAAAATGTGAACACACGCTGGCAAAAGTTATTTCAGGGGTCTGAGCCCTGCTCACAACCACCTGAAATTTCTTTGAAGAGCTTTAGCTCTCTGCTGATCGGTATAGGCTCTGCCAGGTCACCTATTGATTTGCTCCCACTTACAGAAAGGGTGAGGGTGGGAACATTAGTGCAAGATCCGAGGCAGCTGGGTCTTGGGATGCCTCATCCGCTCCTCCAAATAGCAATTTTCACCTGGCTCTCTGAGATTTAACAACCTCATCTTCTTATTGAGGAAAGTAAGCTCTTTGCTCAAGAAGCAAGGGCTTTTATCTAGATTAGGGTCAAGAAGACTTGAGCAGGGAAGAGGCCTTTGAGTTTGGTCTGGACTGCTACAATCTGGCGCTTGGGTGAGCTTCATTCTCATCTGTCCCTTTGAATTGTTTTGGGGCTCTTGCTTCGGAGAGGTGTGTTCTCAGGATCCCTTGCTCTGAAGGCAAGCTGGGTCTCTGCGTTGTTGAAGAGCTGTGAAGTGGTTGCTGTTGTCATTGTACTGGTGATCCAGAGCCCTAATAACGCTGCTCTGGGCATCGCAGCATGTTGGCTCGACAGAGGGGCCCTTGTGCACAGTGTGGAGTTGGAGGATGGCCTTTGTGTGGGGTCTCTGCGGTGGTGCGGCAAAGGTCTGATCCACTGGTGATTGATTTTTGTGATGGGTTTTACGTTAACTTTGCTAAGTGATGGTGGCTATGATTTTTAATTGCTCTGAGGTTAAGTCAAGTGACTGCATTTAAAAATGTTGTTCTTCTAATCCTGTGATACTTCCACACGTGCATTCCTATATCAGTTTCACTGAGATGCTGAGTAATGTCACAAACGGAGCACTGCAGTAAAGGAAAATTAGATCCATGCTTCTCAACGCTGTTTCTAATTTTTTTCCAGATATTAGCTCTAACTTTTGACTTGCAGCTTATCTGTGTGGCCCATCTTTTCTTTCTAAAATGGTTGTGAAGCAAAGTCCGGAGGCTGAGGAACCCAAATCCCCTAGGAAATGGATGTGAGATGTGTATCCAGCTTGGTCTTGAAAATCTCGGCCCTAAACTTTTGATGTTTACACACACAAAGGGTCAAGGGCTTTCCATCTGTGTCAACTTCGTCTGGTCTGATATTTCTTTTCCTTAAGAAAGCTGTAGTTTCTTTCCTTCTATTTGCCTACTTCAAAAGTTATTTTCTTGTCTTACCTCCTTGTGTCATAATGAGAAAAATAATCTTATTTGTGCTGCTTATGAAAAAAACAAACAAAAAAAACCCATAACATTCAGAGGAGCGGTTTCTGCTCCTTTTGGGATTTCCCAGGACTGTGCATCCCCTGCGGCACAAAGGCTGTGGGCTGCTTCCCTGCCACTCCTGCCCTTCTGAATTCGCACACCGTTGGTTTGTATTTAGCATGCAGTGACGTCTTCCTTTAATGAGCACATTTTCCATCTGGGCTGCATCATTTAGACATCCCAAGAAGTGTTTTAAGCTGCTTCTGCACTCCCCCCTTCCCAGGAAACAAATATTTCATGCAAGACTTCACCAGCACCCTGATGGAGCGGGTGGGCACTGGCCTCGCTCTGAGCCAGCCATCGGGCGCGGGGGTCTTGGCTTTGCCACCAGGTTGGAAATGGGGAAAATCCTCAATTCCGCCCAGCCTTCTGACCCCGTGGTGGGGAAGGGAGGAAGAAGGGAAGCGCTGGTCAGAGCGGGTTCATTGGTAAGATTGAAATCGGAGCCGTGTCCACTGCTGCTCTGAGCTGGTGTCCACCTGGTGCTGGAACGATGAGAGACTTTGGGTGGGGGTGAGGCAGCTTTGTGTTGGAGCAAACGACTAAAATCTGGCATCGGGTTGGGTCTTGCAGGGCCCTCGGGTGCTGTGCTGCCGTGGGAGGGACACAGGGCAACGACCCCCCTGGCATGCTCTGCAAATTCTGCTTTAAACGCTGCTGCGTTGGCTGCCAGGGAGTGCAGCGTGGATATGTCGTGCTGGATCAGGTCAGCCTGACTCGCCTGGCTATGTTTTGCTGAAATGACCCCAAACATTTGATTATTTCAATTAAATGAAATTGAATTTTGCTGCTGATGCGTTGCCTGACGTGAGCCGTTTATTCCCAGGGGAGGAAGGCACGAGGAGATGTATTATTAAAGAGAAGTACAGTGTCATATCAATGGCAGCTGCCTTGCTTCGAGTCGCTTCGTCACCGAGAGCCAATAAGAAAATTAGCGTTTCCAAAATCAGAAAGTTTTCCTCGTGCAAGCAAGTTAAAACTGTGATTTATAGTGATTATTTTTACTCTCTGCTGGAAAGAAACCAGTGGTTTCAGCCTCTCTCTGGCCAGGAAATTTTGGAATCGGGTCAGTTTTACCCCACGCTTGAGAGATGTGAACTGCAAAGACTTCGCTCGTTCCTGCTCAGGAGAAGGATCTCTTCTGGTGTGCAAGCAGAGAAAGTGTCGACTGGATCAGAGCTTTGGGAGAGTTCAGACCTTGGTGCAGTCTAAACCAGGGGTCTTATTCCTGCCTGAAAATCCATGCCATGCTCTTCTTTCAATAGAATATATATTTTTTTCAGCTTTAACAAAGCTAAAATGAGGAGGGTAAAACTTTAATTTTGCAATTAACCTAAGGCCATGCTGTTGTGCTGGATAGTGTGGAGTTTGCTTCTCATAGCTGGGATTTTAAGCATAAATTTTCTGTTCTGTCAAATGCCCTGAAAATAGTTCCTTCATCCCAGATAAAGCCCGTGATGATGACAGCACAGCTTACCGAGGACACAGCCAGTCAATGGATGTGCACAGTCCAAACGGGAGATGAAATTATGGGGATTTACTTGTTGCCCTCCCTTCCCATCTGCACTCATTTTCCTTTCAGGCAATGTTGAATAGCAGGTAACCGAGCCTAGATTTTGCGAATTATTATTGTTTTAATCCTGGAGAGCTGCCAATTCCCAACCTTTATGAAATGCGACCTTCAGGCTGACCGCGAGCTCTGGCTGTAACCTTGCTCATCCCTGAGCCTTGTCCCCAGCCATGCCCAGCCCCTGCTCCATGCAAGGCAAGAATTCTGCTTTCTGTATGAGTGAGAGCGTTTAAGCAGCTTTGCACAAATAGGATTTGCACCAGCTTGTTTCCGAGAAACAGCTGCCGAGCTCGGCTCCTCCTTCACTGTCCCCACCAGTCTGGGTGGATGGAGGTGATGTTGGTCCTCCTCGAAACAAAAGGCAGCCTGAGCTCCAGGGCCAGTTTATCGTGCATGTTTGTGAAGGCAATCTGGCTGCATTGCTCACCCTGCATCTGTCACTGAGATTTGGCGGGGCTGAGGCTGCTAGGCAGCAGCAACTTGATCTGGGGTGCTGAGCGCTGTGTCCTGGATGCACAGCTGATGCACAGACTTGATAAAGCGAGCTCCCAGGTTCCCTCGTCTGACAGCTAAGCGCGATGGGAGCCAGGCTGGCCCTGGTGGGACGGATGGGCTTGGCTGCTCTGAAATATTCATCTCTGTGCGATGGCTGGATGCTGGGGAAAGTTTGGAAGGAATCGGGCTTGGGCTTGCCAAAACNGGGGGGGGGGGGGTTCGGCTCGGCGGTGCTTGAAGTCGGGGTGAGCTCTGGGTGCTGATGCGCCAGTCTTGGCCAGGAGGGAATTAAAGACTGAACAGCACTCGTGCTTGTGTCCCATCGTGGTAGTGGAGGCAGGGTGATGATGAGGCTCAGGCATGAAGCAGCCTTTGGGGAAAAACCCCAGAATACAGCCCAGGAGTTCTGGCTCCTGGTCCCATTGAATTTGCTGTTTCCCTGCAGCAAGTCTTACCAGCAGAAAAAGATAATTCTCCATAAAAAATCTCCATTGATTTTTTTTTTTTTCCACTGGTGAGCAAAGGCAATAATTTTCCCTGTGGACCAAAGTGCAGAAAACTATCCAAGCCTTTTAAATCCTGCCTTTTTGCAAAGAGCTGGAGGGAAAGGAGAGGGTGGTTTGCGAGATGACTCCAGAAAAACTTTCAGCAAGCCCTCCTGGCAGCTTTAACCTCTTGCTAAACAACTTTTGGACCGTGTGTAAACAGTCTTCTGCTTTTATAAACACGGCATCCAGATTGTGGAGTGGAAAAAAGCTGAAGCCATCACGTGAATGGAAGATGTATTGCTTCCGGCAGCTTAAGTATTTTTATATTCTCTCAGGGTTAAGGGCTTGAGTTTGGACATATTTTGCCTGGGAAAAGTGGGAGCAGAGGAAGGTGGCACTGGAGGGGACAAGTACCTGGAGCTGGAAAAATGTAGGGTTACAGAAGCATCTTTTGACAGCTTTCAAACGTGTGTGGGGATGACTGAGGCTGGGGGAGAAGCGGGTTAGTCCCTGCCGCCCTCTGGTGCAGGGGGATCAGCTTTGGTACTGGGATCCGTCCTCCCAGCACCTGGGGGTGTAGCATGGGCAACTACCTCCACCCCTTTGTGTTGGGATGATGCTTCTGGCATCTAACAAATATTTTTCCACTCTTCCAATTGGACTAAATTATTAAACGCTTGCCAGTGGCAGGAAAAAAATAATGTGCTTTTTTTTTTTTTCCTGGGAGTTAAATGTAACCTCATTGATTTGCCTGGCCCAGAGGAGAGGCAGCGCCCGCTGGTGGGTAAGGGGTGACCACCCTGCTTGAGCCCTTTACCAAAACTGAAGATGTGGGTGATTTCCGCAGGGGATGCGGGTGACTTCTGCAGGCAACGCAAGGCTTCTGCTTGGCTTGGTAACCTCTGGGCTAAGACCTCCCATTAAAGCACTGGAAGTGGTTGGTACAATAACATGCACGCAGGAGAGGCACCCAGCAGTGTCTGCATTATGCTGGCAATTTTGGAGCGAACTTTAAGCAGCTGAGTGATTTGGAAGCACATCCTGCCCTGTCAGCCCTCTGCCTGCCCTCCAGCTAGCGAGACCTTTGAGCTCAGGGCAGTTTTCAGGCAGCGAGGAGGAAGAGGAAGGCACTTCCATCTGTGTTGCACCAACATTTCTCTGGCTGCTCAGGTTGTGTTCCCCTCTGCTGTGGGGGATGGAAAAAGGGATTTTTGTTTTTTTTAAATCTTTTTTTGTTTGCCTTTTCTAGTGGAAGCTGATCATGGAGAATGAATTCAAGGTGAATAGGGAAAACTTCCTCCATCGCCTGGAGGAGGCATATTGCGTCTGTGTGAGATTTTCATTTCTTCTTAAAAAACTCTCTGAGTACATGTAATGTTTCTCATAATTATATTGCCTCATTTATCCTGGGGTTTGGTTCATCTGCAATTACATCCTGCTGCGTTTCACCTGGCCCTTCAACACCGTCTCGCTGCTGGGCCTTGTCAAACCTGAATTGAATAAAGCTTAGGAAATGGATAGCTGTTTGTTCTTCTAAAATCATATTTTTTTTCTATTTGGCCTTTGTCCCCAGAGATGCTCTGTGGAGACCGGCTGTTCTCCTCTGGCTGGGCTTGGCGGTGTCTTACAGCAAGGCTGCTTTTTTAAGTAAGAGATGAAATCTCTTTAACTCTGGGATCCCTTTAAATGCCATCTTGACAGCAATATTTCAAATAGCCAGCTTAGTCCTCTCTGCGTAGCAAGCAGCACTAACCCGAATCTGATACTGACATTTCAAATTAATCCTAATCATTCCATGCCCATGAAGACAAACGGGCGAGTTGTGTGCTGCCCTCCGAAGCAGGTTTGCCTCTGACGAGTGCCAGCAGCGGAGTCTGGGCCCCAGCACGCCCCGGGTTTGCACGCCCTGAGCCTGGGGAGGGGCAGGGCTGCAGAGAGCCCCCAGACCTGCCGGGTGGGGAAGAAGCCTGGGCTGGGCTGCGTGTGCAGAAGTGGTGGTGGGGAGCTCTGGCTTGCAGAGGTCCACAAACGTTTTGAGAACTATCCCCCCTTCCAATAACCCAGAATGGACTGTATGGATCTTTCCCATTTGGGATGGGAGTCCTGGTTGAGATCTGGGATCAAAAAGGGGTTTTTGCTTTAGGCATGCTGCAAAATTAATCCCCCTATCTAAGCCTGTGAGTGTATGGATACAGAGGTTGCAGCATCTTGCAAAGTGCATTGCAAAGGCCAGCACAAGTGGCTTGCCAAGAGAGAATTGTCACCAGGTTGCAATCTTCCAGTAAAAGCAGTCAGTCCTTCCTGGAATCGGGAAGTCTTATCCGTGACTAATGTGAAACCAAAGGTACGTGGGTGCGCATGTGCAGGCGGCTTGGTGGTGGGTGCGACGTCGGGGAGCTGAGGCTGGGTGTCTGCTTTCAGGTGTTTGATGCTGGATCCAGCACGCCAGCTTGTTGCGTCAGGTTGTTGGCTCCTGTGGTGCGGATGCGCCCTGGCTTCTGCGTGATGCGTTGAAAAGTTCTAGTTTCATTTTGATGTAAAAGTGAGAATGTTCTTAAATCTGAGTTTTGTGGGAGAGGAAAGAGTCATCTTCCACGGTCTCGTAATCTGAAGTTATTTCCTTTTAAAGCAGTGGACTTCTGTAACACACCCTTCATATTACATATCGTAAGGAGTATGAAGAGAGTCAAAAAA
>VXAA01000020.1:418459-475316 GCA_013399115.1 Anseranas semipalmata | reverse complement strand
CCTGTGCACCCCTAAACCCCTTCTGCATCCCCCCGTTCCCTTCTGCATCCCCCCGTGCACCCCCAAAACCCCTTGTGCACCCCCTTGCACACCCACCCTGTGGCTTCCAGCCCCAAGCCCCCCGCCTTTGCATGCAGCCGCAGGGCTGCGGGGACCGGGGCCGCACGCCATGGGCACCAAGCAGACCAAGGGCTGCCAACCGGGCAGCGCCGGGGAGAGCCCCCCGGCCCACCACCGCAAGAAAGTGTCCCCGAGGGAAAGGGGGGACTTCCTCGCCTCCCTCGTGGTGAAGTCTGGCGAGAAGTTTGGGAAGGGTGCCGGCAGCCTGCCCCCTTACCACCGGCGGATCTGCATGATCCAGGACATGCTGGTGCTGGTGAAGCAGGGGAAGCAGGAGGAGGCCACCGAGCTGCTGAGACACCTGCGGCAGGTGAGGACGAGCAGGTTTCTCCCGGGGGGCTGCCTGCTTGCGGTGGGGGAAAGCCAATCTAGGATCCAAACGTGTCCTGTTTCCGAAAGCTGGCGTGCCGCTCTGATAGCAAAGAGGGGCACGCTCCTTCCTCGCGGGTCTAACTTTTGCGGCGTGATTTTGGGGAAGTGGCTGAGGAGCCGCGGGGTGGTCATGGTGCTGGAGATGGGGAAATAACCCCGGGGAGGTGCTTTGCATTGTCTGCAGTGAGGAACCCTGCCGGCTGCGTTTTTCTCCTTCCCTTCATTGCTCGCACTGATAGCTCTGGGTTTTGCAGCATGCACAGCCCACTCGAGGAGGTTCCCACTCAACTTTCAAAAAGTTCAGTGGTTAAAGCAGATCTGCAAAGCTCTGAGGCAATTTGAGCCAGCAGCGTTTGAGAATCAGCTCTTTTCTTCCAGGCTTAGCAATACCAACAGTTGGCAGCTTTGCTTTTTATCTCATTCTTTTTGACACGCGTCTCCTGGTGGAGTTGTGCTCGCGTTGGCTGGGGCTTGTGGAAATGCCCGTGCAAGAGAGGGGAGCTGATTGTACAGAGCTTGAGACCTTTCGCCTTGAAAGTCTGTTTGAGCTGGGCATTAGCTGGGAAGCAACGCTACAGAAAGTTGATTTGAGCAAACAGAAGGGCAGCTGAGGAGCGCTGCTCTGTATCCAGCAAATGAGCATTTAACCTTTTCTGCTGATACAAGGTGATCAACAAGTGCTGGGCACTTTTAAGGCTCTGGAGCACACTGGGCTTTGAGAAACTGCAAGTTTTCCGTGCACACAGAAAACAGAGCCGGCTTCCCCAAGCTCGGGTTTTCTCGCCAGAAGCCTGCGCGGCTGCCTGGTGTTTGGCATAACCAGTTCTACCAGCTGGGGAGAAGCTGCTCGGGTCTTTGCCGGGTATCGGGAGCAGCTTCTGGCCCCGTGGGTCTGCTCTGCGTCAGTCTGTCCACGTGAAAATGCAGCTGTTCCAGGCTCCTGTGGGTTTCTCATTGTTGCCTTTGTGTTTGGGCTTTGCTTTTTGCATTTTTCCCCCATTTTCTGGTCCTGTTAACTTTTTTGCGTGTAGATGTGTGGCTCTGGGCATGTCCCTGACCCCGTCACCCCGCCCCACCCCGAGGCACGTTTCCATTTACACCAGCCAGCATCCCTCTGCCCGCCGCATACGTGACTTCTTGCTGTCTTTGGAGCAGCCCAGCTGAGAAATCTGAGCAGTTTCATACACGTTTGCGTTCCTTTATGGAAAGCTCTCACCTCTGGCCCTGAACCTTGAGATGAGGTGCCCTTTGGGATGGACGTGCCCTCACCCCGCAGCTGGGCTTGAGAGCCTGCAGGATCCCAAGTGGCCGCGAGTCAAAAAGTTGCCCAAAAAGTTGCACCAGCGCAGCCACGCCAGAGCTTCACCCCTGCAACAGGAGCCCATTGGAGCTGGCAGAAGGATGGGTGCTAATTTTAGAGGGTGTTTATATCAGACCTACGCACGCACGCAAAATAATCTGGGTGCCTGTGAAATTCCACGAGTTGCTCCCAAGTTCTCTTTGGCTTCAGGTCCTGGATTTTTCAGCGATGCTCTGGAGTGTCCTTGTCCCTCCTGCCAGCCCGTGGGTTGGCTGTGCAGGGCATGGGGAGGCTGGGATGTGTCACGGCCACTGCCCTAATGATAAATCTCATCATGGGGGCATCCCATCATCTGCCTAGGGGGAAAAAGGTCTCCGCTTCAGCTAGAAATCCATTCTAAATTGCTGGGAGAAGCGGGGGACCTGTTACAGTCAGATAAGTCTTTGTGAGTGAGCGTTGCTGAAGAGCTTGCTCTGATAAAATATATCTTAAAGTGTCAAAATAGGGAACACTTTGTCCTAGATACTATAATAGACCTGAAGCAGATTTTTAATGAGACACTATTATTCCTTGCCTCCAGGTAGCGAATGTGGGATGCCCCACTGAACAGGTCCCGACTGCTGGGGGCTTTGATGGGCTGGCTTTGGGCGCGCTGCTGGCTGCAGAGATGCTGGCGTCGCTTTCGGGGGCGAAGCAGCGGTGGAGTCTTTGGGAACTCCTGAACCCATCAGGGGTGGTCTGGAGAAGGGAGAGGGGGCTGCACATGTGAGCCCGGTGGGGCAGAGACCTTTTCTCGCTAGCAAGTGGTGCAGCATCCGTCGCAGAGGGGCTTTGCTGCTTGGGCTGTGTGGTTACGAACATAATGCGTGATGATGATAAAGCTGTGAAACTGGGGTTTTCTAGCAAACCTAGTGACTTGGTGCCCAGCTCTCAGTTGAATTTAGACTTTTTCTTTTTTTTTCTTTTTTTTTTTGAAATCCCAGCCGTTTAGGTCACTGGGAGTCTTTCCACTGACTTCATCAAGCTTTGGAGCGAGCCCAGCCTGCTAACGAGGGTGCAGGTGACAGCATCCCTGCATTTTGGAGGTGCTCCATCCTTGTTTTAAGTGGGACGAGTGTGCTGGCAGATTTTTGGCTTTCCTTGACCTAGCTCCCTGCCTCCTCCCCATCCACTGGCTTGGGGGGACCCCTCCTGCCTGCCAGCCCCTGCACACCAAAAGTTGGGTTTGGCGATCAGCAAAAGGGCAGGACAGCAAAATCTGCTTATAACCATCACGACGGAGCATGGGCAGGTCCTGCGTGCTCAGCCAGCCTCTGGCACCCGCTCCCTTCTGCGTTTGCTGGCCTGGTGCATTTCACCAAATTTGGCCAATTTCCCCCTCCCTTCCACAACCCTGAAATGGGAGCGATGCTGTTTCCTTTACAGGCTCTCATAAGGATTAAGTAGCATTTCCAAAAATTCTTGGAGGTTGCAAACAACTGTAAAAATGCTAAGATAGGAAGCAGGCTTCTTTTTGTTTAAAGAGGTTAAAAATGCGAATAGCAGACAGCCGGACTTCTTTGCTTCAAGGCTGCTCCTCAGAGAGGTCAGAAACATCCCCAGTGCTGAGGCAATCCGATCCTGCCTTCCCCCCGAACAACACTTGTGTTGTTATTGCGTGCAAGGTCTGGCAGCAGCCGTGAGCAGGGGTTCGTGCTCGTTTTGCTCAGCCAGCCTAATTTAATGACAGGTTCTTCAGCTGGAGATACCGGTTGCTATTTCCTTCTGCGACGGTAACGCTGTTAACCGCTGGGAGCCTGAGAGACTGCCCAAACTGCAAAATTAAACCCCCCTCCCCAAAAAGTGCCGTCCACTGCCCTCTTTTGATGATATGTGTTTTCCCGTAAGCCGTCCTTGCCAACGCTGCACATAGTATGCTTTTGGCAGTTAAACGCGTTTGAGGATAAGTGGAAATACACTGAAACACTTCCCGTTCTGGTGGGGCCAGCGTTCGGGGTTGCGATAGCTGCGAGACGCTTCCCGGTCACACGGATGGAGCTGCTTGCCTCTCACGGAAATAAGCCTCGTGCTTAACGATTCTGGATCCCGGTTCTCTGCTACAAGGCACCTCCCCAGGTTTACCTGTCAGTACCTTCCCTGCTTTCCCGTAAGGAGCTGCCGTAGGGCCTCGTCCTAAGAGATGGTGAAAACTGAATTAATGAAGGTGTCGGCACTTGGAGAAACCTGGGATCCCATTCTCGGACCCCACAACCTAACTCCACCAGCTCTCGTGGGTGGGAGAATTGCGGCTTCTCCATGCTAGTTGCTTGCTGCACCCATCACCACCCGTTGCAGAAAGTGATAGGCTTTAATGTTATACAGAGCATCGCTTTTTTCTTTTTCTCTTTTTTTTTCTTTTTAAGTGCTCTTGAGTTTCAGTGGTTAAAGCAGCCAAGCGCTGTCAGTATATTAAATTCTGGGAGTGTCTCTCCTGCTGGGGAGAGAATTTGTAAAACAAAGCATGTTTTCCTCCTCTCTGCTGCCAAACGGATCGTTTTCCCAAGTGAAATGGCGAGGCGCTTCCCAGCACATTACGTTTCACTCGAGGAATTTGCCATTGGTTATGGCTCGGCGTGCCGTTCCCGCCAGGGCAGGAGATGCTGCTGCTCGCTGCGGGCTCGGCCGTCACCTGCACAGGGCATGGTATGTATGGCGGTTCTGGGAATTAAATAAAAGGGAGGAACAGGGCAAAGTATTCTAATAAAACCTCAGGATGCTGAAGATGGCCAGAAGCCAAATTGCAAGGTCCAAGTTGCGGCAAGGCTTCGTGACTTGTAACGTGGCTTTTCTGCTGATGCCTGGGCGGTTGTGGGAGGTGAAAGGGCTGGGGAGAGGGATCAGAGCCCCCAAAAGGGGCAAAGGCACTGTGATAACTTCAGCTTGGAAGAAGGGGATGGGGCTCAACATGGCCTGATGCCCGCTGAGCCTTCCAGAGCCCAAAGGGTGCAGGCAGCCGCCCCCTTGCCATGATCACGCAACCTCATGAGCTCGCCCCGGATGCATCCCTGCTGTTGGGACACATGTCCCCTGCCCCATCCAAGCCCAGCCCTGGGTTCTGCGCCCAGCAGCAAGGCACGACATGCCCTGATGTCCTCCCCTTGGGCCTGCAATGAGCTACCTGCTGATTCCGAACAGCTGTGTGGTGCAGGGATGCTGTGTTGATGCCATGGTGAATATCTTCATCGTAAGAAGGGGTTTGGCCAGGAGGAATAGTAAAAAAAAAAAAAAAAACAAAGGCTAATGTAGAGACAGCTCACTCCGGGCTCTTGTGAACGTCTCCCTGCTGTGCCAGAGCAAAGGGCTGCTTGGTGAAATTAAAATGCGATTCTTAGGGGCAACCCTTCTGCTTCATTAACAGCGAGTGCATTAAATGGCAGCTGACACTGACAGAGGACCAGTTGTCCCAGCTGTCCCTGTAACTTGTATCTCACCCAGCCCTTTCTCCCTGCCTCTGGCGCTGGCATCTTGGCACAGTTTGGTGCGGGGGGGGGTGGAAGGCAGTGGCATGGGGCGAGGGGGCTGTGAGAGACCAGAAGGCTGGCAGCCTTCCTCGGGAGGGTGCAGGCGGCTTCTGAAGCTCGTTTTAAGCAGCGTGTTTACTGTTGCTGGTTTTAAGTGGCATTTTTCTACTCAATTAGTCCCTCCCCATCTGGTTTTTGCCAGCGTTTCAGGGCTTTGCTCTCTGCTTGCAAAGGGAGGTTGGCAGAGAAAGGCATCGGGATTGGTCGTGGGGGGTCAGGAGCACTCTCAGGGTTACTTGTTTCCCCCAGTGACTCTTAGGGGAGACAGATGCAGTCGCACAGTATATCTGCGTCGAGGTGGATATGTTGTCTGATGAGCTGGCAGTGATTACCGTGTCTCTGGCAGGATGGAGGGATGGGTTTTGGTGTCTCATTGTCTAAGATTCAAACGAAACCCCAAGGATGCTGGCCCCCAGTTTTGCATCAGCCTTGAAGCACATGCTTCAGCCCCACAGATGCCAAAACTGCTTAAATATCCCTGCTTGGCCATGTAGTTGGTGTGCGTATTGACATCTTGAGCAGGCCCTGGGAAGCGACGTGGGTTTGGTCGTCTTCACGGGGCTGGACCACACCGCGCCTGCCCTTGTCCCCCTGTGCCAGCTGTGGGGACATCGCACAGCCCCTGGGATGCTGTCGGAACTTGGTGGCATCACCTCCGCTCCAGGAGCGAGCGTGGTGCCCTCCGCACAGAGGACAGACGGATGAAGCAGTTGCGGTGCCAGGCTTGGGATGCACTCACCGATGGCTGCGGCACGGCGGGGTGGAAATTGGGCAATGTGGCTTGCAGGGCCCCCTGCTCAGCACTGCCGCTTGGGGCTCAGCAGTTGGTTTCCTCTGGTCTGAGTTGCTGACGAAACCACCGGTGCTCCACGCAATTATTTTTTAACTCTTAGGTTGCTGGTAGTGTTGACAGCAAATGAACGTGCCTGATGGCAGTGGGGTGTTTTCCACCCCAAACAGGCGGCTCTGGTCTCCTTGCTGTGTTCTGCTGGAAGCTCCTCTCTTGCACTTCTCTGCTTCTTTGTTTCCCATCCTGGTTCCTCCTGTTCTTTTCCCTTCCCCCATGGGATTCGTGGGTGGATGCGTCCCGTTGTCTGCTCGGCATCTGAGCAGCCCGGGTTTAATTAAACCCCTAGAAGGGGGCTCCTGCTGCTTGTCCTAAGAAAAATGCAGGATGCTGAGATGCAGCAAGGGAGGGCAGAGGCAGTACACACTCAGCAGCGTGGGTGCAATCCCCCAGCTCCCTGCTCTCTCTGCGCCTGCGGCAGTGATGCTCGCTGTGCCGCTGGCATGGTTTCCTCTCCTAACTTCCATATCTCCCCTGGGATCAGGAAGCACATGCACAGAAACTGGCACTGTTAGTGAATGCATTGATGCAATATGTGCAATGCACCCAGGCAGGCTCCATTTGCTGTGGTGCCAGCGCTAGGAGAGCCCAAGCCCCATGTTTCTCCACCTGCTGGCACCAAAAAGCACGCCCTGGGCAAGCTCCCTCTGTGGCCGGATGTCGGAGGCCCCAGGTCAGTGTTTTCCCGACCCCAGCATTTGTCTGGACCTGCTGAGCTGGGCTGAGTGGGCTGCTCGTGCCCCTGCCAGAGCCAGGAAGCCCAGACCTGGGAGGTGTTGCTGGCCAGGCAGACCCTGTTCACCACTTCGCTTGTTTTTGTAGCAGCAGGAATGAGTCTTTTTTCCCCCCCTGGGCTGCCTCTGCTTTCCCATCTGATGGGAACATGGGCAGCTCGGGGCTCCGGCTCTCAGGGCACCTGAAATCCAGCCTGGCCTCGCTTCCTGGCAGCTTCACCTCAATGGCAGCATTCCCTGTATCAGGGGGCTGGTGGCTGTGGCCTCTTCTTAAGTAAGGGAGGCTTATACATTAATACTAGTTTCATGCTGGTACAAAGAGATAAGGGAGTTTTTAGCCTTTAACTTCTTTTGCAGGTCCCAGCCAAAAGCCCAATATGATTTAATGAGCAATTCCTTTTCTCTCTTTTGTGTATCTCGCCCTCTTTCTCCTCTGGTTTTTGGAGAAATGACCTCTGAATGGCAAATTCAGTCTTTCCTCTAAAAGCAAAAGCAAATTGTCCTTTCCATCCCTCCTCAAATTGAAGATTTAGCTCCAGTTACCTATGGGCTATGACCTTGCTTCTTGGCATCAGGGCTGGAGGGAGGTGCCCCACAAGTTTGGGTGTCTCAGTGGGTATCTAATCCCCTATGGCCTCATTATGTTATATTTTCCTAGGGGCTTGGCTCTCTTTCCATTACAGAGCAGGACTCAGGGCTGATATTGGTGCAGGCATTTCTTTATGAGAAGTTTCTGGGTGTTGCACTGCTTCAAACAGCCCATGCATCCTTTTTGCAGGGTTTTCTTGAGGTCTGCTTTGCCCAGTCGCTGATTGGGCTGCCTGTGGCTGATTTCCTTTCTTTAATGTCCCTTTTGCTTTTGAGGCCGGTTTCTAGGAAATAGCAGCTGCATTCCTGGCGCTGCTCCGCTCCGGACCTGCTCCTGCTTCCCGCCTGCGCTGCTCTGCCTGCCCTCCTTGGGAGATTTTGCAATGTTTGTGTCTGCTCATGTGGCAAGGGATTACGTTCATGTGTTGCACAAGAGATTTCTCTAAGACACTGTCCCTAAACCTCTGATAGGAATTGAGTCGAAATGAATGTTATTTAATTAGAGAAGCCCCCACCAGCCAGGCTGCACTCTGAGCAGGACCCTCACATGCAGGGGCTGGACATGTGCGTTTCTCCAGAGGATGGGAAGCAGGTGCTGGGTTTCTTAGCTTCTTGCTTTATGTTTGGGCACAGAAAATGAATGCTAGCTGGGAAAGTAAAAGCTTTCTGGTTTGGAAAGGGAGAGCCCGATGGTACAGGGCTGGCTGCATCTGTGGAGCTGCTCAGCCGAGCCCCATCAGATTTGGCGATGGTGACCCATGTGACATCAGATCCCTATTGACCCATGGTGGCACACAGAGCTAACAAAGCTTGTTTCATTGTGGTGTTCCATCATTTTTTTCCATATATTCCATGTATTTCTCTGAGTCTCAATACCTGCTCATCAGGATCAGCATGCGGAGAAGTAAAAGAGAGTTGTCCATCTTCCATTAACGTGTCTCCTGCTGGGTTTGCGGCATGCTGAGGATCCTGCTTGCTCCTTTGGAGCACCAGCTTCCCTGCTAGTGCCAGTGGATGGAGACTGAGTTGCCAAGAGAATGTTAATCCATGCAGGAAAAGTCCCCTGGTCTAGCTACATCGAGGAAGAAAATAGGTGCGTGTACAGTTTCTGCTTCCTAATATTATCCAGGCATGCTTCCAGAGGAGGAATTACGTTGTGGTGTGATGCTTCTGTACCGCTGTGCCAGCTGAGTGAGGCTGAGGGGACGTGGGGAAGGAGCAGAACTTTGGCATCTGCAGCCCCCGAGCAAACATCCCTGGGAGTCTCCACGGATGCGCACACACCAGCCCTTTCGCTTCTCTGGTGCAGCTTTTGGCCAAAAACGCCGGTAGGGTTTTGCCAAAGGGAACGTCAGTATCCTCGCAAATATCTGCCACAGGTGCCAGAGTGACTGTGAGCAGTGGAGGCAACAGGAAAGCCGAAATGGAAATGCAGAAATGGTGTCGTGGTTAGGACCAGAAGGGATGCTGGATATTGGGAGCGGGATGCAGGTGGGGATCCCGTCACCCAGCAGGGTGGCATCAGCCTGCCTCCATGCATCTTCCAGCCTGGGGCGTGGAACTGGTAGCTGCTCACCCCAAAATGCAGCTCTACCTGCTCCGTGAGCAGAAAAAGAGGGGATGTGGGGAGAATCTTTCTCCCGACGCTTGCTGTGGGCTTCTTGGGTGATGGTAGCTTGCAGAAAGTGAGAAGCAGTTTGCGATGTGAGCTCAAACAACTTATCCATGTCGTTGACAGCAGCCAAAATCAGCAAGGAGGGAATCTGGGTTTAAGCAGCCTGTTTTTATGGGTAGGATTTCTTGGTTATCCTTTAAGCAAGAGGATGTTTTCCTGTTTGGTTGTAAAAGGCAGATTCTGCTGGGTGTAATGTCATACTTCCTTCCCTGAGCAGGCAGCTGTGAGGCTGCGTGATTGGTGGTGTATGGCTTTATTCTGGTGGGAAGTGGTGAATTTCGGGTTTACACGATTGATTGTTTTTTGTTTTTATGTTTGTGACTCAAGTTACATGGAGATGAAAACTAGAGTTCAAAATGCAGAAAATTAGTATTTGAATGGGATTTGATCAGATAAAAAACTCAGAGTATGCTGGATATTTAGGGCAGACAAACTTCTCAAGCCACATTTTACATTTAAAACTAGTTGATCCATTAACCAGAGTATTAATTGCACGTAATGAATTACTCTTCTGACCACCACAATTAGGGATCTTGGCTCTCAGGTTTCAGCTTTACTCGCAGGTTGGAAGACAAAAACATGCATTTCTCCATTGTACTTCTGGTTTGTTCATCGACTCGTTCAAGCCAGTTGTTGAACTAAATGAGGTGAATTAACCAAAATGAAGGTGTTTTCTTTGCCCTTGTGAGACAGCCGGGCTCCCCCAAAGCCTGCGTTAGTACTTTGGTCTTTCTGTTTGCTGTTTCGTCAGTGACTTCCCTTACAGTGTCGGCAGCAAGCACACCCTGCTGCTCGGTCTAACATACGCCGCTTAACATTAAAGCGTGACCATAGGTTGTCATCACCTTCAAGCGCTTGTTTGAAATGAGTGTTTTAAAGTAAATGCATGTAATGTATAAAGCCATTTTAAATAGCTGTATTAAGTGAATTTTAATGCCATTGGATTGAATTCTTATGCAACCCAATCCTTCTGTCTTCCTTAGCAAGGTTGAGCATTTGCTAACCTCTTTGTGAAGCCAAATGTCCTTACTGCTGGGGTTTTCAGAAGAGTGAGTGACCTGGAGGGTCCCACCCTGCCACTGCCGTGCCTCCTGGCCCCCGGCATCCTCAGAGAAGCATCCAAATCCCCTGGTGCTGCAGGGAGGGAAGTTAGTATGAAGGCCTTCAAGAAAGGTTTTACTTTCCAGGCTTCTTCCCCCTGAGCCAAGTACGCGATAGCTCTGACCGAGTCCCAGAGGCTCCACTCTGCCTAATGGTTAAAAATTTCATGCTGTAAATAAAAACACACAAGCATGGGATAAAACTATAGGAAAGACTGAATTTCTTCCCTTAACCCCCCAAAACATACCCATTTTCAATCAATCGTATATACCTGTAAGATGGGGATAGGGTTCCCAGTTCTGAGTGGTGCAAATTGCAGGGCTGAGTGGGTCTTCGACTGGGAAATTGGGAGGCTTTTGAAGGACCCTGTGAAAAGTGGGGTTAATCTGCTCCAGCCGATGGTGTCCTCCGTTACCTTCCCAATCAGCATCCCATTTTTCTCTGGGTGCTGTGAGAGAAACCCTCGCCTCAGCAATTCCCTTCCTAGGGCTGCCTCGCAGCCTCTACTACAGCAGGCAAAATCACAGCGTTATTATGTGTGCCATTACCAGCCTGGATAATGAGAATTACAGACTGCCTGCCCGGTGAATTGGGCAGAGGGCTGCAATTTATACAGCCTGCCTGTGCAGGAGAGCTTTGGAGAGGAATTAAGAGCTTTCAGTACTGCCCTGCTCATTGCAGGTGTTGTGCCGTGCCTGCTGCCGTCACCTTCTCTTCTCTTGATTGCAGGGTGCTGGGCTGGGCTTTTCATCCTCCCTTTGCATTATAAACATTGCTTTTAATCAAATACCAGAGTGCCCTTCAGCACCTGAAGCAGCATCCCCAGCGTGAGCGATGCAAACTGGCTCTTGTCAGGTCTCCGCGGTGTTGCTTGCGGCGTGGCTGTGGTGTGGGCTTTAGGATCTTTGCAAACATCCTGGGTGCGTCGGAGGCGACCTGGGAGCATGTCAGCGCCCAGCACCATGGTTCCCTGCTCCCGTGCGGGCAGTGATGGCTGTGGATGCGGTGTGAGCTGGCGTCCCGGCACACGGCACCGCTCGCTCAGCGGCTGGGCTGATGCACAGAAAAGAAGTGGTCTCGGGGCTCTCCCTGCCCCACCGCACACCAGGGGCTGGTTGCTCTTTCCTCCATTTTCCTTCCCACCCTGTAGCCCATAGGGAATTTGGGGCAGCCTGGCTGCGCCCGCGCGAGGTCTGGCTGCGATGAGCCGTCCCCTCCCCTGCTCAGGCAGACATACAGCAGCTCTCTGATGAGATTAACTCCCTGAAACGTGGCAAGGGATCTCTGCGTGCAGTGCTGTCAGCTCTTGCCCATCAGCTGCTATTCTCCATCAATACAAAGGAAATAAATAAGCTAAACTCCTGCAAGCCATTTTTGTTTTTAAAAATTCCCTTTCAGTGTTGCTGCACCGTGTAAATCAAATGTATTTTGTAGCAGGGCTCGTGTTTGCTTGTGAGCCCTCCCTGCTGAGATGGTGCCAGAGCAAAAATATGGGAACCTGAAATAACCCCAAAGGCAGGGGTAAAGTGCAGTTCCTGCAGCTTCAGGGCATTCTGCATCCTTGATTTCAGGAGGACAATGGCATCTCACTGCTGGCCACCACATGCCATGTCCTGGTGGGACCAGAGGCTGACCGAGCTCTCTCTCTGATGTGCCAGTGGCGTGACACAGGGCTCATTTACAGCTCAGGGCTGTGCCGTTAATTAAATTGGAAGCAGCCAAGCAGCTTTTCACATTTGATTCCTACTGGCTACAGCAGCCCCCAAAACCTCCCGGCCAAAGCACCAGAAATCATAAAATTGGCCTTATTGCCACTTGACTTGAAAGAAATTAATAACTTCTCTTCATTTTCATGTCTTGGGGCGGTTGTTGTTGTTTTTTCTATTTCTGAATCTCATACCTCATGTGCAATCAGTAGTAATAGCATAAAAACCTCCCATAGATTGCATTCTTATATTTTACACATATATACACAAATGCAAAGGATATGTGCAAGGAAATGGTCAAAATGTGGCTTGTGGCCCTGTACAAGATTTTTCCATCCCCAGCAGGTCTGTCTAGAAGAGCCATCCTTCTTACTTACATTTACAGCATCCTAAAAGACACTGCAACAATTTCAGTGTAATTAGACATGAGGATTAAAATACCTTTTATATTACACGGACGTCCTTGTTAGCAGCCAAACCTCACCTCCAGCCTCTGGACAATGGTTGCACTGTGAAGGCTTTTATCCCTGTGCTTTCTGCCTGCATTCCTGAAGCAAATAACTGCTGTTGTGCCACATGCCTACGTGCCAAAGGGGGTTACACACAGATTTGCATGTGCTCACTGGGGACAGCGTCACTGGGGACCTGCTTGGAGACTGACCTTTGGCTGGGTGGTGGCTCTTCTGCTGGATGTAGCATGCTTGGAAATACAGCTCTGGTTTTATGGCTGGTGTTTTAGGAGGGCACTTTGCAGGGTGTCGATGGGGAGGCTTCATCCTGGGAAGGACCCTCCACGTGTGGTGCTGGAGAAGTTGCTATCTGCTGGAGCAGGGAGGTCCTGAGAGCGGGGATGTGAGGCCATGGGTGGCAGAGCCACAGGGAGGGCTCGGGGCAGCTGCTGCTCCTCTCCTCCTGAGCAGGGGAAGATAGAGGGAAAGGAGGAAAATGGTAGCACAAGCTGAGTCTGCTCGTCAGCCTGCTGGCCCTCAGAAGTAGGTTTTTCCAACCCTCTCTGCTCATTAGTGGTGTGCTCCTTCAGAGAGAAACATGTTTTTTTTCCTTGTTTAACACCATGCAAAAGGCGTCTTTCCTTCAAACACAATTCCCTGGTATTTTGGGGGGGGGGGAAGGTCCCAAGACCTGCTGTGTGTCACCCCATGCTCCATGCTCCCCCAGCTCTTTGGGAGCGCTGTGGTTCCCCCGCGTCCCCTGGGGGCGAGGCTGGAGGTGCCTGAGGCACCGCGGGCTGGTTGCTTCTGCCCTTGGAAGCCAGCCCAAGGGCTTCATTTGTCACGCCTCGGTGCTCACTTGTTGCTGACATCACAGACCCTTTACTCAGCTGCTTCGTGGCCAATTGAGAAGTTTCAGCCCCAGGTCGTGGGTGTGTGGGTGGGAGCGGAGCAGGGGAGGGAAGGCTCGGCCGGCGGAGGGGCTGTGCTGTGCGCTCATCCTGGCCTTGCTCCTGCTCAGCTCCCCGTCTTGCATCAGGTTTCAGTGCTTATTCAGCCCCGCTGTTGTATCTGGAAAGTGCTATTCAGAAGTTGGTCCTGCATCCTGAAGGCTTCTCAGGTTCTTCTTCCTCTGCTGTTAACTTCAGGAAAAACTGGCAGTCAAAAATACTAGAGTTGGCTATTTTGAAGCTGGAAAATAAATGCTCCTGGCTTGTAACGCCAGGGTTGCGGTGAGAGCTGGAGCCAAAGGCTCTGTGCTAGCACCTGTGGAAGTATTCCTTGGCCACAGCATTTCGTGGGGTCTAACTTAGTTTCCCAGGAAGGCTCAGCCACCCGCAGAGAAGGACGAGGATTAGCAGGGTGCTCTGTTACCGCCGGCATTTCAGGCTTCTACTTCTGGCTGGGGATGCTTCCTGGGGTGGTGTAGTGTTATAAGGAGCCAGGGAAGCAGCCCAGGGTGCAGAGGCAGAAGGCTCTACCTTCCCAATGGGAAGTGTGCGCGGAGCCCTGCGGCTGGGAGATGCAGACAGGGAGGAGGAGGAGGAGGTGTGCAGGGCACCGAGGACTTCACCCCGTGCAGCTCAGAGGAGTGTCGTGAGCCACAGCTCACTGCCAGCACCGCTTTCTTGCTGTGTGTTGGCTCCTCCGAGCACACTAAATCGGCGAGAGCCAGCACTGCAGGGCCAGGCTCCCAACCTGAGCACCAGGGCACGGAGCTCAGCGTGCTCCCACGGGGGCGAAAACACAGCACAGGGGCTGACACGAGGAATCATGGCCCTTTTGGTCCTCTTCTTGCAGCCCAGCAGCGGTGGCTGGGTGGAAGCCACTGGTGGAAGGGAACTCCTGACCGGGCTCGGAGCTACGAGAAGTAAAAGCTGGAACCTGCACCACGCCAGCTGGGGTGCATCAGCTGCGGTGTGACTCAGCAGCGGAGCAGCAGGTTTCGATGAGCCTGCCGCCCGTGAAGTGGGTTGAAGGTGCGGTTGTTGTCCCCTTGCAGGGGCGGGCACGATGCAATCCGCCGGGCACTGCACTGCCACGTGCTGAGCTTCCTTCGCAAAGGCTCCTTGGGCAAAGGTTTGCTGTCCAGGTCATTGTGAGTTCATTTGGCACACGCTGCCGGTGTATTCACTGGGAAACAAAATATCAGCAAGAGCAGCTTAATGGCCCTGACTGTCAAACAAAGCAGAAATAGTCTCATTTTTAATCAGGGAGGACTTTGACGCCTCTTAGCTCCTTCCCAAAGGGGCAGCAGCTTGTGGGAGGGCAGAAGGGGATGCCCTGGCTTCTGCTTGCAGCCTCCAGCCCACCTGGCTTGGGGTGCTGTTCTGGGTTTGGGGTGCAGGCAGCACCTCTTCCCCCGGGGAAAGGGCCCAGAGCCCGCAAATAGGGCAAAAAGCGTGGAGCAGAGCAGAGGCTGGTTGTTTGCTGTGTAAATGAGACCTGGGGAGAAATTCTTGTCATTGGCCAAGTGCAGGGGCTCTCTCTGGCCAAGGGTGGGTTAATGGCTGCATTCCCCCGGAGCCCACCTCGAGCCATTCTGCAGGGGCAGAGGAAAAAGGTTTTCCAAGGCCCTTTGGCTTCAGCGGGACTTAAGCACGTGCTGAGAGTTAACCAGGTATTTAAGTGGTTTTCTGGCTTGCCAAGCGCGAGGTAAGATGTCCCAAAGGAGGAGAGCAGAGCCGTGGTCTCCCAGCAGAAGGTGTGTACAGATGGGGACCTTACCAAGCAGAGGCAGCAGCGGGGTGAGCCGGGGCTGTGGGTTCAGCTTGTTCTGGTTCATCTTCTCCGGTTTGCTCAGGGAAAGGCTCCCCACACCCCGCAGGGGAGGACGGGGGAAAGTCACGCAGGCGGCCGGTGAGCTCTGGGCACGCAGGACATGCTTGAGGAGGGATTGCAGGGGAGATCTAAGGTGGAGAGCCCTGACTCCTGCCGCTGATATTGAATGGGGCTGGGGGGACCTCCCCAAAGCCAGAATAACACCAACATTTGTGACACACAGGGAGCCTGTGATTTCTCCTCTATCCCTTGTGAAGAATTGGGAAAGTCGCCCAGTAACCTGCCTGAAAGCAGGAGGAAGGGCAGGGCGCTTCCAGGTTGCATTTACCCACTGACTTTGCACTGGTCTCTTTTAAATCAGCACAGACCCCTTTGGTAGGGCTTTTTGTGCCAGGGGAACCCTTGCTGCATGCGGACACGAGCGCCGGGTGGCTGTCGGCTGAAGGCAGCCTCAGCTCTGGTGCCGGCTTGCTGCGACACGCTTCTAGGCACGGTTCTAGGCAAAACAAGCGCTTCACAGGTTTGATGAGGAGTTAAATGAAGAAGTGGGTGATACCCCTGTTTTTTCCAAGCTGGAGCTGGGGATGGCTTCAGAGCACGGCGGCTGTGACCCCATAGTTTGGGGTAGCGTGGCATGGCAGGTATCTTTGTGCAAAGCCTCGTGTGGCGGGTGCTTAATAACACCACTCCTGATCCATCTTGATCCAGGGAAAGGAGCTGTAAGCTTCCAGTCGAGGTCACGAAATGGGAATGCCGGGGAGCTCGTCCCCTTGCTGCGCTGGGTGTGCTGGAGTGGGGAGGGGGCCGCAGCCGGCAGCTCCCCCCCCTCCGCGCCTGGCTTTTGGGGCTGGTGGGCACCGCACCTCCTCGGCACTGGGAGAACGTGGTCTGGGGGCTGCAGAAGGGGAGGTGGACATCAGGGGAAAGCCATGGACAGGCTGGCGGCGCAGTGCGAGTGCCTGAGAGCCGAGCTTTTAATATATTGTTAATTTTCCATTGGCTGTGGGCGGAGTGAAAACAAAGCACTGGATCGCTACCAAAACCAAGCGATCTGGGAAGCCTCTTTTTGTCATTCCCACAAAGACAAGATGGCACATGCTATATATTTTTGTGGGGGGAGATGTTAGGAGTGCCAACCCTGCATGTTAAATACCGTCCTTTATGGTTATCTTCCCCGTGCTGCAATCTCTTCATGAATGCCTTTATCGGGGTTTATTGCTGGGAAGTTCAACCTGGCTGCATCCTGCTGAGCTCCTTAGGTGGCCTGGGCCGGTCTTGAGTGCGTCTCCATATAAATGCCCAGAAGTACAGTCACCCTGATTATTATGCGAAGCATAGATTATTCTAGCATACAAGTGTGTTATGTATTGATTTGCCATTGCTTTGAATCCCGTTACAAGAACCTGCTTTATTAATGGACTTTGTCCATGCTTGAGATTAACTGTGATGCTGGATTTGCAAATGAAAGAACTGAAATTCATGTTGTCCATATTAATTACTTATGCTCCGCTGGCCTCCTAGGCAAGCCGTTAGAAGCTGTGGAAACCTCTGTTTTTATTCCATTCTTGTTGCTCTGATTTGAGTAAGAAAATGAGTTTGGTGCTGTGGGATTTGTCTGTTTTGCTCCTTTGCTGGAAGCCTCTTTTACGTGATGAGAAGGTACCAAGCACAGAAAGAGGCTCCATCCGTGTTGTGGAATTAGGTGGTCGTTAGCAGAAGGAGATTTTATTTTGGTGCCGGGTCCCACCCTCTGTCCCCATCTCTGGCTCTGAGCTAAAATCTGCTGAGCTCTTGTTCCTTCCAAGGAACTTTGTCTACCAGGGCATGGTTTTGGCTGTGGGAAAACATGCCGCCTTCCAGCCTGGCCATGTGTTCGCTTTCCAGAGGCACCAGCAGCAGCCCAAGAGTGCGGCAGCACAGCGGTGATGTGCTTGTGGCACCAGCAGCATGCAGCCTCGCCTGGCTCTTCCTCACGCTGTGACCCGTCTGAGCCCTCCTCTGCCGCTGTTCTCCTCCCACCCAGGCTCCTGCTGGTGGATAACTGGGACAAAAGACGGCTCGATGTGTTTTTATTGGAGTCAGCTGCAATTTGTTCATTTAAACAATCCTTTTGGTAATGCTCACATTATACCATGGCAGCCAGTTTGAAGAGTTAATTAAATATTTCTCTCTCTGAGAGATGCCTTCAATTACTTCCCTTGAATAACTTTCTCTGAGAGTGAGCTGTGTTGAGGAATCGTTGACGCTTATTTTTACTAATGTCTGTATCAATAAGATTTCAGGTTTCGTTCTAGCACCTATCTGCTTCGAAGGATCCCAAAGCAATTGTCAAAGCATTTGTATAGTCTTCCACTGCTGAAGTTCAGTCCCTTTGAAGTAGAGCTTACGTTTATTGAGCGGTAACAATACGTCCCTCCGTAGCTAATGCAATAATAATCAACCCAGGGCTTGGAAGTGAAACTGGGTTTTAGATAGCTGTTATTGGATTGCAAGCTCTTATTGTATGTGCAGGAAGGGATTGATTTCTTCTGGGCGCCGGGGGGGGCCTGGGAGGCTCCCAGCGGTACGGTAACACCATCACCAATGCTGCAGGTTCAGCGCCACGTGCATGGGGCTTCCGTACTTTGAACACAACCTGGGGATGATGCTGGGGCATTGCCTGTGGCTGCCTGGCAGGGCTGTGCACCAAAACAACCCCACACTCCTTATGGGTGGGGGTGGCCCCCACTTCTCATCTCTTCTGCTTAGAGAAAAAGGTGGCCCCAGTGCAGGACCACGTGAGGCTGGCTTTCCTGCAGGTTTATCCCGCTTGTCCATCACACCAGCCAAACCCAGCTTCTCCCAGTGTCCTATCCGAGGTCCCAGCTGGGCAACCCCGATGGCAGCTGCGGGCCATCTGTCCTGCTGTCTGTCCATCTGCTGCCACATGGGGTGTCCTGCAGCCAGGTCCTGGTCCTTCCCTAGCTGGGACCTCCTCCCTCCCCTGTCACTGATTCCCCCAAACTTATGGGACCTTGATTTCCTTTGGCACTTTTGTCCCTTTCGCACAGTCGTATGAAACTGGCTGACATCTGAAGTTAGTCGGAGAAGGACAGAGGTGGAGGGATGGACAGACAGCAGTCACACCTGCTTGCCTGATGGATTTGTTATTAAGGTTGGGCCGCCCAAGTCAGGATTTGTGGGCTCTCCTCCTAGCACATCCCTTAGCAGAGGCTGCCCGAGCTGGGTGCGCAAGTGGGGATGTGTAAAGCAAGTGTGTGTGGCTCGTTACTGTTAATGAAATGTGAGATGTGCAGGTGACAGAGAAGAGCAGGTTGTACGATGTGCTGGGAGGCTCGGTGTGGCTTCGAGAGCTCTAATCAGCTGTAGTGTGTGCAGTGAGACTGCTGTAGTTTCAAACGGGGAAGGTGTGCGATGGTGAATGCTGCTCTCGTATCGGGCATCGCTCACTTGCTGTGTGCCCACACACCGGGCGGTCTGTAACAGGCAGCGGAAATTATGGAGATGAGTGATTCCTCCCCATCTACAGCTCTGTCTGCTCTTCCGAAATCTCTTCCCCTTTTCTGCAAGGATCCCAGTGCTGCCTTTGTTGTTGTTCCTGTAAACACACAAAGACGTGTGTGTATTCAGTGCCTGTGAACACTCCAATAACTGCATACACAAATATAAGACCTGAGTGCCCATAAGGCATCCCCTGTCCCCTTCCGAGTCCAAGAGATGTTTGAGCTACCGCTTACTGCCAACAAAACAGCAGGGACCTAGAGAAAGCTTAAAAACTTAACTGGTATTGATGGATGGTCAGCTGCAAACAGCTGGGGCTGCTCTGTGGCTTGAGGAGTCGGTGGGAGAGCCACGCAGAGCTCTGCGTTTCCTGGGCTGGAAAACAAAGGTGAGAGCAGCATGAGCGGGATTTTCCTGCTCCAGTTGCCTGAACGTTGGATGTCTAGGATAAGCTAATTAGAGGGGCTTCTCTTGGCAGCTGATAGAGACAGCCACATCCAGGGGCTGACTCAGCCCAGCTGCCTCAGAACAGTGTGAATCATCGTCTTAACGTGAGCTGGCAGCAGATCAGGGTTAGGTGACAGGTCTGGATCCTTACCTGACAGGAGATGAGATGCATCCCATCCTGTAAGGTTGTTTTCCGACTGAGATCTCAGAGCCTTTTGCAAAGGAGGAGAAGTCTGGTTTTGCAGGGGGCCAGCCTCTGGCCCCTGCTGGGGTGGGGTCCCTGTGCAGCCCGCACTGCCTGTAAAAGTCAAAGGCAGCAGGAGCAGAGTGACGTTAAAAAGAAAATGCAGCAGTTGAGGCTGAGGTGATGCTCTGAGGAGCAGGTCTCTTCAGAAATGAGAGATTTCTAGAAGCTACAGTAGCTGCAGAGCAAAAGAGGAGCTTGCTGCTATTTTGTACCACGGGAGTGACTCTGAAGTGCTGGGATAAATTCGAGCCCTGCTGCTGACCCGAGGCTTGGATGTTGCGGTTTGCGCAAGGGTTTCTCTAGCGAGCACTTTCAGCAGACACGTGAGGCTGGAAATGGCAGATGCTTGATGAAATTTGTCAGATTTCCTCTTAATGCTTCACCGCAGAGTAGTTAAGGGGAGCTCCCGCAGCAAGAGTGGAGTTAATAGGGCAGGAGAAGAAGGGACCAGAAGCCACCTGGTGCAGGTTCTGCACGGGCTGGGGTCCCAGGAGGAGCAATGGTCCCGGACTGGTGGACCAGTGGTGGCTTGGGTGGGAAACCAGGAGGTGGGCAGCTCCTGCTGGTTTAGGAGGGATGTGTGAATAGTATTTTGTGAGCTTAAGACGAACGCTTGTGTTAAAGGCATTGGTGGACCTAAATTGTCCAAATTGTTCAAAGCCTGGAGTTGCCTTCCCCAAGTAGTGTTTCTAAGCTTTTTCTATGCTGGGATCCCACTGGCTCTAAATCAAGATGGGAGGCTATCTATTCCCATTAAATATCCACAGGCTCTTTCCTGAAAAAGTCTGCGATCTGTGGTCTGGCCAAACGCCAATTGGGGTAATTACATTTGCCTCACAGTTTAAAATAAAGGCAGCGCATTCTTCTGCAAATCTCTTATTCACAGTTGTTTATTATCGGGATGGCGGCATCATCTCTCTGCCTATTAATCCGTCTCTCTGTTTCCAAAGTTCCAGCCTCCTGGAGGTGGTTTGGGCTGCCACCATTTATTATTTGAGTCAATCTGCCAGGCAAATGTTTAGTTCTTCCCTTAAACATTGACTCTTCTCTAAACGTACCCTCACTTGAGGCTTGAATGAGCAATCATTGGTTCCCAACCAGTATTTACTCTCCTAAACAGAAAATATCCCATGTACTTAAACTCCAGTCTTGCACCAGTCCTGCAGATTACAAATAGAAATTCAAGCAGCCACGTCCATTCTCCCTCATGGAAAACAGCACCACAGCTTTTGCCTGACCCGTGCTGTGCTCGCTGTTGAGCACATCCCATCTCACGTGCCCATCTCTGATCCAACCTCACTCGCTGCTGATGCCACCACATGAAGTCACTGTCCCCAGAGCAGTTGCTGCAGATGATTGGTGGCACACAGTATTAAGCCCTCTCTTCCTCCACGCCCAATGCTTGTTTATAATACCAGCCTCTCCGCTTGGCAATTCATTATGCTGCTCTGGCTCGTGGCTGGGGATATGAACCAGTTTTGGAAGAGGTGCTGGCCAAAATAGCAGCTCTGGGGATATTTATGAGCAGCCACAACTGAAGGAGCTCTGGGCGATGTTTTGCACAGTAACCTCATTTGGGCAGCCGGTAACTGCATTCCCTCCATGTTCATAAAGGCAGCAACTGAGCACCCTGCTGCATCGTGTGACTTCCCACATGGACCTGCTGACTTTTCCTCTAAGTGTGATTCAGTTTGCAGTGATAAATAGTTTAATAAGAGAAAATGCGCTTGACTTCCGGTGCTTAGGGCTCCCTGCGGCTTGGGGGAGCATCACACGACGCTGGGTCTCATGGAAATGCAACGCGGAGCTTGGGGAGCCGACTGCACGGCTCTTAGCTGTTGTGGTGCTGCGACTCCTGACAGGCAGCGGAAGGGGGACAGCAAGTCGTTGTGCCCAGCAATAGGGAAAGATAAGCTAGGGTTACGACTCCCAAATGCCTTGCTTGCTTTTTTTTTTTTTTTTTCTCTCTCCTTTTTCACTGGTAAGACAGCATTGCTCATGTAGTGTTTGCCTGGGGAAGTCAATGGTGAGCTCCGAGTTTGGGCTGGGTGGTGGGTAGCGGGGATGTTTCTTGGTTGTTGCTTGCAAAAAAGGCATGCGTGAGGGAGGAGAGGATGAGCAGCAAAATGAACCGAGCAGGACCTTGCTTTCAGCCACTTCCATGATCCCGACTTTCTCTGCTTGTTTGTGTCATTGATCCCAAATCCTGCTTGACCTGGGCATCGGCGTGGCAGCATGACATGAAATCTCCTCTGGTCCACTCCTGCTGGTGCCCCTGGGGATGCCAGGGACTCGGGGCACCTCAGGGATGCAGAGCTATCCCTCTTCTACTGACGCAAACCTTCCCCAAACCATCTCGGCCTGATGCAGGGCTTTGTGTGTGCACTAGAAAAACACCCCTCTGGCCAGCACTGAGACAGCCATGGTCTTACCAGCTTGTAAATACCGTTGGTTTTAACCCATATACCCTTCTATTTGAAAGCTGCACTTGCTGTCCAGGTAAGGATCCTCTGAGGAAAGGGCATGTGCTGTAAAACCCCATAGTGATTGGAGCCAGATGCTGGGCGTTTTCTCCAAAGTTCGCGATTTGTGATTTGCTGCTGACAGCATGAGCTGGTGCTAAGTTATTAAATTGCAGATGAGCTCATCGCTTGGCCTCGAACAAGTTTCAGCCTTGAGTGGCTTTAAAATATTACATGTGGTGGGAAGAGACAATGCTGGTGTGGCAGAGAGATTTAGGGAGCAGCTGAGAAAGACATCTGTGTGTAAAGAGTGCTTACGGGGAGGGAGGAGGGGATGCTTCATGTGAAAAATGCGAGCTCTCCCAGGAGAGAGAGATTCTCAGATTTGTTGGTTCTATATTTTAATTTTAGCTGCAAACTGTCAGACTTCTGAGATGCTCAAAGGGAAGTGGCAAGATGCTAAGCCTGGTTTGATCCTGAAAGATCCCGGTGTGTTGAAAGTGGCGTCTGCAGGATTACTCTTGCCTAGCCCAGAATCGGCCCCTTTGGTACCACGTGTTGTTTGCCAGCGATGCCATAGGACCACGGGCCAAATCCAGCTCAAACCTGATGTTTGCTTAATCCTAGGGCTCAGTTCTACCAGACCAGACAGGTAACAGCCACGCTGCTGTTGGGAGAGGGGTTTCTCTCCCTGGAAGATTGGGAAACATCTCAGCCCCAGGTCTTGACCCTCAGATTAACTAATTTTTTTTTAAGTGCCAACCTGGCAGAAGCTGTGGGATAGATCATAAATCGATAGGGATGTTTTGTTTTTCAAACAAGGTATGTTCACAGTCAGAGGGAGCCTTGGCTGCTTGGTTCCTGTGGCTGCTTGGATTTGTTGTTATGGGGCTTTTTTGGGTGCTCTTGGTGAGGGAAAACAGCCCCATGTGAGTGGGTTTTCAACTGCCTCAGCTTGTTTGGGGCTCTTCTTTACCAAATGGCATGTCTGCAGCCATCAGCAAGGTCTTGCACTCCATTGGTGCCGCAGGGATGTCCCTAACAGTAACAAGGTTATTTAGGTCTGTGAGTATCCTTTTTCCCCCCCTTTTTTTTACCTTTTAAACCAAGTAAAGGTGCTTTCTTACTGCCATGTTGATTTTTGGCTTCCTACCCAACCATACTGCACTTGTATGGGTAAAAGCTGCATCTATAGTGCGAGGGCTGGGCTCTGCGCTGCCTCAGCTGCAGCACAGATTGGAGATGGACTCCTTCCTCATGTGTGCGGGACTTAGCATCTCATGGAGCTGCTTTGCTCAGCTCTGTAAGGGAAATAATGCCTCAGTGCAATGCCTTCCTTTTAAATACATCATTTCTACACGCGAATGCTTGTGGTTGTGGGTGATAAATGCAATTTGCACTTGTGAGATGCTCTAATGTCCTCACATGACAAGTTAGCAGAAGTGCAAAATGCTCAGTAAATAACAAGTTATTTGTAAAGACTATAAATAAGAAGCCAGGCAGGAAGGACAGCTTTTTGCAGGATGATTGTGAATAAAATTACCCCAGCCCTGTGCTGTGTGTCTGGCACTTTTCAATTTTTATTGTGTCCCTTAGCCAGACTGCAGCTCCCACATGGTCACTAGCACCTTCCTGCTACCAGCACCTTGTAAATAACCTTCACGTTTCACTTTCCCCAGCTTGGCACGACAGCAGCGGGCCCTGGGGGTCCTCTCCTGTGGTTTATCTCTGCAGCCGGTTGGTTTTCCCTAAGAGGACCAGAGCACCACGTGCTTTTCCCTTTATGCACATTTCTTGCATTGCTCATTCCTTCTTCACCTGAAACTTCCCTTTCATTTTTGCAGCTCAGCCCTTTCCAGCCTCAAATTCTTGGTAGGATCAGACCCAGTTTGCTTTGCTGGCACCTCCACTAATCCCTGGGAGTGCAGCCATCACCAGGCTGAACTGCCCTGCCACCCTGTGTGGTTCGTAATAGCTGACGTTCAGCCTTGCATGGGGTTAAAGATTTTAACGTAAACCTGTTGGCACCCCTTGCAAGACACCAAGCACCCTAAAAACCAGCAGATCTCTTTGCTCTGGTTCACACAAAATTCAGCTGCTTCAGACCTTGGTCTCTCCCAGACCTGCTGCTCCGGCTTGGCTTGCCAGGGCTCTCACGTGTGCCAGCGCTGCAGTGTGCAAGCCATAAGGGTGGATGCCTCTTCCTTGGCCCTGGTGTGGATTCCCTGCTTCCTTTCCTCCAGAATTCATCAGATACATGTAGAGAGGTGGATGCTGAGCACTGAGCTGGCAAGTCTTGGGAAGCTGCTGAGTTCTGGGAGTGGCAGGAAGGAAATCTGGGGAGGGCAAGTTGGAAATGGGGCTGTCTCCATGGGCTCATGGTTTCCTAGGTGTGGGGCAGGTTGAGGGGCAGGCTGGGGGGAGACTGGGGACACATGAGTGTCCTGGCCAAGGGGAGGTCTCTGCCTGACTTGTGCACTCCCATGAGATGAGCAGAGTGTTTTCACTGGAATGAAATTACAGCAAAACATTAGTTCTGCTGAAGGGGAAAGGTCTGGATGTGAGGGGGTTTCCATGGAATTGTACTGAGAGGGAGAGGGGGGAGAGCTGAGCAGTGGGAGGTGGGGACATGCCCATGTAGACACATCCATGTGAAGACCCTGCCAGGCTTCTGGCAGAGCCGAGAGCCCACTTCCAGGGAGGTCAGTGCCCAAGCCAGCCAGCTACAAATTGCAAATATTTTCACCCCCAGAGACATGTATGTGTTCAAATGTCATGACAGTCTCCATGCCAGATGCCACCAGCTATGTGGAAGGAGGACTTGGCACTTAATGTGGCTGTGGACAAATCTCTTTCTCCAGTGTAGCTGTTCTCAGGGGTCAGAAGTCATTTTCCTTACCGCTAGTGGAGATATGCATCCTAGGATTTCATTGTTCCCTGACTTTTGGTAGATAATTGAAGTGATTCCTCATTTCTGCTGTATTTTGGTTCAGGAAAAGCTCAGAACTAGACCAGCCCACCAGCTTACAACTCATCTCCCATTGCCAGCAAGGGCCTGAAGGACCCGGGGCTGGGATTTCCTACAGAAGTGTTTGCACTGGTGTGAAGTTGATGGTCAGTTCTTCCTTGTCAAGTCACATCTCCACCAGTTCAGCATTGGCTGTCCATCAGCCACTTCCACATTGTTCAGGCAGCACAGGGGCTCTGTCTTGCCAAAACACGCGGCAGGGTGGCAGGCAGGTCTCAGCGATGGTATGTCTGCTGCCTCTGGGCTTCGCTCTTTACAAGAGAAAGCAGGCTTATGAAGAGAAATACGAAACAGCCCGTTGCTGTCAAAAATAAAAGGCTAAAGGGAAATGGCTTGCTCAGGCTCACCCAGGAAGACAGGGCTGGAAAACAAGCCCAGATCTCCTGGAGCTCCAGTGTCAGATGGGGCCCATGAGGCATGTCTCCTTGCTGGACCCGCTCTGGCATGGGGTTGTCCTGTGGGGTGGTTGTCCTGTGGGGTGGTTGGTGGGCCTCGTTGCGATGTGCATTCATCTGAGTGCTGTCTTATCCCCTGATCAGCTGCTGCTGCGGAACAAAACACAGTGGAGATAAAATATTTGAAGTAAATGGAGTACGCTATATATAACCCTTCCTCTCCTTGTCCCTGTGCACTAATGTATTTCACAGAATGACGAGTTCTCTGCCAAAATTCCTCAGATTATTATGTCTAAGGATTGAGAATCAGAGAAAATAGTCTTGGAGGGGTCCTCAGGAGGTCTGACCCATCCCCAGGGCAGGATCAGCTCGATGTAAACTGTTCCTGACACATCCTTGTCCAGTCTCCAGTGGCAGAGCCTCCACCCCTTCCCCAGCCAGTTTGCTCCAGCACTTCACCATCCCCACAGCCCCCGAGTTCATCCTTCTGTTTCCCTTGCTGCAGTTTTAGGCTCATTCCTTCCTCCCTATGCACAGCAGATGCAGAGCACATCTGTGCTCTGGTTCCAGCTTCGTGCTGGCCAAACTGCTCTGTTTGCTGGAGTCACCTGTGATTTTATCTTATTGAAAGCATGCTGTTTGCTCACCAGATTTTTGTCTTGTGAGAGGCATCAGGGTATTTGACACGCAGCCCTAATGCCTCTTTGCAGAGCAGATAAAGCACAGGAGTGCCGCTTTCCCCAGGGTGACACGCTCATGTGTCCCTTCCTTGTGTTGGGTGGTGATGCAGATTGCTTTCTTCTTGACTTCTTCATGGGAACCGCCAGTGCAAGCTAATTTAAGATCCGTGTGGGCCACTGGCTTTGGTAGCACATCTAACATTGCTCCTTTACCCTGTCTTCTGCAGGATTTAGGAATGGAGTCGACCTCTCTGGATGATGTCCTCTATCGATATGCCAGCTTTCGAAACCTGGTGGATCCAATCACTCATGACTTGATCATCAGCCTTGCTAGGTACATCCACTGCCCCAAACCGGTAGGTACCATGGCATCGTCACACCCCGTAACTGCGCTGGCTTGGGAAATGGCTCTGCTGGGAGAGTGGGGCTTCTCCCAAGTGCCAGGCAAAAGGTTTCCTCATTACTGCGGTGCTCGTGCATCTTTGGGCAGAGGGGATGTGCTCAGAGATCATGGTTTGATTGCATGATATTGGGCTTTTCAGCTACCCTAGTGATATTCACTTAATGTGTGTACTTTGGGTCCTAGCACTTTGTTTTGCAATTTATTTCTTCTTTCCTTGACTTTTTGTTTCTGTGTTAAAGAACTTGCCCCATTAGGAATAATTTCTGCCTTGCAAGGAAACAGACCCTTCCTCGCCCTTGTGCAATATTTATTGTGATCCCAAATGACAAGAGAGTCCTTGGCTGTGCCTGCAAGGCCAGGTTTCCAAAAAAGCGCAGCCTCTGTGGGCTGCTGGTTGGGCTGTGCCGTGAGCAGGTTTCGCTGTAAGCACAGCCCCATGCAGATGGGGCTTTCAAAACTCCCGGCCCCATTTGCTCCCTGACAGCAATAGCAGCATCCAGGCTTGTGGAAATCCCAGGCTGGCTCTCTCCTCTTCCATGGTAAACGTGACTTTGTGTCGTGGCCACTGGCTCTTTGGATAATTAGGGTTTGTTCTCTCCCTAGGCTTTCCTTTTAAATAAGCAATATTGTCGGTGTCTGATTCAAAGAGCAGCGTAGGCTTAGAATGGTACGAGATGTCTGATTGCTCCAAACAGGCTGGATAAGGGGGAGAGGGGAGGAGGGGAGACCGACAGCTACCAAACAGCGATCGCAGGAGACGTAGGCGGCATCAGATCTGGGGGATGTTTTAATCTCCCAGTCCTCCTGTGCTGCAGTTCCTTACCTGGAGTTCTGGGAGGATGCCACAGCCCTGCTAAAACCGTGTGCTGTGTCCTGGCACTGCAGTCATGGAGACGCGTTGTGCATCAAAGATGAATTGGGTGCAAACATCTAAAATACGTACCTTTCAGAGGAAATTGCTTTCTTCTGCAAAGAACTGTGCAGGCTGTCGGGCGAGCAAGAGCTGTGGTCGGGGATGCTCGCTCGACTCCCCTTGAAACTCCCATTAGAGTGTTTCTTCCTAGAGAGGCAGTTCTGTCCATGTTTAATCTTGTCTGGACACAGGTCAGAGCAAGATGGGGGAGCTGAAGGCTTGTCTGTCACAGTTGTGTCTTTCTTCTCCTGTGCACATTGCTTGTCAGGAATTCAAGTTGAATTTAAAACAAAGGATGTGAGTTGTAGGAACTCACATCACATGTAGGGTTCAACAGCTCAAGGTGCTGGATGGAAAATAATTTAATCCTGGTGTTTGGTTGTGGTTTTTCAAGACACTGATTTTCTTTATGTCCCCCCAAAGCTGTATGCCTTATTCACCTGGGTTATTTTCCAGCATCCAGTCCCTTTCCCCCAGACCTCTTGCTCTTCCCCAGTTTCTTTGGCAGAAACTTGGCAGCACTGCACGAGAGCAGGGGAGAGCTCAGGGCCAGGAGCGTTGCAGAAGGTTTGGCTTTCGCTTAGCCTGCCAAAGGTATGTCGTTGCATCCCATGGCACGAACATGCAGGAACATATAGGATGAGGTAGTTGTGAACTTGCCCACATCCATAAGGAGGTGGGAAACCTGGGGCTGATGTGGACTCTGGTGGTTATTAAATAGCTGGGAACTATGGGGTCTCACTTTCCTCCTGGAAAGAGCTCTTCCCTGGCTCTCTGTACGTTGCTCTTTCCACTTGGTCTCTATTTATACCACCTTAGCTTAAAGGCAACCCCTTGGCCTCTCCTCCAAGCTAAAATAAAAGCTGAATGGTTTTTCCGAGCTCTGGGTAAACACGTACCGCTCTGTATGGCCAGGAAAAGTTGGCCTGAGCTGTCTGACGTGGCTGCTGCACAGCACAGCTCTGGGGTGCTCATTCCAGCAAGCAAATTCAAAACAGCAGCAAAGCAAGAAATTGAGCTTGTGATGGATGGGGCTGGAGTGCTTTGAATGAGCACGAGCCCAGAAATCGTTTGGGTGAGCTCTTGTAGGGATGTCCGAGTATTTGGTGCACAGGCTGGGCTGTGTGGCTTGTGAGGTCCCAGGCTCCCCGAGGGGCTTGAATTTGGGTGACTTTTGTGAGAGGAACCAGATCACCTGGAAGTGGCTGGATTTGCTCAGTCCTTCATTACAGATGGATAATGCTGTTGGGCCGACATTTGCATATGATCAAAGACATCTGAGCAAACGTTTCCTTCCCCACAGATGTGACCTTGGGGTTCTCTTTTATCTTGCAGTCTCTCTTGCTCCCCAGCACCACGGCAAGGACATTCTGCTGCCAAACACTGCGGTGCCAGGCATGCATCCCCATTGGGTTAAGGAGGTGGTTGCAGTGCTGCAGGTGCTCTGGTGCAATGTCTGTCTGTCTGGGGTTGCCCTCTGAATGAGGAAAGGGGACAAAGTGTGGCGGCAAAGCCACTTGCTATGGGACTGAGCTGCCCAATGCTCTGCATCTTCCCTGCAGCCATTTAGGTTTGCAGTGGGAGTTGTTCCAGGCAAAGGAGCTGAACACACAAATGCAAACGCAGCAAAGGGCCCCTGCAAAAAAAATTAAAAAAAAAAATCTCTTTTTGCCAGCAGGAATATCTGGCCATAAACTATTGGAAAATTAAAGCGGTTTCTTTTTCCACAGACTGCAGCCACATGTATGGGTGACTGATGACTGTGATAGCGAGTGAGTCAGGCTTTCCCCCTGCTTGAGGACTTGTTGAATGTGGGATAGGCACTGAGCAGGGCTGGGGGGAGAGCAGAAAGTGAAGCCTCGGGCAAAGGCTGCTTTTTCCTTTGCGACCTTGGGGCATTTGATTGCTCCAGATCTTACAGGTAGCAGGGAGCAGCCGGAGGGGTGGAAGCTCGTCTGGAGTAAACGCAAAGTGAGATGTTGGCTTTGCTCATCCCCATCCTGCTGCTGGAAGGGGAGGAAGGTGTTTGTGTCGGTGGTGGCTAGGGAAGGGCTGGTGGAGCAGCTGAGCAAAACCCCATCCCCAAGTCCAGCTTTGCCTGTCTGCTCTTCTGCAACACACTGAGAAGACAGGTGAAAGATGAAATCCTGTTTGCATGTAGGGTGCTGGATGTGGGTGAGCTCAGCATGGAAACTGTGTCCAACAGATAATGTGGTCCTCTACACTTCACTGAAAATGGAGAGATGATGTGCTGGGATGGGAAGCAGAAATGGGTTTGCCCATGTAGGTCTGGATAGAGCAAATATCTATTTTCTTGTTCACTTCTGTGTCATTTGAGAATCCATGCTTAACTGCGTCCCTGGCTCAGACTTCCTGCGTGAGCTCTAAATTGATCAGGCTTGCAGTGTGGGTTTGATTATATGCTTGCCACACATGAAAGCATGAAAAAGTATATACAGAAAAAGTGGTTATCATGACCTGGTTGAAACAGTCTATTTCTAACCCTTCTTCAGCTCTGGGGTATAAAGATTTGACTTACAGATGATGTTGGGTTTTTATGCCCTGCATTTTTAAAACATGTAATTTCTGATGGAGCTGCACTGAAAGTAATATGAGCATTTTTCCTCTTATTTACAGCACTGTGTGCTGTGACATGTGGCTGAGACTGTATTAATAAACTCAGCTTATAAAGGGCAAATATAACCAGGATACCGTGACCACCAGCTCAGTGCCTTTATCCCAAAACCAAGCTCATAATCCAGCTCCTCCACCATGTGTGTTAACATTTGCTCTTGAATTCAAATTATCATTCCAAGTTTCTGACATCACACTAATTTTTGTAGCAGGACAAGCTTGAAATTACAGGTATGAACTAATGACACATTGAGGGACTCTCAGGCAAAAACCTCTAAAACCCCAAATACCTGATATAAAAGCAAAGGGGATGACGGGGATTCAGCTAAGTCAATTGTATCCTGTATTAATGGCTCATTTTTTTTTTTTTTTGCCAGTCTTGTTCCAAGTGTGAAGATAACTCGTTATGGGTATTTAGACATCTGCAATACATTAAAATATCCTGCAGTATGAAACAGGCTGCGAAGCTCAGGCTCTGCTAACGACAGCTCTAGTTCTTCCCCAACTCAAAGTGTCATGTCCTCTGCTCTTTACAAAAAGAGAAATGTTCTCAAAAGCCCTTGAGCATGAGCTAAAGCTGAACAGAGTGCCTTGGAAACATGGGAAAAATTGCACTGAAGGCTTCTCTTTGCAGTATTTTTTTTTTTTTTTAATATTAAGGCTAAAAGTGAATAACAGTAAGGTCTAGATGGGCTGTGATGGCACCCCTACCAGCAGATTTGCTGGGGAAAATTATGGTTTTTTTACATGCAACGGGAACACAGAGGGAGAAGGGATGTGCCCCCCTACACCTCCCTGCCTGAAAAAAATCCTTTAAAAAATCCATTAAAACGTCAGGTAGATTAATTCTATTTGAAGCGTAGCACCTTATACAAGATGTACTCCCTTCTCAGAGGTGGTTGGTGGGGAACCCACCCTTTCTGGTTAGCTCAAGTCTCCCTTGGGTGCCTAGCCTTTCCTTACAAAAATCAGATACCCCGTTACAGAATTTTGTGCCACTTGTGGCTCTGAAGGAAATTCAGCGTGTGATGATTGTTCAGCCCTTTTAGTGCACACGAGCTGGGGGAAGCCCACCAGCATACGCTGTTATTAGCAACTGAGAGAGGATTAAAAAGTACTGAGTTGTTTGTTGGGCTGGGTGAAGGCACAGCAGCGTGTGCAGCTCTTTCTGCAGCGTGAAGAGACAAAGGAGCCTTTCACATCCCCGTTACCTAAATGATACCATGTGGGGGGCGATGAATGGAGAAACTGGAATTTAAAAGTCTCTGAAGCGATTCTGCATCCTTCTGGATGAAGGAGGCTGTGTGAACACAAATGGTTATTGCAACAGCTGGCTGAGGTTTTTGTGGAAAAAAAACAAGCAAACTTTTTTTTTGTTTCTCTCTCCTTGATCTCTGGGGCCCATCCAGCATGGCAAGGGTGACTTTTCTCAAACTTTTATCTTTGTATCTGCTTTTGGTTGCTTAAACCCAAAATCTCAATGCTGGCTGGCAGAACTGCCGAGCCCCTTGTTCAGTTCCCATAATAATAAGACGACCTTTCCTAACGGCTGCGCGAGCATCTGCAAACCCTCCTAAATGCCACAGGATGGATTTTGTCAGCTCAGAAACAGATTTTGCAGAGCCTCCAAAATGTCAGGTGCTGCATGAGGGGCTTTGTCACACAGGTTGGGGACTGGAGCAGACGATTAAAGAAAGGAACCCAGAGCAGGAGAAGACATTTCATGGTGCCCTCTTAGCAAATGTCCCATCTTTTCTCAAAAGGCAGCAGTTGCCAAGCACCCAAAGTAAACTTCAGAGCTGAATCCAAAGCAGAAGAGGAAGTAGAAGGGGACAGGTCAGCATGAGGATTTTAATGCCAAAAAGAGAAGGAAAAGGTCTGTGGCTGCATTTTGGAGGGATCTACCAGTTCTCAACAGAGGGGCAGTGATTTCTTCCCCAACTCCTTGTCTTTCTTCCCAACCTCTCTTCTAGAGGAAACCTCAGTAGAAGATGATATAGACCCATGCTGCCTCTGCTATGTGTCCACCTTTGACTCTCCCATCGATGCTCCATGGTTGGACAGAGAAGCTCTTCTCACCTTGCTTCTTGGTGGCCTCCCCTTCATGGTGGGCAAGAAAAAGAGCCATGAGATGCTCTGCTCTTGGTCATGACAAGCAAGGCTCCCTCCTAGTGTCAGTGAAATCTCTTGGGGAAGGCTCTGATATCTGTCTGGTGGGGGGGGCTCAGTAACCCCACATCTGAGCTGAGCCCCCAGTCTCTTCTTCAATACATCGCTCCCCTCCAGAAAATGTCACCTGGGAAGCACGTCAAAGAGCCGTTCGCATGCAATCCACCCCACAAAACCAGTTTGGGTCAAGCAGACACTGTCTGGCCCTGCCCTCACTCCCAGAGAACCCCAAGATGAGGAATATTGTCAGGAAAAAAATGTGATGAAGAAGGATGAACGACCGAAGAAAACATTTGCTGAGCTTGTTTTGCTAGAGCTGGCAAGCTCGCGGACTATTTTGTGAACAATACCACACGCTGCTTAATAAGTTGAACAAGCATTTGCAGCCCTACTGAGCCCTGGGGATGTGCATGGCCTTGTACCACTTTCCAGGCTTGATGCCACCTCCATCTTGCCCCTGGCAGAAGAGCTTTGCCCATGCCTGGGTGGTGCTGGTGCCACGTGGATGGGGCCCCACCACCACCCCGAGGACAGGGAGCAGATCAGTTCCCAGCCCAACTTGCAGCCCTGGCGCGCTCCACCTGCAGCCTCTTGGATAAAGCCAAGCGAGTGTCCCTGAGGGAAATGACGGATGAAGAAACAGGTACCTCATTAAACAGTAACAACATGTTTTATTGATGTTTTCTGATGGTAATTGACATTTGAGTTCAGCTCATTTAGCTTTTAATCAGAACATAATTTACCGCATAGGAAGGAAGCGTATTGATTCCCTGCCTCCTCGTGGGAGCAGTGTTTATGTGCCTCGAGCGCGTGGTGGGACTTCGGCACCACGGCTGGAGCAGAGAGCTACCTGCTGGCAGGTTTTGTGCCGGGTGACTCGGGCATGTGGATGGATGCTTTAATATCTGTTTCCAGCCTAACTCATGGGAGTGCAAATACCAAGCAAGCAATCGGTCTGCTGGCAACGTGGGTTGGCAGAAATGAATGGTTTAATAAGGAGGATTTGCTGATGATCTCATAGTGCTGATAGCATGCTGCTGATGGCTGAGGAATCTGCCCAGCCACAGGTCACGGGCACATCGGACCCGGTTCCCATGTGCCAGACAGAAAAGTCCTGCTCAGTATTCATTCAAACGGGTGAAATATGCTCTAAAAAATAGCATGACTCCATCTCAGGGGGCAAAAGCAGGGGCTGTTCCCCAATGTTTGGGGAATGGGGGGAGATGGGGACGTTTCCAGAGTCTCCAGAAGGGTGAGCAGAGAGCCCTGCTGAGGAGTGCGTGGAGCTTAGGGCACCGAGTGATGGGTGCCTGGGGTCCTGCAGTGGTGCAATCACCTCCTCCAGGTCTTGCCTTTGCCCTGCGCTGTGGGCTGCACTGAAACTTGAAGAAAAATATATCACTTTGCTTGTACCCCAGATTTCAGCTTGTTTGCTGGATCATAGATTTGCTGGGCTAGGACCCTGTGGGGCCAGTGTGCTGATGGAGTGAGAGGACCCAAGGGGTACAGAGTGTCCTCCTTCCCCAGGGGACACCCAGGTGATGGTTCCTTGCAGAGGTGACACCACTGCTCTGTCTCTGCAGGGGAAAAAGAAATGCAAAGAGCCAAGGTCTTGCAGATAGGAAGGTTGCCAGCGAGATGTTTAGTGATTGCTCTTAAATGGCAGGGACTGTGATTTCTGTTCAGAGTTCAGCAAATGGTTATCTGACCGTTTGGCTTTAACCCACCCTTTCCAGCTTCAAAGAGTTTTGCAATCCTTAGGTAATCTGCTAATCCTCCCAATTTCTCTGCCACTTTCCCTTTTCTTCTTCCCACCCAGCTCTCCAGGAACGTCCCGGTATAGCTTCCGTGTTTGTGTTCGTATTTTTGCATCCACTTGGAGCACTGGCTGGGACGACCCCGCTCCCTCTGGCCTCGTCGCGTCCCGCTGCTGCTGGGAGCGCTTTGCTGGAGCGCAGCCCCTGCCTTTACTCCCCGCTTCATTATGGCGATCTTATCACTTAAAAAAAAAATCCCAGGTTCTCTCGTGCCCGCAAGGCGAATGAGCTGAAGGCGAGTGTTGCTCTGAGGGCTGTGCTCTTGCACTCAGGTACACGTTCCTGTGCCCACCTGCAGCGGGTAGTGACCGGCACCAATGCAAGAGGGACTTTGTCTCCCCTTCCCAGGCTCTTGTGCACATCACGAGACTGCCAGGGGTTGTGGCGAGGGTCTGAGAGCCCTCACAGAATCACGTAAATACTTGAAGCGGTGTCCTGCTCGCCTCCAACAGAAATAGCGAGCTGGGCTGAGGTTTGCTTCCCGTGGGATCCAGCGTGGTGCGGCTGAGAGACAAGCTCCATAGGAGACTTGTTGGGCTGGGAAAATCCTGCGCGATATCCTACTTCTGCAACATAAATAACTTAATATTCTACTTCTGCTTTAACCCTGGAGTGCAGCGAATGGTGTGCATTCACATCTATTTAGCAGCAAAAGCAGGCATTGGGCTCCGACCTGCAGTTCTCAAGGCGATGTCCCCCGAGAAATTCCCGCTCCTGCAGATTGCACCCCCAGGGCGGGCTGGAGCCTCCATCACCCGTTCTGCAGGGCTGGGGGTAACTGCATGCTCTGGTTTTAGAGGGGTAGGTTAACACCAAGCACCCTGGCAATGTTGCACTGAACTCTGCCATCAGGCTGAATCCCAGAATACACAGCTCTGTGCTCGGCGCCGTTAGCGTGGCTCTGCTGCTGTCCGTGGGGTGAGGAAATGCTGTTGTGAACCGGATGGATCAGGCATTGCAGCACGGGGTGCAGACCCCCCACCGATCCCCAGCCCTTCCCCACATCGTTTTGAACGCTGCTCATTTCTCCTCTGCTGCAGGAGCTAAGCTGGGTGCCCTCCAGTAGATCTCGCACAAGATTTTTATATTCCCTTCTGCATTTCCCTTTATCTCACATGCTCCCCTCAGGGCCATCTATCACCTCGAATTTTATTGCCTTTTTTAATTGCTTCTCTGAAGTCCAAGTGTAATATTACTCCCGAATCCTCCTGAATAACTTCCTGAGTCACTGCAATTCCATTCATCTTGTACTTCTGGTTCTTTTGATAAGCCCTATTGTACATTGCTTTTCATTTCGGTATGTCAACACCGAATCCAACGCGCTGCACTTTGGCCTTTCATCAAGGCAGGTGTTGAGCGCTTCTTAGAGCGCTATCTGGGTTGCAAAATTGGTTTCCATCTCTTTTCTTTGTTTCTATAAATTTCCTCTCTCAATGCTCTGTGCTGCTGCAACATCACCAGCTCCAAATCTGGGCTAGGTCAAGGCAGGGTTTAATTGCCAGGGCCTTCAGCACCCTGTGATCGATCGCCCTAAGTGAGCACTCAGAACTGCGCCGGGATGGCCAGCACGGCCTGAGCACTGCCAGCAGCAGCTCTCGCCTCTGCTCTTGGGGTTTTTATGAACCTGGAAGTGAATGCCCTCACCATGCTTAATGGCTGAGTATTTGGGACAAGGAGGTTAATTTGATCAACGCCAGTTTCTCCTTTTGGACCAAGGAGCTAATGGGACCTATGGGACCTACTGGAGACTGGCTGCACCTAGCATGGGGGGGAGCACTGGGCCAGGCAGCTGCCCTCAGCCTGGCTGTCCTGCGGGCACCCCCTGGCTGAAGTCCCCAGGCTGCAGCTAATCACAGCCCCAGCTTTCAGGTAGTCTCATGCAAGTTCTGCGTCCTGGTAAGCTTTTATCAAAGTACAGTTTGTTGCTAGATAGAAGACTCCTCAAAAAAGAAAAAAAAAAAAAAGAAAGAAAGAAAGAAAAAAGAAAAACAAAACCATCTTTTTCTTTGACTTTTCTTTCCACTGCTTCAGACAGCTGTTTTTACCTTTGCCCTTCGTTAGGAGGGGATTTTGCATGGTAAAGGCCATATTCTACTAAACCAGAGGGAATAGAATTTCCGGCAAGAACAATATTCCTTATCCCAGCAGCATCTGGGCCTGTGCTTGATGGTTTTGCATTGCATTTCTGTGCAACTCCTATTTCCAAGCATTTCTATTTCCGTGCAACTTTTAATGTATTCTCAGTAGAATTTCCTACAAACCACTTCCTAATATCTGAGCTAGTTTTATATGAAAACACCTGTACATTAGGTGGCTTGAAATAAGATATAGTACCTTACTGGATGCTTTACCCATCTGTAAGCCCTACTGCGTTCCTGTGAAGTCAACAGTGGTCAATGCAAAATACAAAATTGCAGAAGAGAAACACGGGGTTTGCTCCCAGAAAGGGAGCCAGAAGTGTGTGGTGCTTTGACAGCTCTTCCAGGGTCTCGTTGGCTGTTTGCAGGTCCGTGGCCCAAATCCTGCACCCCATGGAGCTGAGTCCACCAAGTGCCCTTCTGGAGTGGGAAATCAGGAGCTGGATGTTGTTGTTGTTTTCTTTTAGAGCCTCCTGCTGCTACGTGGATGGCTGGAAGGGGATGTAAGCAGAGCTTGGGACAGACTCTGTGGTCATCTTGCTGCTGGAGCAATGCTGAGAGAGGGTTCAGCAATGCCAAATCTGAATTTCCCACGCCAAAAAAAAATGCATTTTTCCTGTAAGAAGGCAAATGCCTCTTCTCATACAAGAGACCTTCATTCTCTTCCAGCTGGTCCTTTCTTGGCCATTTCATAATGCAGATTAATTCTGGGGCGCATCCTTCCCCACAGAAGCCATAGGATGATGCCAGTCAGCCAAACACGCTTGGCCACAGTCTTGGGCAGGTTCGGGGGCAGCGCGTGGCCCCAGGGCTGTGTACCTGTGGGAATTTGTACAGGGGAACAGCCCGACTGCAGTGAGCCCTGCTGGGAACACCCTCATTCTTATTCACATAAGGGGGGTTTGGAGCCTTCCCCACCTCCTCGGCTCCTGGTCCTGCAGGAGGAGGACGGTTTGCTGGAGAAAAATCCATCGGGGCTTCAAAAGGCAAATCTGGCGCTGCTCGCTGGGGTGGCTGCTGGGCAGATGTCTGCACGCAACAATAGGCTGCGATTTAGCCCCATGCTTTGAAAGGGAAGAAGAAAAAGAAAACCAGAAACCCATTAGATGACTTCAGCTCCGCGTGACTACATCAAAAGGGAAGGCATCGTAAATTTGGCAGTGCTGGCTTTATTAAAGCCTGGGGCCAGGGAGCAGGGTGCTGTTCTGGTGCGGGGAAAGCCCTCTGTGGGGCTGCAGAGTCATTACAGGGGTGTCACAGAATGGGACACCGGTCACCCCAAAGTGGCTGGTGACAAGCCCAGGAGCCGGGTCAAGACCCTTTTGAATGCCAGGATCCTGCTGCATGAGGTCAGGGTCCTCTCCATCATCCATGTCCCCATTCAGCCAGACTGAGTGCCCCATTCAGGTGCCACCTGGGCACCGAGGGGACGTCCCTGCTCCAAGGACACCCCGTTACCCAGCCTGCCAGCAGCCAGGCTGCTTTGCTCCATGCACACAATTGCATGCACAGAGATGTACAAAGTCACAGATTTAAAAAAAAAGTCGCCACCAAATGCATCAAGCTTCTGGCTTTGCCCCTCCAAATGCTACCAAGGCATTCAACATGTTAGGGAGGGACTCGAGTGCTGAAACCTTTCTCTTCCCTTCTACAAATGCTTCCTTGCTCATCTCTATAAACAGTGACTGATTCGGTTTTTGTTTATTGAGGTTTTGCAAGGAAAAGTCTTCCTTCCGTGGATTGGCCTTGGCTCAGGATTTTGCATTTCATGTTTGCAGGTAAAAGAGGTGGGAGCAGGTTTATTTTGTTGTCATTCCCTTCCAACCCCGGAGTTTATCCCTTCATCAGCACAGTTTACTGGGGGTTTGATCTCCTTGGCTGTGTGCTAATTTGTAATAACTGCTCTGATGTGTGCCAAAAACCATTTAGGATGATCTATTTTAGGGCTTCCTAGAGCATCTCTCGCTATTTTATGTCTTCATGCTACTGAGTAATAGCTCTGTTTACCATTGTAAGCATAGTTTTTTCTTCCAAGTGCATTTTTTTTCTTTTTCTTTTTCACAATAACCCAAACTGTTTGTAGGAAGGAAAATCCTAGCTAATCACCCCAGGCAAATAAAGCGAGTAGGACTTGGAAGGAAATCTATCAGCTTTTCCATGTTTTATGGGTATGAAATAGGTCATGTTTTAAGGGTCAGCATCCACTGAACTGTATGGAAAGCGAGCATCTTGGCTGGGGGGGGGTCTCTGCACCAAATATTAATATTTTGTGTGCAGGGAATGGCGCTCCCAGGACGAGTGCAGCTTCCCTGGCTGGTGGCTGCAGTGGTTTGTGCGCGGGCAGAGCTTGCTGTACATTTGCAACCACAAGTCCTGCAGCAGCCTCAAAGGGAGGATGCAAGTTTGAAAAGTTTAAAAACAAAAACAGAAGAGAGAACTTTTTTTTTTTTTTTTAATTAAGTCCAAATCCTGGGTTTGGAGGGCCAATCTGGGACTTCTCGCACGTTAAGCTTTGCAGTACAGCATGGTTTTTGCCCAGAGATTGATTGCAAGTGACAGAAATGTGGGACTGTGTAATAACACGAGCAAAAACCTGTTGCTTCCTCTGGCTTGGACGACAGCTAATTGTTCTAATTTGGGTCAGCGCCCTGCTGTGCTGCAGCATGAGTTCTTTATCATGGCTCTTCAATCATTAACGCTGACCCATTTAACACCGTGTCTGGCCCCAGCGCAGCCCCCCAGGCTCTGCTCTGCTGCCGGCGATTTGGTTCTTAGCGAAAACAAATGAATTTGCAATAATATCTTTATTGCAAGGTGTTTCTTCTCTCTGCGTGCTGCTCTTGGAGCAGCCCTGAGGTGAGGTTTTGAACGTGGGTGGGGAGGAGTGGGGGGAGTCATGGGGCTGGGTGCTGTGTGTGGGGATGGATGGATGGATGGATGGATGGATGGATGGATGGATGGATGTGCGACGTTTGCCGAGCCGCTGCCGGTTTCAGCCTTGTGTGTCCCTTCCTACCTGAGCCCAGGCCACCACTCTGCCTCCCAGCCCTGCCCAAACCCACGCCTGCTCAGTTCCCAGAGCTGCCTCTCTTCTCCAGGGGCCATTTCTGGCGTCACCCCCACCCTAACCTGCCACCAGTGGGGCGGTCCCGGCACGGTGACACCCGGGTCCCCACGCCCAGCCCTGTGCCCGTGGCTGTGGTCCCAAGCCTGCCCTGGAGCTGCTGCCCAGCATGCAGGGATTCTGCTGCTGTTGAGCCCCAGTGACAGCACAGCCCTGCTCATCCAGCACTTGCTTTCCCGTGGTGTCACTTCTCTGCTTCCCGTTACACCCCAGTCTCTGCCAGCCGAGCAGCAGGGAGCGTGGCCAAGGCTGGTGTCCTGGTGGCCCAATGTGGCGTGTGGGCAAGGAGCGGAGCCCTGCTGTGGCTGGGGGCTCACAGCGTGCTCGGGGCCGTTCCTCACCCACACTGCAGGTGAGCCCTGCGTGGGCACAAAGCGGGTCCCCCTGCAGAAGCCAGCTCGGTTCCTGCCCCCTCCTCATTTTCCAGTTCCGGGCATGGGGCTGGCTGCGGATTGCAGCTGGGGCATGTGCCATGAATCCTCCTCCCAGCTGAAATCGGTTAAGGGATTACAATCTCATGAATCTCTGGCTCCTCCCGGCAGCGAGCAGCCTTCTCCTCCTTCTCCTGGGGCTGGAGGCAGGCGGGGACAGAGGAGGAACGGCAGGGAGAGGGGCCCCGTGAAGGGAAGAGCCTCTGCTCTCAGCTCTCCCCTCATCCCTCCTCCATCCCGTGCTCAGCATCGCGTCTCCCATGGCCAGGAACTGTGCTGGGTCTCTGCCAGCTCAGACAGGACACGGTGGAGGAGGAGGAACTGAGACGTTGCCCCAGAACTGCGGCTGCTGCCAATGGCAGCGATGCTTTCACTGCCTGGATTTGCTCGTGGGCTCCGTGGTCACCCCATGAGCCTTGCTGAGAGCTGGCGCATTGCACACACATGCCCTGCAAGGCACAGCTTCTCCTAAAAGCCTCCCAGCTTCCCAAGATAAATGAATAGGAAAGCGGGTGCCATGTGGCTTCCTTGCTCCTCCGGAGAGGCTCTGCGCCCGCTTCAGGCGCTGCTCAGAGCAGTGCTGCTGTGCGCGTGGCGCGGGTTTCTCCCCCAGTTGATGCAGGAGCTGTACAGACACGTGTAGGGTTGCGGCACCGAGAGGTTTTGCAGCCTCACAGATGTCTTTAGGTGTGATGGGTCTGCAGGGAGGTAGCTCCACTGACCGCTCATCACTTATCCACTGGCCTGCGCATGCGGTGCTGGGAGAAAGCACACAGGCTTCTTCCACCAGCAGCAGTGGGGAAAGCTGAGGAGCTCGGCATGGTGTGTCTCACCTCCCCGACCCGGAGACGCTCTGCAGCTTTCCTCCCAGAGGCTGGAAACCAGAGCGACAAGTGCACGTTCCTGTGCACATTCTCCACAAAAGCCTGGTGCTAGAAGGGGCCAGGTCTTCTGTGGACACAAAGCATGATGGTACGTTGGCATCGCTGGCTGTGTGTTCGCTGGAGGTTCATCCATCTGTGTTATTTTAGGGCAGGAGGGATTAATCCCACAATCTGATTCTGTTTGTAGACAATGTGCTTAGCAAAAATGGCGATTTTCGTTGTTTACAAGGGCACAGAGTGTTTGCCAAAACCCAGTGCTGCAGCTTTCAATTTCTGCAGGCTGAGATAAGTCTTCCCTGCCACTTGCGCCCTCTGACCAAAAAAAAAAAAACCAAGCCCTACGATGGGCTGCCGGCTGCCAGGAAGGAGATGTTTGGTAACACTGCGATGCAGACTGATGCGGGGGGCAGGAAGCCCTTCTGGCCAGTGCTTGTCATTTTGAGGGAACTGAGGTTAAACTTCCTCAACTGAGTGAGCTGCGCTGATTTTTCAGCTGCATCAGTTTCCAAACAAGCTTTTGGGCTGGGTCCCATGAGGGTGTGTGCCAGCTTCAATTATTTCCTGATGGACTTGTATAATAAACTAGGAAAAAGCCTTTGTTTAAACCATAGCACGAGAGTCCAGCTCTGCCATTGGCACCGCTTCAGCTGTATCACCACTTCTGTGGGCAGCTTTTGGGAAGACCAGGGTGGCTCTTGTGCATGGGGCAGGTCTGGGGGCTGCTTTTGGGGGAGCCCACTTTGCTATATCAGCAGCAGTTTCAGAGCCCAGCCCCAAAACAGAGCTGCCCTGTGAGTGCTGATGATGGTGTGAGGTCCTGGTGGCTTTGGGCAGGTTCAACAAAGTGAGCAGCTCCTGAGATGGGATGAATGCTCATCCTAGTGCTAAACTGGAGCATTTATCTACAGACTGCTGCAGGACAGTGTGGAGAAGCCCCTCCTTCTGTACCCCTGCATGGTACCACAAATAGAGATGCATGAGTTGCTGTGTACGGAAGTGGTGGTCTCTAAATTGTGTTTTAAAACCCCAAAACAGAAGGAGCCCTGTACCTTCAGGACTTGTGAGTTGAGCTTGCCAGTGAAGTATGAGCTGGCCATAGTTGCTGATGCACAGAAATAAGGCTCAGAAGATGCCTTGTCCTGCTCCAGCATCTTTTCCTGGAGCCCCTCAATGTGCTGCATGGGAGCTGATGATTTGCTGGGTTCTCTTGAGGGGATTTCTTGGTGCTGAATTTCTCAGAGGGTGGCTGTGATGTGGAGCTGAGGTCTGAGCCTCCAGCAAGGACCCGGACACAGCACTCAGGAGGTTTGGCAGCTGCCTGGGGAAAAATATCTTATCAGAGCCTGAAGGGTTCCCAGGGAGTCTCCTGCCGCTTGTGCATCAGCACAGGCTTCTGGTTTTCTTACTTCCTCTGCTTTTTTTGCCATATTCCTCTCATGAGTTGTTTCACTTCCCCGACAATTTAGTTGTCAGGATAATACAGGAGATCATTTTAATTGTCATTTGCAGGATTATAGCAGAGGCAATTTGCAGCGCTGAATTGCAACACAGTGGCCGCTTCCTCCAGAGCATTTTGGCAAGCTGTTTCCTTTCTAACAAACGTCATTCCATGCGATGCAGCGGGGGAAAGCCCAGCTGAGCCAGAGCAGTGTGGGGCTGGGCACTGTTATCTCGGAGCTGGGGCTCCACAGCCCTCTCTGCTCAAGGGGGGATCTTGACTGTGGGGTCTGCACCGCAGCAGGAACCAGGAGCACCCATTGTGACCGTGCAGATGTCTCTGCTAAAGCAGGGACCCGGAGCTGGTGATGCTGGCGTGCAAGGAGGAGGATGGAGCACACATGGCGCTGGCACGGAGAAAGCATCGATTAGGATCCCTACCTGGTGTGTAGCATCACCACCAGCTGTGGCTGATTTGTGGTCTCTCTAAGGAGTTTCTCACTGGCTTCTCTCCCCTCAGTTTTATGCAAAATGATTTTTTTTTCTCTTTAATTGAAAGGTGGCAAACAGCTCACAGACCCAGAGGTAAATGACAGGAGCTGAAACATAGGGTAGGTGTCAAAATCCACGGCGTTTTCTTCTCGCGCTGGGGATGCTGGTTGCACTGGCAGAGAGATAGGAGAGCATCAAGAGGGAGCAGCATGTGCCCCTGTCTGCCCCAAATGTTCTGAGTCCTTGATTAAAAAATGACTGCAATGTGTTTTCAACCCTTCCAGTGGAAAACATGAAATAAAATATTCTCTGCTGTTTTTTTCTCTGTGCTAATTTGACACACTGAGCCTGCTGAGTTCACCCACCTCTGAGTCTCAAGCAGTAGCTATTTCTTGCCGCAGGGCCTCCAGGAGAGATTTGGCGTGCTGGGGGCTTAGAATAGGCTGAAACCCCACCAAAATTTGTGGGATTAAAACCCTTATTTAAAGTTAAGTATGGTGATAAATGAGGTGCTGAAAAGTAGGGGTTAAAGCCCTATGCTGATATTTCTGCTCCAGCCATCTGCAGATGTGCCCTTTCTGTCCTGCTTTCATTTTTTTTGCTTGAGAAAAAACTGATGTAATTGTTTTCCTGCACACCCAGAGGTGATTTGTCAAAAACCAGATTGCTCCTTGGTTAATCTAATATTTATAATGTCTTTATAAAGCCCGTCCTGCTCTGCTGACTGTGAGGTGAGGTGGGAGAATACATTGCATAAATTACGCTGTGCAAAATACGTGGCTCACAGCCGGGGCGCTGGGGCTGGAGGGAGGGGATGGGAGGGCAGCGGTAATTGGGCGTCCTGGCAGACGAGACACGGCGTCTTCGTCAGCATCCCTGTCCAGCTTGTCTGGCACAGGGCAACATCTTGAGCAATCAGCGTGAATAAAGAGCAGCGGTGAGCCAAGCCCAGGCTGAGTGCTGATTTGGGGGCTTCCTACCCGTTTTCTGTTTCTTTTCTAAGATGTTTCATGAGGCAGCAATTTCTGCCTGCAAACCAGGCAGATTCCACAGATTTGTCACATCTTGACTATTTGTATAATTATTATTCTTTATGTTAATCTCTGCTTGTCACCTTCAGAGAACAAGCCAGGCAGGGCAAGAGAGGCATTTTACACCATTAAGAGTCATATCATGCACTGGTACATAGAGATCTTGAAAGGAGATGTGATTTAGCAGTTCAGGTGCTGGCATTTGTTTTTTGATTTATTTTTAGGAACCAAAATCCTAGGACCAAATTCAGAAAGTTTCAGAGTTAAAGTTTTCCAAGCCCAACTATCCTTTCACATGGAAATTTTATTTGGAATTGAGAAGACTCCACCAAAATCACTGCTTTTGTTGGTGCTTTTTTCCCGTCGAATACACACTGTGAGAGTTTCTGATGAGCGCTCTTCCTGAGATCTCCATCAGCTCACCAAGCCTCTTAGTGCCTCTCCTTTTGTAAAGTGGTTTTGATGGTAACGGGGGGGTCGTATGGTTTATTTAACCAATCTCTGTACAGTCTGTGTGCTGAAAGCCATTACACAGTGTCAAACGATGCCGGTGCTGCTGCTGAATGAACTGCAACGTGACAACTGCACTGTGTGGGTGGCCTGGGCCCCGCGCCTTGTGCAGCACTCGTGCACCCCGTGTGCACACACAGGGGGCTGACCTTCCTGGTGGGCTGTGCTGGGGACATGCCCCATAAATGCAAACAGTGCTCGCATATGTGAAGGATGGCACTGATGAGTCCAGGTCGCGGTTCCCACAAGGGCAGTCGGCTGCTGCTCACAGGCTTCACTTGCATTTGGAGGTGGATTTGCAGAAGAATCCCATCCATGAGCCATGTCCTTGTGTGTGCTGTCCCTTGGTGAAACGCCCAGTCCTTGCAGCATCCTAGCAATCAGTGCTTTTTTTGTCCTGCTTCCTGTACAACTTTTAGCGTGGTCCCTTGTGACTTGCCAGCTCCTAGCAGCTCTGGGGTTGGAGCATCCTGCGGGCAGGACAGTCACGCTGCAGCCACCTTACCTGGCATCCCTCCCTTGTCTTCATAGGAGGGGGACTCCCTCGGGGCCATGGAGAAGCTCTGCCGGCAGCTCACCTACCACCTCAGCCCCCACTCGCAGTGGAGACGCCAAGGCATCATGAAGAGGAAGCCACAGTCCTGGTGAGTCAGCTTTCAAAGCCACACCATGGGTCCCTGTCCCATCCCTGCTCCTCTTTCTTTGTGTACGATTATGTTATCGGGTTTCCTCATGCTCATCCATAGGTGTTTTTCTCCTTTACCACTCTCCTTTCCCCATTGCATCCTTGCTCCGCAGGAGAGGGCGTGGTGGTGCCCAGGGGTGGGGAGCAGGCTGGGAAATCCGAGCCAGCCACCCTCCAACGTCCCCATGCTGGGCATTGGAGAGCGGGAGACAAACCGCTCCAAGACGTCCTAATTAGCTGGTAATTAATGTGCAGGCACGTGTCACCGTGCACACTGGGGCTTGCTGCATGTCTGCATGGTGGGAACTGTTTGAATAAAAAATGGGGAGTAAATGACCCAGTGCTCTTCTCCCCTGGGTCCTCAGCAAAGCATCCTGGCCAGTAATATCCTGGTCCGTGGTACCAAAAACCTCTGAATGAGGCTGATGGGAATCGAAAGGGCTCCTTATTTTTGGTAATACTATGCCTTACATATGTAATTAATTAATTGTGCTGGGTTTATTTTTATTTTTTATTTTTTAAGGAAGTGAGAAATGCAAAAGAAGCTGCAGCCTGGCAGGCTCAGGATTTGTATCCAGGTGTTTGCTTATGGTCCCAAGAGAGTTTTGGTTTCTGGTGTAGCAGATGCTGTCTGTAGCCGTAGTGAAAAAACTCAGTCTGAAAAAAGATTACGGAAGAAGAGGGGAGGAAAACAGATGTCAGGGACTAAAGGACTTGGGGGCCAAACAGGATTAGGACCACATCTCCTAGAGATCTGGCTCAGCATCCCTCACACCTGGTTGTTAGATATCCACGCATGCAGAAACACCTCAGTTTAATTAGCTTAGGTAACTGCACTTTTGCATGTTGAGCATTTTTAAGGCATGTTGATGACTAAAATTCAGTGCTTTCCAGTAAAGCCGCAGAGATGGGGCTGATCTGCCCAGCTCAGAGTCTCTGATGATTTAAGTAGAGAGCAAGCAAGAGCAATGGGCTTGTGCCGTGCGCTGAGCGCAGCACGGAGCCGATAACTACCAAGGAGCTTGGCTGTTGGTTTACCTTTTTTTTTTTTTTAATTAGAATAGGGAACACACACCCCTTGTCATCCCACCAGTGTCACTAAAGCTGCACTGACGTGGTGGGGGGGAGCTCTTTGAGCCCAAAATACAAGAAATTCTTAAAAATGTCAAATTTTAAAGTAGTGCTATGTGCCGCACTATCTTTAATTACCAATCCTGTCCTTAATTATCAACTTGGAGTGGTTGTGTGAGCACCTCTGCATGCCAGAAATCTGCGAGGTTTATCTTGTACAGCCCTGCCACCGTGCTTCCCTTTCCTTGGGAAAGCTGGGAAATAGGTGGGGTTTTGCATGGTTTTACAGCAGATGCTCCTGATTTCACACATTAGTTGGGTAATTCCTTCTGTACACACAGAGGTTTCCCCTGAGTCCCCCTGCTCTGGGTTTGGGTCTCTGCAAGTGCCCCGTGTGGGCTCCAAGGGAGTAACAGGGTCTTGTCCTCAGGTATCAGCCTTGGCTTGAGCCAACCCTGCTGCCAGGTGCTTCAGGAACCTTCAAATATTAAGTTTATTCACTTTTTTGTGTGTGTGGCTGTTGGCCATCTCCAACCCAACAGTGCTCTGCTCTGTGATGTGATTAGCAGCTGGCTCTAATGACCAAGGAGAAGGTGGTAGAGCCCCTGTTCACATCCATCTCTTTGCAAGGAAAGGAGCTTTGACCTGGTGCAGTGCAAGGACACTGGTGCACAGCAAGGACTTTTGTGGTTTCAAAGCCTGTTTTATCCTGCCTGTTTGCTGTTCCCCAGAAGATGCCTGTCATGGTGATATCAGCCGTGGGTGGGTAGCCCTTGTTTGGGATGCACATGGTGGTGTGGGGAGCACCTCTGCCTGCACGTGGGCACTGCGCATGCAGCGCACAGCTTCACGGGATTCTTTATATTTCGCTGCTGAGCACAGATCACTTGAAAACATCAGGCCAGATCCTGCTGTCATAAAGCAAACACATCGACACCACCCAGCGTGCAGATGCTTGGTGCTGCTTAACCTCAAGTTGGACTTTTTGCTGTGATGGGATGAGCATCAGTCACTTTTCTTCTTGTAACCTCTTGCGTCTCTGCTGCTGTGATGTTCTCTGCTACATTTCCCCCATCCCTAAGCTGCAGCCACCTCTCTTGTGTGGTTTCTGCCAATGTCTCTCCGTTTCAGTCCAAAAGCCCCTTTATTGTTTCATTACTCTATCTTGTTGGGCTGAATTCCAGTTTAAACAGAGTATTCTTTCATCTCCGCCCAACAAGCAGCGCCACTCAATGCTAAAACACATTCCAGTTTCATTGTGCCTTACTGTAAAATGTCATTCCGTGGAAAAATGACATTGCTCTTGGTTCACTCAAGGAATATTCTTGTTTATACTAATTTGTGGTGTTACCACAACAGCTGTTGAGTTCTTAAGATAACCGCGGTAGGAAGGGACAAGGCCAGTGAGGAGAAAGGGGAGCTGCAGCGTTCGAGGAACGTGGTGTGAGCACACCGCGATCCACTGAGTTCTCTGCATTTATAGAAGTCAGATCCTCGGGAGCTTAAATATGGATTTAGCACTCTAATATTAGTTACCCATTTTTTTCATTCTCTTCAAGTTTAAGCCTATTTTTTTTTTCTATTTTTTGTTTCCTTAACATGCCTAAGGGACTGAACCAGGACCCCTGGGATGCCCCGCTGGTGCAGAACCTCGATGCCCGCCTCCAGTGCCAACACACCCACCTCGCATATTTTGGCTCATGGCTTGCCTCTTGGGCAGTGGTGATTTCCTCTGGTTCTGACAGTTTTGTGACTCAATATCCATCATTTTTCTCTTGGAGCAAGTTAGAAAATTTGACTTAGATGGGTTGTAATTCTCTGAGATGGAGGATACATTTAATCGTAAAAGTGTCCGACACAGGCTGGTGTTTTCCGTCCCTCTGGGAGTGCTGGTATGAATGGGGTGAAAGCAGCAGGCAGGTATTTCATTGCTGTTGCCATACATCTCTGCAGGGCACTACTGCCTGTGCCCTGCCTCAAGGGGGCATAAAAGCCCTTGAAGAATAAGTACTTTTCCATGTAACGTGCAAATTACAGGGCTATGCACGATAAGATAAGACAGAATATAGCATTCGTTGTCTTTGTTTTTTCCAGCCTAAGCAGGGCTGAAAATGCAGCGTGGTTTCCTCTCGCTCCACATCCCTCCTGCACGGTGGCAGCACCTGGGTAGGAACTGAGCGGGCGCTTGGCCCTGCGGGACATGGTTTTGCAGCAGCCGATGACAAAGCAGGAGCTTGGGGAGGGTATTTGGTAGCCCAGGGTGGATGGTAAGCCCTCCTGGAGCTGGCTTAAAGCCCCTCTCCCAGCCCCCCCCATGTCTCCTGTTGCCTTCCGGAGGCAGCTGGAAATATGCTTTTCTCCCTTCTTTTCAGTACCAGAGTTGCCATAATTTGGAGGTATTCTGCCCCAAAGGGAGGCAGAGCTCCCAGCTGCCATTTGTAGCACCAGGGTCTGCCCCACCTGGCTCTCCTCAAACCAGTTGACCCCCTCCAGCTGCGCCACCCCTGTTTGCTTTGTTTCCCAGGGTATTAAAGGAAATGTGGGAACATGCCAGTAAAATGCATCTCGCCGAAGAGGAATGCTTCCCGTTGAGCTTCAGTGTCAAAGCTGCTTGGGAATTTTTCTTTAGGGTCAGAAAATTCCTTATTTTTGCTGCAACAACTGTCACTTTCTTCCCTGGGAGAGTTCAGCACCGGTTCGGTGCCAGGTGACTCTTCTCATTGAAATGGCTGGGAAAAGTGTCCTGAGTATTTTACCATCAGAAATATTTTACTGAGCAGAAACTGAGCCTTTGTAGAAAGAAGGCAGGCATTTTCCCTCTTTTCCAGACAATGCCCAAAGGGTGAGTGTTTGTAGCAAGGAAGGAAGGATTTTATGTGAGAGGCAATGTTAGTCTGAAACGGGGTCCTCCTCTACACCTGGGGGTCAGCCTGAGCTCCCTTTTGCTCCTGTAAAACCTTCTGATGTGAAGTAGTTAGAAATCCTCTTGAAAATACCATTTGGGCTAAGATCTGCCTGCTCTTGCACAGCAGGAGTTCAAGCAGGATCCGTCCCCAGTTCAGCTGAGGCTGCTGGTCCCTGGGCAAGTGGAGATCATCCGTGGTAGCAGCAGCTCTCAGCCCTGTAGCACTAGGTAGCTTTACACCCTTTGTGTTAGGGGTGCACAAAAGTCCCTCTCATTCATTTGAGGAATCCCTTGTCTTAAAGGTCAATCCAAGCAATCTTTTCCAAACAGTTGCTTTGGGGCAAGATACTTCGTGCCTTTACAGCAGGGCTTCTGCACACACGTTTTATGGACAAGTCAACCTGCCCAAAGGACGGGGAGAGAAGTGGAAGAAAGTCTGTCAACGTTGGCTTTGTTGGAGCAGAAGAGAAGGGTGTTTTGATTTTGTGATGAACTTATGGAGGTTAAGCAGCTTTTAATTGTTAGTAGGAATGATCTTTTAACATCCCACTCCTGATTTCATCAGGGGCACAAAACATTTCTGTTCTGGAGGAATGCAGGCTGTTGATCATTCATACTTGTTTGTAGTGTCTGCTTGCTTTTCTCTACAAAGCCTTTGTNTAGAGGGAGTTTTTACAGGGAGAAGCCCAGTGCATGAATAATGTGCCCTTCCTTTTGGAAACAGAGAGAATGAATGTTTGTGGATGAAAATCCTCCGCTGCTGCTGGGAGTTTGTGGGCGAGCGATAGCAGAAGTTGTAGCTCCTGCAACAACGGTCCCTTCTGAGCCTCCAGTACAAACCCGCCGCCGGTGGGAGGAGGCTGGAGCAGGAGCTGTGCGGTCTCCTCTTCATTAAAATCCCTTCCGTGTGCGTGTGTGCGTGCACAGCAGGCATGCTGACAGCTGCTGCAGAAGAGCAGGGATTTTGTGAGCTGGAGACCTTTGGGATCTGTGGGTGGGCGACCTCTTTTGTGCATGTCGAGGGGACCGTATCTCACCCTATGTCATGTGGCTGCCCCAGCAAAGTGCTTTCCAGCTTACGGAGCCAATGCTACCAAAACCAGGCTGGGCTATTGCCTGGTGCCATGAGGGCAGGGTGTGTTGCAAATCACTCCAACTTTGCAGTGGAAAGCAGGTGATTCCCAAGCCTGTCTGCTCTTCCCCATGTGGCCTGAGGCTTTGTGCCTGTGTTTGGGTTGCAGAAAAGCAGAACTCTGGGTCTTGGTGGGAGCTGCTGTGCCCCAGCCTGCTGCTGGGGACCGGGGCCATCTGGTGCTCCAGGCCATGGAGGATCTTCTGACCTTAGCGGCAGCACACCAAAATGATCGAGGTCTGTAGCCGTGTGGCACCTGGCTGGTGACTGCAAAGCAATTCCTTTCCCAGGGCAGACACTAAGTGCTGGCTGCTGGCTGCCTGTGCGTGGCAGCTGTTAATGAGAGCTCTGCCGGGGTGCAGTGGAGCTTGTCCCCGTGTGTATCCTGTAGCATTAGAAATACTGCAGTTATTTACTACATTTTTTTCTGTTAATTGCCCTGAAAGCAATTAGGAGAGTCCATCTCCAAGCTTATCGTGCCATACTTTTGCTACTGCTTGCACCAAGAGGGTTGGAAATCAGAATTCAATCTCTGTGCATTGCAGTGGTTCAGCATTCAAACTCCCGCCCCGCTGAGGCAGACCAGCCTTTCCTCTGGAAATACTAAATGGCCACCAGAAGAGTCTCACATGGTGGCTGATGTCCTGGTGTCCCCTGTCATCGTGCCAGCTGTTGATGGTGCAGGATGGGTTGCAGGAGGGGTCCCTGCGTGAGCCCCACTGATGGGGAGTAGTGAGGGTTAACCGTGGGGACAGTAATCTGGTCACAGTGGGATGACTTCATCTGATGGGAAGACCTGGAGTGACACAGAAGGAAGCGAAGGTTTTGGGAGGGAGAGTGGAAGACAAGGGGAGGATGAGCAAGGCAAAAAGCTCTCCCTTAGCTGCCCTGGGCTCTGCAGCCCCCGGCCACGCTCGGTCTGCCCAAGCGGCTACAGTCAGCGGTGCCGAGCATCAGCCTGCTCGCGGTGCATTCAGCATCCTGCTCAGTGCATCGTCGCATTTTGCTTGGCCTTTCTTCTATGGCGTTGGTCCCAGACAGGCAAAGCACTTGCTCAGCCTTATTAATGAACTCTCCTGTTGCTCTCTGCCCCAGTAATGAGAGCAGGATGAAGAATGGCGCTAAGCCCTGCTTCTTCAGGAGGAAGCAGTGGTGGAGCCGGGCACATCAGCCAGTGCCGTGCCTGCACTGTGAGTGCAGAAGGAGGAAAGCCAGCTGGCATTTACGGTGTTTTTTTTAAGCTTTCCCACCTCTGTGATCTTTCTGCCCGTCTCCAGCCCTGTGAGCGTAATGGCAGCTTCTTCCGAGCAGCTGCAGATGAAGAAGGAGCTTCCTTGAGCAGGCAGATCTCATAACCTGTGGAGGATATTCACCTTCAGCTTGGTCTGGTGTGCACAACACTCAGCTGACGAACATAAAACACAAGTTCTGTGCTTTGGCAGAAATGTTTGGAAACTCTGTTGCAATGCTAAGGAGGAGCACAAGAGATGGGGCTGCCTTCCAGCAGAGCTGGGACCTGCGGTGTGATCCTGCTCCTGTCCACCTATAGCACCCAATGCAGCCAACAAGCAGGCTTACTACAATTCAGAGCNGGGGAAAGAAACATTTTGTGGTACAAGAAGTCAATATGGATTTGGGAGAAATATTTGCATGCAGGTGATTTCATAGTGTGTATCACAGGAGTGCACTTTTCATCACCTTTATCCTCCTCACCTTTGTGTCCTTCATGGTCACTGGGCATTTCCTGCCTTCTAGATTTCTTGTGGAGGGGAGAACACCGATGGTGATCGAGCCGGAGGTGTCCCCATGCCAGGGTCCCTTGGGATGTCAACACATATCAGTCTGTCTTTCCCTGGGGAGGCAGAGAGGCTGGAAAGGAAACTGCTGTGATGTTTGTTGTGGGTTCATTTGGAGTCGGGCATTGGCACCACCTTTGGTGCGATACGAATGGTTCTGAGGGTGAGCAAATGAAGTGCCTGTCGTGGAGTGAGAGGGTAAGCACTGCAAATCCAGGGGAGCAACTGCTGCTGAGGTCTGTGACTAAGAAATCATTCTGCAGCGTGATGCTTGTGGCAGTGAAACACACTGTGCTTGCTTTTTGCCAGAATTTGAGGGAAATCCGAATTCTCCTGGCAGGTCTGCTCCCCCTGCTTTCTGGAAGCACCGGCATTTCCCAGTGTGCTCCGATTCTGCACACCCCAAAAAGCACCCAGTGGGGAGGATAAGCAGGTGGTGAATCACCCATTTCATTCTTCATTTCCGCTGAAAATTATCTGGCCACCAGACAGGCAAGTTTGGGGTGGAAATGAGTTATTTTTGCAGGGGAGCGGAGCATCGCAGCAGCATCTGGAGAGTGGGGCTGCTCCTGGGCAATGCCCGCGCTCTTCCCAGCCAGCACTGCTCACCCTGGGGCCCATTTTGCGCGATGGAGATGAAAGTACCGGTTTAATTTCCCAGCTGCTCAGTGAGTTTATATCATCTGGCTGAGACCAGATGATCCATCAAGCTGTTTGCTGAAGGCCAGCAGGTTGCTCGCGGGTTGGCATGGCTCTGGAGAGCGCGCTGCTGCCTTGCTTAGTGCACTGGAGCAGCCATGCGTGGGCGAGGGATGCTGTGCCCCTTTGCATGCCAAACCGGTGCTTTGGCAACAGCTGGATGTGCCCAAAGGAAGCTTCATCCCAGCTCCTGGGCTGTGGGTGTTTATAGTGTGAGCGTGTTCATGCTTTGCAGCATCAAGACGTCTGGACGTGAGATTTAGGGCAGATGAATCAGTGATTGAACAGGCCAAATCCCAACACTGCATGTCCAAAAATGCCATTTTGGCAGCTGATGAGGAGGCATGGAGAGTGCTTCTGCTTGCAGAGGTGCCAGCCATGGGAAGGAAGCAGAGTGTCCTTGCTCTGTCAGAAAGTACCGTGGCTGCCCTGGGGCTCTTTCAAGCCCTCGGGACACAGGTATGCCAACAGATTGTTAGGGGCTGAGCCTGGGCATGAATTTGCAAGCTTTCAGCAAAAGCTGGGGAAAACAAAATGTGGGCAAGGGTGCAGTACTCGGATCACAACAGCCGGAGTCTCCAGCTGCAGCGTGGTTTTGTGCCATGTGAGGTCTGTTGAGCCTCTGTCCAACCTGAGAGCATTGGCTCTAGGCTTGGGACTAATTCAAATTGGTGTCATTTGACTTGGAAATAGGGAATTTGCCTTGACCACAAAGCGATCGCTTCTATAGGCAGCACCCCTTTGCTTATGGACAACAAGTGCCTCTTCAGAGGAGTTTCTCCTGCCTGAAATAGCCCCTGGCAGGGACATTTTGCAAGGAAGCAGCAGCCAGCATTGATTTTTGGCTGGGTCTTGGGTCGTGCATCCCACACCAGCTGCACTGTGTCACGCGGGACTGTCAGAGTCACGTCCTGCGGTGGGGCTCAATGCCCTTGGGTCGGCATCTCCCTGCATTTGGGTGCTTCCCCACACAGCATTCAGGATCTCTTGTTTACGGAGCGCAGGACGTGCAAACGCATGGTGCTTATTCCTGCAACCACTCAGCGGATTCCAATGAAATGTGTGGCAAATAAGGATTTCCATTCATGCAAATCTCTGTCTTGCGTTCACTTCACCTGCACAGCCCTGCGGCTGCGCACCCTGGCTCGCTGGGGCTGCTCCCACTGCCGTGCAGCGGTGACATCCAGGACGGACGCTGTGTTTTGGCTGGAGTTTTGCTGCTGCAGGAGGTTCTCCCCGACGGCTGCGTAATCGCAGCGGTGCTGCGGCTGCTTCCCCAGCACCAGAGCTGCTGCCAGCCCCTGCTCACCTTGCTCAGCCGAAGAGCGTCGGCGTTAGCAGAGACCTAATTTTTAAGCTTGTTGGAGCTAAACTGTAAATTATGCATGCATATTGAAATGCCATCCGGGTACATGTTACAGGGCAAGATGCAGTGTTGGAGGGGGCTTAAGGTTTTCCATTCAATCCCTGTAAAATGAGCCCTTACCCTGTGTGTTGCCTTCTGCAAGCCTACTGGGATGCTCCAGAATTTAAAACAATTAACCCAAACAGTGGAGCACCGTTTATTTTTTCCGCCAATGAATACCAATTCTGACAAAAGCTTGAATTGCTTTCACTGTTCCCTGCTTGAACAAATGAACTGACAGCCAGAAGTACTAGAAAATATCCTAAAGGAGAAAAAATCTTCCCTGGCAGCAAGACTGGAATGAGGTGATTTACAGCAACAGGGCTTTCCTCCCTGCTTGCATGCTCTCCTGAGCTGGCTCACGCTGCTCAACCTGTGCCACAGCCTAAAAGCTTCAGGTAGTCACCGGCATGACCTGTGGCTTAAAACCTCGGTTCCCAGCCACCCTCCTCCTCCTCCTTCCTCCCCTGCTCTAAGGAATAATTCAGTTTTCCTCCCCTCTGAGGGAACATCCGTAGGTGGTAATTGGCTTGAAGGGAGCTGGAGCCGTGCTCTGGTCCTTTTCTTTTTCCTCCTACAAAGACTAAAGAGAGCAAGCAGAGGTTACGGGGGGAGAAGGACCAGCAGCCCCACTGACCTCCCAGCACGCCCTCGGTGGCACATCGCTCCCTGAATGTATTTTCTTGTTCTGTGCCTGATGAGAAAAGGCCTTTGTCTGTTAAAAGTGTGATTTTTGTTTTTTAATAATTAGTCCTCTGCTTCCTCTGTGTCTGGGGGGAGTGGAAATTAGATTTGCTTTCAGCACATCGTGGTGATTGTTTAAATGTATCCTCAAAACTCAGGAAAGCAACTAGTAGAAATTGTTATTAAATGAGGAATCGGCTGGCGAGATAATTAATCCCCCCCCAACTTCCTCCCTGCCTTGGAAGTCCTCCAGGCACCCCCTGATCACGTGTCCTGCCCAAACCAGCCGCTGCCTTATTCCTTTTGAGCCAGCCACCTTGCAAGGAATTGCCCGGCACGGCTGGCTCCCGAGCAGCCCCCGGCTACGTTTCCCAATTAGGAGAACTGAGCTTTATGATGAAGCTTTGATAGTGCATTGGGTTGTTTTTTAAGTCCTTTCACGTCGTGCGTCATTAGCAGTGGTAAATGAAGGTGCTCAGTGAGCTCGTGCATCATACAGAGCTGGGGCTCGGGGCTCCCACTTCTGCTCGGCTTTTCGGTTTTGTTGCTCCTCTCTCTGTGTGGAAATAATGCTTTAAAATTGGGATGCAAATGCTGGGGGTGATGAGAGCGCTGGAAGCGCTGCCATTCCCTGGGAGCCTGGCCCTGAGGTCCCAGCTCGCCCCGCGGTGACCCCGACACATGTGGGACTCATCCTTTTCAAGTCGAATGCTTTGTAATTAGGTGTGGTGTGTTCCCTTGGCTCAATGGGCAAAAAGGAGGAGAAAAAAGGGAAAAAGGTGTCCTCTGGCATGGGACCAGCTGGAGCGGCCGAGCATCATGGCAGCACTCAGCCCAGCGTGGATAAGGCTTCTACATCCCAAAAAGGGGCTGGGCAGCACCTCCTTTAGCAGGGAAGCCAAATTGCAGAGCTCAGCTCCTGACCAGGCATTCAGTTAGCAGGTTTGGCTTTTGCAAATCTTGCCAATGTGTGGCAGCCTGTGTTTTGACATATCCCTGAAAAATGGTGCATTCAAGCCCAAAACTGATTTCTTTTTTGTCCAGCAAGGAGCCCAAGGTAGCGCTATGCTTCTCCAGGTGTTTCACCCTCCCCTTGTCCAGGGTTAGCACTGGACTGGCTTTTCAGGGGGGAGGAAGCCATCCTCATGTGCTGGCCTCCTGGCCTGCTCAGTCTCTCATGAAGATCGTGTCTCACCTTACTGCCAGAGAACGAGGATTCTTCCTCGGCAGCATCCTGCCTAAAAGAAAAATGCCAGTCTGGAGCAAGTCCCCTCCTGCAGTCCCTGCTTTAATCAGCTTTTGGGTCATTTAGGCCAATGGCTGTTAAAATGTGGCTCATCATCCTGAAGGTGATGAGGCTGCGACTTGGAAAAAATATGTATGTGTGTTCAAACAATATGGACAAGTTACCTTGGAAAGATAGATGCTGATCTCTCCAGCATCACTCCTCTAACAGCTAGCTCAGAGCACAGCAACATGAAGTGTCATCACTGGTGGGTACAGAAAACAGAAAAAAGGGCAAAATGCTTGCATTTAGAAAGCTGAATGGGTGAGGGTGATTTACTTGTAGTTTTATTCATTGTTTTTTCCTAAAGCTCTCTGCAATGCAGCGTTTGATACAGCCGATAACAGGGCCTGTCTCGTGGCAGAAAAGCAAGTAGGTTAAACAGCCAGATAGGGAAAATTCGGGGAAGGTTTTTGTGGTTTTCCTGCTTGTCCGGCAGAATGTGCAGCACAGGAGAGATGTGGGAGCTGGGCGAGCGCTGCGGGTTTGCTACATGGAGCAGCATATCGAGTTACCTCTGTTATGCCTGGCTGAAAAGGGAAGTCTTGGCAGCCCATGTCTCCTCTGATAGTAGCTCTGTTTTCATCTTTTTAGGGGAGATGGAGGCTGAAATCCCCACCATTAGGGGGACAATAATCTGCCAAAAGAAACGAAGCACTGCTGGAAGAGCATGTTTGCTTTGGGCAGTTACACACGCTCGTCATTGCTCGCTTCCTTTCGTTTGGCTTTGCGTCCCCAGAAACGGCAGTGGCTGCTCTCTGCTGAGCCTGGGCTCGTGGAAAGGGTCTGTTAAAGGGAAATCCCAAGGGCAAACACTGCGTGAAGAGCATTCACCATGGCTTTCTCTATTTGCCTGGCTCCTCTTGGCTTGGCAGCTGGTTACTCCTGCGACGGAGCCCTTCCTGCCATGTAGGTCCCACTAACAGAACTGCCTGGGTGCCCTCAGCTCCCTCGGCTGGCCCTGGAGAAGACATCTGCCCGAGCAGCCCCAGCACGGGGCAGAGCCCTGGGGAGCCGGGCTGGCGGCTGCCTCTCATGCTCTGGCTCTCATCAGCACAGCAGAGGCAGCGGGGGGACCCCTGCCTGCCTAAACTCTTCCAAATGTGATCCGTGCTCTGATAAAATAAACAGTTTAGGGAAAGCGAAGCCCCAGGCACACACTTTGGCAGCTGATCACTCCCTAATTGCAGGAAGAGCAGTTGGGAGAGGGTGTTTTTTT
>VXAA01000020.1:385556-418434 GCA_013399115.1 Anseranas semipalmata | reverse complement strand
TTTTTTTTTTTTTTGATTCCTTGGGCTGGTTTCTGATGAGAAACTGGGCTGGAGGAGCAGAGTTGAAGCTTTTCTCCCTCCCCAACCCCGAACAACAATCCCGTTTTCCTTCCCTCCACATTGACAGAATGTAACCCGTGTCAAGGAACAGGAAGCACAAATAGGCTCTACAATGGGTGAACCTCCAACCTTCAGCGAAATCCTTTTCGGTTTCACACACGCAGTTCTCTGCAAGCTTTTCCTGAGCTTTTTGTGTTGTTTGATGCCCCAAGAGACAGGGCTGAGGTCTACGAGGAGACCTCGGTGGGCAGAAGTGGGTGCAGGCACTGCTGTAACTGAGTCCCACAGTGCAGAGCCACTGCCCCTCAAGCCGCCCTGCACAATCCTTCATGTGCCTTTCCCAGGCAGGAAGGGATGACGATAATTAGCACCAGTCCCTTCCATCCACATGTGGACAAGACCTCCATCCACCCCCGGTTTCCCCTCGCAACCCATCCCAACCCCTGCCTTTCTCGCACCCTATCTCAGCCTCTCTGGTCCTTTCCTTTTTCCTCCTTTTCCTTTCAACTCACTCTTTTGGAACTGTTTATATATATTGGCAGCAAATAGCGTGATTTTATGAGCAATTTACTAATGATTTCTCTTCTTGTGGCCTCCTTCTTTTGAACACTGAGGATTAAAAACCGATTCAAAGGTCTTTTTTCCAGTCACATAAGGCTCCCTTCTCTGTAGTGGGGAGCTGCTCATGTAAATGCAATAGGGACTTGGATATTTTTAACATACGTAATCATAAAAGTCCCTTTCCAAGAGCATTTTCAGCTTTTTTTTTTTTCTTCCTCTGCTAGTATTTAAAGAAAATATTCCTATTGTTTGTTTTAATGTAGTCTTGAACAAATTCTTATTCTGGTCAAATTCTATTCCAGCAGGTCATTTACAGAAGCAACAATCCCAACATGCTGTTTTCTTTTAAATTCTTGATTGTTTTTCTGTTGGCAGTAGTGCAAATTGCCTTTCCTGCAAATGCGTGTTATTAATGGGGCGTCAGCTGCAGTTTCTTATTACGCTGGAGTAGCGTTTGTTGGAAATATTCCAGCACAGTTTCTCTATAGAAAAACGCAGGTTCATTGAGTACAAAATGTATCATTGGAAGGAGATTATAAATACATTTCATTTTGGGGAGAAGAGGGGAAGAAAAATGGAGTACTCCACCAGCGGGATATTTACATTTTTCTACAAGAAGTTAAATAGGGCTGTAATTATAGCAAAGCATTTTGATGGATGCCAAATGCTTATTTTTAGAATTTTGTTTAGCAGGAAATTAAAAACAAGTTGGGAAAAATCCCACTTCATGTAGCACATAAATGGTGGTTCTCACAAAGAGTAAAAGACCGTCGCTTTCCAAAACACTTGAATCCAGCCTCCTCAGCTCTGGACCATGACGAGGACTGGCTGTGCGACATGCAAATGAAAGCCGTTCTTCTGCTTAATTATCCCTGCTGGAGATATTTATCAAGTTGCTTCTTCGGCTAACAGCACTTCATTTTCTGAGAATCTCATTGCTTTTAAAGGTTTAATTGGGTTCTTTTGCTAAATACCACGGTGATGCGGTGACACTGGCGCAGCAGTGATCTCGCAGCTGTAGGCTGCTCAGAGCAGCAGGGAAGAGAGCGGTTTTCTGATGGCAGCTTGGCCATGGGAAGGAGCAGGTGCTCTTTTGGTCCATCCCAGACTTTTTGCTTGGTTTAACCTTGCCACCTGCTCTAGGGGTTGCTGCCATAGAACCCCAGCAGTGGCTGTAGGTCACTGAATATCTCCCAAATGCAGCCTGGGTGTGAGCCCCAGGAGTTCGACTCGGTTGGGTTTTCCTTGTGTTCCTAGGTAATGGAGCTGTGATTTCTGTTTGGCCAACATTAGTGTGTCAAATGTATGTGGTTTGGACCAAAAAACAAAAACATTGTGTGTTTTTCCCCCTTTTAAATTTGAGTAATTTGTTTAGTGTGTTCGGTTCCTTTCTGTCTGCCGACATTTTTATTCTCAGCTTCCAAAACGAACATGGTCTTCGTACTTCCAGCAGCCTGTGTGTCCGTGAAAGGCAGTGCAGGAGCCAGTCCCTGCCTGCTCATGGAGCTGCCTGACCTTTGTTCCCCCGATCATTTTCCTCCTGCTCTGTGCTAGCACACGACTGAGACCCGTGAGCCTTAGAAAGTCACCAAATATCACATTGCCAAAACATTTAATGCAAAGAAAATCTCTCTGTTATTTCCCTTCCTTAGAAATGTGCTCTAGGGTGGAATTAGAGGCATCCGGGGAGATGTTAGTTCCACTAATTACCCAGCCCCAAACAAAGACTGGTCTCTGCTTCTTCTGTTCTCTTCGTCTGAGTGCTGTTTCTTCCCCAAGAGACTCTGCACCCAAAATATCAGGTTCCTTCCTCTACACACATGATGTTGAATACTAGCATGCTTAGGTGCATTTAGATCCGGATCTGGGTCTTCAAAATCCAAGTCTCAGCCCATGTGAAATACCCAGCTGAAGAGCCAAGGGCTGTGCCACGAAGAGGACATCTGATGGCACAGTCACCAGGGATGACAGGCAGTGTCCCATGTCCTCGGCGAGGTGCAGCCTGCAGGCTGTGTCCCCCCCCTCCCCATGACGTGCTGGCTTTTAGGCACCAAGGACTGGGTGACACTGCTCTCTAGTGGATGGCTCTCCATCGAGTGGGTCGAGATGCAGGAGCTGAGGCTGATGGAAAGGGTAGGTGCTCATCCGTGGATAAAAATGACGTTTTCTTGTTATTTGTATCATGAGCTTTTAGAGTTTAAAATGTCCATGGAGACATTACGCAGGCATGCAGCCATGTCCACCTTCAGTAATGAAATGTAACTTGACTTATCTAACCTTGATGGGAAGGATTTATTGATCAAGATCTTTCTGATGCCAGCAGTCCTTCCACTAACACGCTGTGGCTGAAGCCAAGACCCTTGTCGGCTCTTCTAGTGGGGTCCTGGTGCAGGGGATACTCTTGGGGGCACAGAAATGACTCATCCCATCGAACACCCCATACATTTAGCAAGCCTTGAGCCTGGGATAGGAGAGGAACAGGCCTGTGTAGCTTGGTGAGGAGCCAAAGAAAATTCAGTGGGATTTGGAAAGGAAAGGCGAGTAAACAAAGAGCTATTCCTGGAGCAGCCCATGCTCTTGGGCACGCAGAGGAGGTGAGCTGCAGGCATCACACACGCAGTGACCAGCTGCATGCAAAGCTGGGCGTCCTGCTGCAAGAGGAAATTTTAGAGAAAACTGTAGCATACCCTCCAGCTGTGCTCTTAACCAGATGCTTAAAAAATGCTGAGCTGGAGCAGAGAACTAGCCCAGTGTTCGGTCTTCAGCAATAGCAACAGGAGTTACCACCACAATAGGCTTTAGGGCTGTTATGTGATGTCTTTCCTGCAGACCATTCCCAGCAGCCAGAATTACTGTATAAATGGAAAAAATTAATTTTAATGTCACACATCAGGGACAAAACTGGGAGTAAAGCCTACAAATGAAGAGCTGCTGGCTCAGTGGTCTGCTGTGCCTCTCCCCCACATCACACGGCACTCGCTCGAGGACCGGTCTGCGATTCTGATAGCAGGGGAAGGCCATTAACAATGGGGATGTTGGTATTTTATGATGTGAAAACTGCAAACCTCAGCAAAACTGTGAGTGTTCTTGGAGATCAAAATAACTAATCCCCACTGGTACTTTCCCTCTTAACAGTAAGACTTAGGAATTTCTTACGTGTTTATTGGTAAGCTCTGAAGGAGTTTTAAAGTTACATATTTTTATATTTTAAAAATCCTCTTTACTCCAAATCGCTGTAAGGAGAGAGGTGAAATCTGTCTGGCTGTGAAAAACCAGACTTTAAAACTGCACTGTTAATAATCCCCTAACCCTTTCTGTGGCAGTAAACAAGGAGCTAAGCCAGCTATTGAATAATCACAAACGCACACATGTACTGACACAGTGAGGAAAGCTGACGGAGGACGTCGGCAGTGGAAGGTGAGCATGAGCTGTGGTGGGAACTGAGCGGCTTTGACTTTCAGAAGTAAACCCAGCCAATTTATTTTTTTAATGTCCTAGTGTGACTGTTGATGGTATCGGACCCAGCAGCACTGTGTCGGCCTCAGACCTCCCGCAAAGCCCTTGATCTGGGTTACATCCCTAGCTGGAGCTGGGGGTCTGCTTCTCCCTCTCATCCACTGGGAGCTCTGGCTCCTGGGTCAGTGGGTGTCTGGCGGCTCATGCACAAGAGACTAGGGCACAGCGGTCTGTCCTCATCTTCTCTGCTTTATTCATTATTATGAGTTCAGAACTTATCTTTGATAACACCACAACTTCAGGATAAGTCTTTTATTCAAAGATGTCTTTTAACCAAAAAAAAAAAAAAAAAATGAGTTTGGGATATACAGCATCCTTCCCATGCCAACAAAGGTTCTATAGTCACAGAAATAGCTTGACACCTATTCTGTAAAGCCTGAAAAAAAATTCCATCCCATGGGTCATAGATTCCCTACGTGGGCACTGGTATTTATGTGGTGAGATATTACTATGTTGCAGCTTTGGATGTTTTAACAACTTGGTCTTAAAAGAATTATGAGGAAAAAATTGGAAAAGGTAAATGCCCAAAATATGAAGCATGTTTTCAAAGCTGATGGCATCTTGTGTTCAATGATTTTTGCTGGCATTTCTGTAAATAGTTTTCTCACCAGTGACATATTATACATTCTTCACTCTCTGGGGCTGCTTCGTCTTATTTCTTGATTCCTTTGCCCTCCAAGGAAGTGAGCCAATTGTCCATTTGCACTTTATTACAGGGCACATCAGCATCTCATGTCCTTAGTTGTACAGTGCTTTAGGGAAATGTCCTGAATTTAAACCAAGAGGAAAGCCCTTTCTTCTAATTCTCTTTGATCTAAACATCAACTTTCTTGTTCATGGGAACATTCTGTGCGCTGGTCCAGCACCGCATGCAAAACAGCTTTCAGTTCTGCAGGAGAGGGTAGAAATCAGCATCTTGGTTTGCATGGGACAGCTTCAAATCCCAGCAACATATCCTGCCAAAGCATTTTCAGGGATTAGTGTGGGGTTTTATGCCCAACCCTATCATTACAGTGGTCAAAACCCCATATACTCTTTCCAGCTGGGAAGAAAGCTGTGTCTTCCCCTGTGCAATAGCCTCATAAAACGTGAGGATGAAACCAAGTGGGTCTAAGTGATCCTCTACTACAGCTCACAGGGATTTGCATAATGCTAAGATCTTCCTGTAGGGATTTGGGGTCATTCTGTGGCAAACTTCATGGCAGGGATAAAAGTTTTTACAGCTGTTTGTTGCCATAATATCCTACTCATTGCCGTGAGACAGTTCACAATATCCACAGAGGTATTTTTATTAAATCATGTTTGGGGTTGGTTTGCTTGTTTCCCAAGGGATAGACTGAGCGTAGGCGGCTGCAAAGCAGCGAGCAATCCCCCAGCACAGGGACAGGGCTGCCCCTCTGGCTGGGGAGATTTCCTCTGCAGCTGATATAGGCTGCAGATCTTCAGGGTGAGAAGGTTGTTTGTGCAAGGTAATCAATCAGTTTTGGTAACTATCAGCTAAATCCCTCTCAAGTGAAACAGATAGATCCTTAGGGAGAGATTCTCTTTTACTTGCCAGCAGGAATTGTATGCATACAACAAGGGAAAAAAAAAAAAAAAAAGTGAAGCAAGACTGAATGCATCTCAAAACAAAAAAAGAGCTTCCCTGAAGTTATCCCCATTCGTTATCTTCTTGGTTTTGCTAAATTAAAGCCACAGTAGAAGGCCCACATGAAGTCACATGAAGGCAGGCAGCAGCGCTCCACACAGGGGATAAAGCAAGGATCAGCCCCTGAATGCTGAGTTTAGCCATGCTTTTAAATGGTTATCACTTATTCACAGGGATGTTATGCACTTTATTTGAAGCATGATCCCAGTGTAACGAGCTTTGGGCTCCCAGACTGCAAGACAAGAGCGGCTTGGCTTTTTCAGCTTAGGTGGGAAGAAGTGGCTGCCAACATATGAATATATATATTTTTTCTTTTTTATATTATTATTATTCCATCAGTTTCATTCCCACTGTTGCTGAAAAAAAAAAAGCAGAGAGAACCATGTCAAATTAAATGTCTTTCTGCCTACATACAGGTTAAATGGGACCTCGCGAAGGGATAAATATAGAGCTCATTAAATGACTGCAGAGGTGTGTGTTCGAGGTTTCGGCTAACCCAGCAAACCATGACCTGCCACTACCAGAGGTGCCACGCAGCACTGAAACGCGGCCGCAAGGTGCAGGAGGGCTTGGTGGGGCCGTGTGCGCTGAGCCCCAGGGCGTTACTGATGCGCTCGCTGGAGCTTGGCACCAGATCATTCAGTAACAGCTTCTGCACTGCGTGAGCCGTCTTGCTGTAAGGACAAAAAACTCCATTAGAGTTTTTACATTAAAGGAGGGAAACCGTCAGTGGCTTGTAGCTGTTTTAAAAAGCCCTCTTGTTCTCCTGGACGTTGTGCTCGAGCTCTGATCCTCCCCATAGGTAAGGCACTGCTATTACATCTCCCAGAGCTTCCAGGGCTGTTTACTCCTAAAAATGTTGGGCTATTTTCTTGTGTTCAATAAGCTTTAAGACTGACCTAACACTACTAAAGCAAGGCCCCAGCTCTTTGGATGGAAGAAGCTTAGACTCAGCCTGGCGATTTTGATTTCAAACACATCCTTATGGAAAAGCAGCCCAGGATCCCACCTCAGGTGAAGGGGATTTGGATCAATTCATTGACATAACTTTTCTCCGGATGGTTTTAGGCTGGGTAAGCTACTTGCCTAAAGCTGCCGCTGCATAAAAAACAAAACCCAAACGCTGTGGCAGCTCTGTGCCCGCCTGCCAAGCCCTGACCCTTCCTCCAGCCCCGCTCGAAGCCAGGGGCAATTCCCAACATCCAGCATGCCCCCTCCAAACACTTCATTTTAAAGCAATGCATCGGGGTGTAGCAGATACAGCCTCGCTTCACCGCATCTTGTGGCTGAGAGGAGCCCAGATGGGAAAGTTCTAATTGCACTCTTGCACCAAAATTAATAATAATTTTTTTTAAAAAATGAATAAAACTATACAAATTATCTGGCCAGCCTATTGCTCAGCAGCCTGAGTGAATAATCTTTGCCAGGGCAAACCAGCAGCTGAAATGTGCAGATGATAAAAGATGAGAGCAGCTCTCGTTAGACTTTCCCCCGCCCCAGTCCGAATCCCTGCTGTGCCCTGGCCCCCAGTGGATGAGCACAATGAGCCACAGGCTCATGCTTAATGAGTCAAGATTTGTTAAAGGAAGGAGAAAAGGTTTCCAATCAGCTTTGCCTGCCTGTGAGCGAGCCTCAACTGACGGTTCAGAACCTGCCGAGAGTAATTATGGGCTGGGGCTTCTGTTTATGGGAAAGCACAGCCCTCTGAGCGCGCGGTAAGATGCTCAGCACTGGGAGGCTCATCCATCAGGCTGGGCTGGGTCTGCTCCTCAGATCAGCTCTCTCTAGGATGCCCGAAGCGATGCAGAGACTTGCAGCCATCTGGGCTTATGGTTTCCACTGGCTTGCTCAAGCCCTTGTAGGGATGCTGGGTTTTAACACAAAAATCCTATGCCGCTGGGTAGGACCTGGCAGGAGCAGAGCTCTGTGCTGGGGCTTCAGTTCATGCCAGCTAAAGCTGGTGCCGTGAAGCCTGAGGACCCCCTTGGATTTTGTCCGAGCCGGAGAAGCAAACCCACATATTAAATATGTAATACACGAAACCCCAGCACGTGTCAGCTCTCTGGTTTCCTTGCTCCTGATGCCGCATGCAGAAGGAAATGGCATTCCCTTTGACTCCAGCTGTTTTACTTTTTCTTATTTGGATCTTGCCTCTTCTGAGCTCATCCTTCACCTCGGCGTCCAAGCCGACCGTGCAGGATACGTCCCTTTTCTCCCGGTTTCTGTTCTCAAAACTCCATTATGGATTGCTCCTTCCCTGCTGCCAATCGACAAGGTTTCTTATGCTCAGCCCTGTGGGTAGGGCTGTGTGGCAGATTGATGCAGGTGATGGTTCTGCAAGGCAGCGCAGACATATGTTCAACACCTTCCAAGCCTGATTTCTACAGGGGGGAAAAAAAAAAAACATTTTTCTAAATTCCTTTTATTGCTTTGTAAAGGTTTCAGACGAGTAGGTCTCCTTGCTCACACTGAGCTTAACTCCAGCTTCAAGAGCAGAATGGATTTTGGGAGGACCCTTCCTGGTGGAAATGACATTCTTTCAGCATTGAGCCTGGACTTTTCTGATTTCGAGATTGCAGGAGCCGGTGACAGCCAAAGACACTGGCAGAGCGGGGTTGCTTTCCTGGCTGGCTGGCACCTCTCACAGACACCGTTCTGCTCTGGGATGCTCCTATCCAAAGGGTTTTCCTATGCCAGGGCTGCAGGCAGGAATAGGGATTGAAATTACCCTCAGTCTCCCGGGTACTTGGAATTAGGTTATTAAGAAGTCAAACACTCGTCTTAATGATGGCTTAAAAAACATGGGCTGACTGCTGCACAACCCCACACTTTAAGGATGGGAAATTAATTTGTGCAGCTGCCATTTGGGTCAGTGCCACCCATGTGTTTCTCGGGAAGATGCACTGTGTTCCCTGGATGCCTCCAATGTCCTGCCCAGTCTCTCCACTCACACACACAGAACTGCTGAGCAGTTTCTGGAGCATGAAGAGAGGGAAGATTTGATTTCCTTGAGGAGACCTTAACATTTCACAGCCTAGTTTAGGTGAAATTCAGTCATTTTGCTTGCAGCACAGCAGGCAGGTGTCTTTGTATTACAGCATGAGGCTTGCACTGGTCCATGTGAGCCCATAAAGGGATCAGGGACCCACAAATAAAAAAGAAATTTAGTTCTTTCCTGTGGGGTGTTCCCTGAACACAAATGCTTTTCTGCTTTCTGCTCCCCTTGGCCCTTCCCTAACCCCTTCAGACACGCTGGTTTAGAGCAAACTGTTTACCTGCACATCGCAGCAGTTTCAGCCTTCCTGCGATTATTTAGGAAAGTAATTCTGGTAATGTTGAGTTTGGAATGTACCCCCTCACACCCCCATGCATTTGGGGGATTGATGTCAATAGGAACTGCGGTGTCTAGCAAACCAAGTGGCCATGGCAGACTCCTCATATGCCAGTGGTGACTGCAGGTAGTGATCAGCCAACAACAAAAAAAAATGTTTTGGTGGTTATAAATAAGGCTTTGCTCAAGGGGAAGACTCTCATTTTCCCCACTCTGCCTCTATCCTGGTACTCCCCAAAGCCTTGGTGGGGGGCTCACCACATCTCGCAAGGCTGCACATGCTTTAAAGCTCAGCATGATTTACTGCTCCCTGTCTGCGTTACTTCTGGGATGCCTCAAGGGCAAAGCCCCGCGTGTACCAGCTGCCTGCACGTGCCCCCAGACCCACACAGCCCATGGCTGGGGCTGCACATCGCAGGACGAGACGTAAAACACCTTCCCGTGCCGTGCAATACAGATGTCCAACAAGGCGTGCTGGCACCGGAGCAGAGGCACTCGGAGCTGGTGAGCTCCATCTGCAAAAGCAGCGTTAGTGCTGGTTTGCATTTTCAGCAGAAAAAGCCACCAGGTGCCGGGCAGAACCATTGCCCAGCTCAGGATATAACAAAAGGCACAATTTCCACGGGTGGCGGGTTTTGGCCAGAGGCTCACACATGTGCCATAGAAGCAGATGAGAAACAGGAGCTCACCAAGCTGACAGGAGCAATTAGCATGCACGGGGCTCTTCCCACCTCCTAATTCACTGAGAATAATTCATCAGCAAAAAGCCCTCAGCAGCAATCCTCTGCCAACAGGTCCTGATTGTAGATGTGTTCCTTGATTTGCTTTGGAAGATAAATTGACCTGTGAAGCTCCAGTTGAGCTCAGGCTAATGAGTCTCTGTAGGGCCATCGTGAGAATTCATTTATTTATCCAAGGATTTCACTGTAGTGCCCTTCTCCCCAGCAGCAAGACCGAGGAGACACCCTAGGTCTAACACACTGGCGGCACTGGATCACATCACCTGCCCCTGGAGGCAGCCACCCTGCCCTCGCTGTCTTGGGCTAAACTCTGGCTTGGGGCCTCAGTTTCCCACCCATGCAGCCAAGAGGACAAAAACCTGTCCTGCTGCTGAAAGGGCTTCGTAGTCACCGCTGTGGGAAGTGTTACACCAGCACTGGCACAAGCTGCAATTCCTGTCCTTCTAAGCAAGAGTTTCCTTACAGTTTTTGGCTTCTTGCACCTTCAAAAGCAGCAGGATAGTCAGTTTTTGTCCAGGGTTTTGCAGTGGATGTGGGAAAGAAATATGCACTTTTTCTGAATTATGGTTTTTGAATATGCCTTGCTTCTTTCTGACCATCTTCTACCTATAACCAGCCTTGAAACGTCCCTCAGCCCATTCAGAGAATGGGTGGTTACCCCCAGTTGAACATCTTACCTAAATAATGCATGGTCCTGCCCCTCCGAGAGTGGCCAGGGAGCCCGCAGCAATGGCACCGAGCAGAGATGTCCCCCACATTACCACCTCTCTCCTTCTCTTCCCCCGCAGCCTGAAAGCTGTGCTGATGGGGAAGCCCCAGGACAACACGGTGGACTTGTCGGGCATCCCGCTGACGCTGAAGGACCTGGAGCGCATCGCGTCGTACCTGCAGCACAGCTCCGAGCACATCGACACGGTGGAGCTGTGCTTCACCGAGCTGACGGACGAGATGCTGCTGCAGCTGCTGCCAGTGCTCTGCGTGCTGCCCCACCTCACCACCCTTTCCCTCAATGGCAACCGGCTCACCAAAGCCATCCTGCGGGACCTCACCGAAACCTTGAAGGACCCCAAGAAGTTCCCCAGCGTCACCTGGATTGACCTGGGCAACAATGTGGACATCTTCTCCTTGCCGCAACCCTTTTTGGTCAGCCTCAAGAGACGATGCCCGAAGCAAGGCAACTTGCCAACCATTTTGGAGTTCGGCGAGGGGCAGGTCAGCGATTTGGAGAGCCAGGATGGCCTGGCCGAGAGCCGGGAAGACCTGCGAGCAGAAACCGGAGTGGGTAAGACTGACAGCATGGGCTTGCAGCAGACAGACAGGACGGTGGAGGCCGGCGCGCTGCCCAGCTCAGAGCAAGGCGCCGCGACGCCGCAGACGTGATGCTCGGCTCTGCCGTGGGCGCATTGGGCAGGGGTGACAAACCCGAGGCCTCCGCAGCGGAGGTGCTGGCAGAGGGTGGATGCAGGTGGTGGGATGCTCTGGGAGCACTACTGCCTTCCTCCCTGTGATGAATGTCAGCGTCGTTCTCATCAACGAACGCATAGAGGGGATCGCGTTGAATACTTATATTTTATAAAAGCTGGCCAGGTATTTTTAAACATTAGTGCTATGCTTTTTAACCTCTTAAAATGCATCGCCAAGGCGTTGTAACACAAGGCCCTTAGAAGAGCACAAAACTGGAGAAGGAAGGGGACCAGATCTAGCAGGATCCCACTGATCTCCCATGTGTGATGGACGGACAGCCCTCACGCCACAGAGGACTGACACTGCAACAGAACTTCAATCCTTTCCGATACTGGCTGCAGGAGCTGCTGATGGATAATGTGCCTGGTGAGCTAATCCGGGGGTGTTCCTGCTATCGGTGCACCAGCCCCACGGAAAAGCTTTGCTTTCCTGGTGCTGGCATGGAGCTAGATCCCAGCACGCAGCGTGCCTGGCTGCTGCTCTCTCCAGCCTTACCGAAACTGGGCTGGCCCTGCTGCCTGCCCAGTGTTTATTCAGCTGTAAAATCCCGTTTCCCACCAGCTGTGCTGCTGCGATGACTCCAGGGCATCCCATGCGGTACCTGGAGCTTGCACCAGAGCACTCGGCCTGTGCTGGGGAGCGAGCTGCGAAGGCAGGAGCCGGGGCTCAGCTCAGGCTCGTTGCTGTTGCTGTTGCTGACAGAAGAGGCCACAATACCGAAGGTTTATAAAAGAAAAAAAAAAAAAACAAACCCTGGGGTTCTTCCCTCTATCACTGCCGTTCAGGACTGGGTGGACGTGGCCAGCCGAAGATTCAAAGCCTCAGAAAGGCTTTTGGGTCACTTGGCTGGGTCCACCCCCCCACCCGGACCAGAAGTGCTTTGTTTGTAAAATGTTGTTTTGTTTTTTTAAAGAGACATTGATTCTATTTTATTTTTGGATGGAAAATGGATCACAACAGAGCATCAGCGTGGGAACATGCACTTTGGCTTCTGAACCAGAATTTCAGTTGATCCTAAACCTGGGGGAGGGCAGGAAAGTGGGAAATACTTCCCCTCCCCTACATTCAAAGGACCAAAGCGGACTCCCCCGGCTAAGAGGGAGCCCCTCTGTATCTGTTCACAGCCCCTCCCCTGACCAGCCTTGCAGCATCATTTTCTGCCTCAGAGCAGTGACCCTCCGGCTTTGTTTTTCTGGGTGTAAACAGACTTTTCGGTCATCCTTTGGGCTCTCTTCATTTAACATCACTTCACTGGAAAGCTGCACACCTTTTCCGGGGGGGGTCATGCTGTCAGTTGTTGTTTCTCCTCCATATGCAAGTAGGTGACTTAGAAGAAACGCTGCTACTCATTTTAATACATTTGGCAAAGTTCAGTATGATTTGCATGTATCCAAACCTTTTTTTTTTTTTTTTTAATGCTAACTCTTTCCAACAGGCATGAAAAAACTTTGCAGTGAATAAACTGTTCTGTTTGAAATAAAGGAGCTATCCGTAACCAAAATAAATGACAATGTTTAATAAAGAGGCGGTGCTGAGCTCTCTGTACCGCTGGCTGCCCAGCGCCCGGGCACCCCGCACACCCATGGCCACAGGGCAGAGCAGAGCCGAGCACAGCAGCTCCGCTTTGTCCCGGCATTAGCAAAGAGCTGCTGTAGCTGGCTGGAGAAATATACAGCCCCGATCATGGGCTGGATTCGGCAGCATCCAGAGTACATTACAGAGGCAAGGGAGGTGATGCAAACAGAAGTCCATCCTTACTTTACATGTAAGAAATGAGTAAGTGTTCTCTTGGTACCTCAATACCCACCACGCAGTTCCCCTCCCTCCTGTGCACAGCTCGGGCCCCCCCATCTGTTTAAGTTATTTAAATCACAAGCTCCCTGCTGCACAGCTTTTATTTTCTGCTAAGTATTTGCACAGGAACCAGCTGCCCTGGGCCTCAGCATCCACCTGGACCCCCCAGTCCGGTTGTGCAAATCCATAAACCAGAGCTACTTTGCATTTAGAGAGCTGCATCTTTTATTTATCTTGTGTATGCTGAGTTCCCTCACTGACACAAAGCACCAAGCCCCTTGCTCCAGCCACATTTGCCCTCCAGCCGAGCCTCTACATGCTGCAAAACACATGGAGAGAGATTTTGCATTTATATCCAGGGCCGCCCTGCAAAGGAAAGCCTCCAGAGAGACCCCGCATCCCCCAGCCCTTGCACCAACAGGCAAGCTTTGCTCTCCCGACAGGGACCGGCTGCACCAGTGGCACTGTGTCCAGCGAGATGGAGCTCTTCTGAGACAGGGAAATAACTAGAAAGGGCTTTTATCTATATATTCATGCGTGCTGAAGCATGCACCACATTACTAACTCTCATAGGAAACGAAAAATAACAGCTCTAAGAGACAGTGTTGTCATAAAACCAACGGGGCTTTAGCTACTCAGTCTCTTCCTTGCAGTGTGGATTAGGCCAATTAGCCATTTATTGCACCTCAGGGTGATGCTGATCCTGCGGGCTCAGTGAATAGTGATTTTTTTTTAAGAATACAGCATAAGATTGCTTCCCTTCCCAGCTGTCAGCATCAGAACAGGCTTGGAGCTGGCCCCATACACCATCAATGTTTCCCATGCTACAGTGAGCTGCTTGTTCTGGCCAGAAGCTCTTAAATGGCCCTAGAATAAGGATTTGAGTACTGAAAACCGCTGCTGCTAGATTATTACAGCTGACTGAGGTCATTTATCATCAAGGTGGGGAGGAAAGGTCCACCTTAAAATAAAAAGTCCATAGGAACTCCAAGCCCAGTTTGGCGAGTTATCTCCACCAGCGCCACGCACCCCTGCCTGCGCTTGAAAGAATCTCATTCACAGGAAAAGATTTATGCCTTCAGCAACAAAAATGTCACTGGAAATTGTTCTGTGCAGTCCCTCTGAAGGGTCCCTGCTGAGGGGAACCAACACAGCAGGCAAGTAAGGAGACGGGCACCAAAGGGCTGATGCCACATGCTCGAGGGTTCGCTCCAGCAGGGCTATGACAGAAGGGTTTGCACCAGTCCTGTTTGGTTTTTGAGGGTGATTACTCATTTAAAATGAGAGTGATGCTCCTGGGGGAGCTGGGACTGCTGGAAGGGTGAGCGGGTGTGAGGGCTGGAGAGGTGACGGCCACCCCGGAGCGTGGGAAAGAGGAGAAGCCACAGAAGGCAGCACTGGGAACATCAAGGAGCTCAGAAACGCTTTGGCCAAAGCACTGCTGCTGCTCACCAGTCCTCTGGAGAGGAGCAGAGGATGCCAAATGCCCACCCAGAACTGCAGAGGAGGAAAGGGAAAAAAAGGGACCTCAGGGACCAAAGAGGAAAAGGAGAAAGGAAGCAGCAGCAGAGCAGGACAAAGCCAATGAAAGCACGCTGGGTTAGCTCACTGTGATTGATTTTGTGTTTGGGCACTAACATTTCAGCACTTTCCTGTGGTTCAGTGTGCCTCATTTCTGCACTGGAAGAGGAGAACACTCCCGAGGTCACGCACAGACCACTCATGCCCAAAGGCTCCCATGTCCCATTAACTGGCAATGTGTTGCCTCTAGCTGCTATTGCCAAGGAGACTGATTGACCTTATTAGCAGCATTCATGGGATGATGCTTATGGGGAAGGGAAAAACAACGAACCTAGCCTCTCCGGTGTGACACAGGGAGGTGAGCAACGCATGCGATCTCTTCGCAGCCTCTTTGGTGTGCAGATGTGGTCCTGCACGCACGGCGAGCACACAGGATCCAGCCCTTCCTTAACTCCGGGGGCACCTGAGCTGTTACGTGCCTGGGGGCCGCATTCCACCAGCAGATTACACACAGCAAGAGGAGGCAATCCTTCCAGCTGCATCGAATGACTTTAGCACTAAATTCGGCAGGATAAATGGGAAAGCAGAGCCATCACTCACAGCTCCACAACAGCCTCCAGCAATGCAGTTCTTGCCGCTTCATAACAACGGGCCCGATTTTCAAGAAACATTCTCAAATGCTCAACAGCCACAAGCCAAAGAGCTGACGGCACAGCATTACCAGACCCTGCCCCGCTCATGTGCCATGTTACCGGTTTGAAACAGGGCAGCAAAAACCCAAACCATGGCCCCTGCAAGGAGCACTGGGTGAGCACGCAGAGTGGGGATTTTCTCCCCCCTTGAGCCAGTGGATGGGTTTTATTTGCATTTGCAAACTGGGGTATCCCTGATGCAGCCCTCCTCTTTGTCTTAGCCAAACTCAGCTTGTAATGTAATTATTTTCAGTTCTTTCTAAGCTTTAAGAGAAATATGTATTTGCAGGGCTGCAGTGTATGGAGGATTTCCTGCATGCTCCCCAGGAACACACAGCACCATGGAGAACTGGAATAGGAATTAAACTGGAGGAAGTGGTGGGTAGGGGCTGTTTTTCCCTTATGTCTGTATTTTGTACCCTCTGGACCGCAAAGAAGCAGGTGCATACATATTAATTGGAAAATGGGGTGTCTGGGGAGCATGAAGCATGCTTCCTCAGGGACTGAGTAGGATTTCTACACACAGCACACGTCTAACAAGTGACCTGCAGAGCGGATGCTGCTGTTCCTTGATGCTGATGCAACCAAAGTGTTGAACACAAGTGCCTGGAGCTGCCAGCAGTGGATCTACATAAAAACTTCAGTGGAGAACCCAATATCACTGACGCTTTTCCCAAAATTCAGGAATGCCGGGCTGCCATTATCCAGAGCAGACAGGTCTTGGGGAAAGCCCCCAGCACTACACAGGCTCCAGGGCTTCTCCTTCAAACCCATGAGCCATGCCACACACAGTCAGGACTTTTCCACCTGTGACTTAACTCAATAACCAGGAGCGATTTTGAAGGCTGTAGCCAGGCCATAACAAACCTACATAAATACCATGGCTATTACAAGGAAAATCAATTCTTGCAAGAGTGCTTCAGCTGCACCTGGTTAAATTGAGAAGAAATGGGTAGGAGCAAAAGAGGATTTGCAGCATGAGGTTTTCCCAGGGAGAAGGTGCCTCTGGGGGGGTTGCAACACAGGACACAAGAAGGGAGAAGAGCAAGACCCAGGCAAATCCCACCCACAATGTGTGGGATGAGAAAACCACCTGTGTAAGAACCCAGGAGGAGGTTAGGCTAAAGCTTTCAGCTGCTATACCGTGCTGCCTGATGCCTGGTGTTTTTCTCCGTATCAGTAGAAGAAAAAGTCCTGGCTAGGGGAATCTGTTGCATTATTTATTGGCAGCTCATGCTGGTGTGTTTAACGCTGGTCCCAGAGATAGTGCCCAGTCTGCTGGAGCTCAGCTGATAAGAGAAAATGGATATAGCGGCAACTGGAAGAGCAACTAAGTACCATCCTTTAAGGGCCACCTGTTTTACATACAAAACACTGAGCAAGCACAGCCAGAAAATAGAGGGCCTTTAGCCCTTGCTGCTCAGGGAGCTCTGAACCAAAATTACACTGCAGTTCGGATGTGTGCAGTCCTTGCTGGAATCACTTTCCTTGGTGGGGAAATAAGGCTGACGCTGAAATACTTCAGGGCCCAGGGAAAAAAAAAAAAAAGAAAAAATGCCAGATGGCAAATACTGAGGAGCAGTGAAGACCAGCCTCTTGGGAGCAGGGAAGGATGGATCGGGCCACCCTCTTCTTCCCAGCCCATCAATCATCTCCCACCTTTCAGCAAGCAAATGTTCCTCCCCATTGTGAAATTTCCTTTTTGCTACAACCACAGTCCAAAAAAAAACTGATGTACTATGTTGTTGTGATGCTTATGACAACGCTAAAGGTCTCAGCCAGGATCAGGGCTCTCCTGCAGCAGATGCTTAAAAACAAGACAGCCCCTGCCCCAACACGTTGTAACCTACTTGGAAGGGACCCTACTTGGGTCTGGGTGGGCGAGCAGCATTTGCTTGCAGCCAGGGCTGTTTCATGCCCATGAAATGCAGTGCCTAGGTGGAAACCAGCTGCTGCCCTTGGCAGACACTGGTCGTAGCAGGCTCTGCCAGTGCAAGTGTAAGTGCATCCGAAAAACATCAGGGCTGTGGTTGCTCTTCTTCCCTGTGCCAAGGCTTTGAAACCACCTTCTGACATTCTAGGAAAAGGCATTCAATTCCTTACAGGAATCATCAGTAATAAGATAGACACATTGCTGAATTTCTTGTTATTTCATGCCTACTGAGTATCAGTAAAGCTGTCTCTTCTGGAGGTTATTTAATGTTTCTGCTTTGCAATAAATATAAACTGCTACCCCGCAGGGTACCACCTGCCCCTGGGGAGATGCCCCATGGTGACCTGAGCAAAAGTTCAGGCTGCCACCAAACCCCAGAGGAAAGTGCCTGACGGGTTCCTTGTCTTCTCCAATGTCAGCCCCGGGAAGTGGCAGCAAGGCAGCTCTGCGACAGGCAATAACCCACAAAGGTTCTTCGCTGGGGTTTAATAGGTGCCAAAATGGCATCTGCTGGGACATGGCTTTTCTGGAAGTGACAAACAAACCTGCTTAAACTGATTTTGGACAAATTAACATTCATTATTGAGCTCCTACAACTTGTGCCTGCTCCCTATCTTCCTCCAGCCTCTGTTTTCATGATTTCCCCAGGGAGGATATGAACCACATCCCAGACAGTGGGCTCAGCCAGGCTGCTGGGCCACGAACACAGAGATCTTCCCATCCACGCACCCCAGTGCCTTCTTTCTTTATCCTATTTTTCATGCTATGCACATTCCTACCACACCTAATAAGGCTGGACCACAGGGCGAAGCAGCTCTGCTTCCAGCAGTGCTGCTGCAGTTCCAAAGAAAGCCTCAAATCGAGTTGAAATCAATTTGGGCTGGAGCTTGCCAAGTCCCAGAGCGACACGGCCACGTGCCTGGCTCCTGAGCAGCTCTGCTGCAAGTCAGAGAGAAGGAAAGACAACACGCTGGTTTTACCTTCCCTGTCTTTTGTTTGTCTTTTTTTTCCGGCTTGCCTTGAGAAGAAACAGAGTAGGTCTTCAGCTAGATTTTCCTTAAGTATTTTTTGATTAAAATACAGTGAAAATCACATTTAGTATCATCTGAAGGTTTGTTGACCACAACAGAAAAGGCAGAACCTGCGTAAGTTCAAGTTTTATTTCAGGGTAGGGAGGTCTGGCTTGTGAAAGGTCTCTAGGCATTTATTTATTTTTTTAACCAAATAAATATTGCGTTAACCATCTAGCATGGAGCTTAGAGGTGTACTTTGAACTTACATAGTGGAAAGTAGGATTTCAGGATCTCTTACCCCAAGATACCCCTTCTTATCTGCCTGTCCCTTCCAGATCAGTGTCAGAGTGGTAACTACAGGATATAAATCCCTCCTATGTGACTTAAATCAATATTTGTTTTCTGAACAGGTAAAATTGGAAAACTATTCCCAGTTAATAGTATTTGCAGAGGGTTTGGAGCTGTGTAAAGGCAAAGGACTAAGAATATGGGAGTAAATTTAATCCATGGCCCAAACATTGCTCTGACTATTCAGAGGACAAAACACATGGGCAGCTCAGCATCTTTCACCATGCACTCAAAGCTAATGATGAGCAAAAGTGACTCCCAAGTGACTCTTTTACATGCAATGCTTTCAAAGACCAGATTTCCTAAGCATCATAAAAGAATAGGAAAAAAAAAAAAAAAAAAAAAGAGCTGAACATCATCCAAAATACCAGGACAAACTGCATGAACTTTGCTAACTGGAAAGAACTGGAGGGGCCTGGGATCCAAAGCTGGACTGGTGTTTGGGAACACGGTGCCAACCATTTGCATGAAAACTGCATAAGCCCATGACTCAATTACTCCTGTTTGATAGGGAATTGGTGATGTTTTGTTTCTAGGCCCTTTCAGCAGTTTGGGGCTTGCATTTTCTATTTTCTCTTCTGTAAATATGCAGAGAAGGCAGCTGTTTTACCTTTGGGTGAGTTTATGGTTTTACATAAAATTGAAAACCTGGTTTCATAGAGCCAAAAAAGACGTGATCTGTTCACCACCACCTGTAATTATTTGTGCAGATTTCTCAATCCATTTCCCAGGTTTTCTGCCTCCTAATAGCTTATTGATTCTGTGGCTTCTGTGCTATCATTTATTCTTCTTTGCCTTTTTATTAATTCTGAGGAGAAAGCAAACCCGCAGTCTATGTATCAGCCCTCGAGAAGGGGTTGCTAAGCTGCATCCGGCGGATTTGGCTGAAGAACCAGTTCAGCACGGCTCTTTAGTAACCCTGTTGTACGTTGCATCCCTCAGTGAGTTGTTAGTGGAAATCACAGCTAAAATTAGACCTCAGAGCATCTTACTACAGGCACGTCTGTCCTCCAGGTATAAACACCTGGAACAGACACACGGGGACTCACATTCGTTATATGCAATACTGCAAGATAAGGGAAGGGACATCGGCTATAACAAAATTTGAACACAAATCCAGGTACATCGCCACGGGGATGAGCCTCCCTTTTCCTCTTTTGCAGCTGCCTCCTGTCCTGCTACTACCTCCAGGCAAGACCTGCAATTTCAGTTTCCGCTATAAATTCCGCTATAAATGTAAGGCGGCAGTAAAGAATCGATCTTTGAGCACCGTGCACACCGTGCTCTGGTACACACTAACCTGGCTCTCACCAAACAAACTCCTGTGGAATCCTGCACATAGAAGTGCAGGCAGACAACCTCAGAGGTGGCTGGATCTTCAAACACAAAATAAAAAGCATCTGCTTCAGAGCTACCTTCACACATGGCTTTCCAATAGGAGAACGTCACCATTCATTTTTTGCTTTGTTTCATCTCCTCCTCTGTACACACCTGCTTGTTAAATTATGAATGTAAAGGCTAAGTATTTTTCCAACAGCTCTTGGGGAAGCTGCACTTGCCTGCAAGCTCAGAGCTCCCCTCCACCACATGGGCTGGAAACAGCTTTTTGCAGAGCTGCAGGGGAAAACACAAAACCTAGCCGTTCTGTTTCACATCTGTGCCCTTTGCATGCCTCCATTTGCCATGCAAACCTGCCAGCCACAGCTATGTTCAGGTTCTTTGCAAGAGATGGAAAGGAAAAGATTATCAGGCAAATTAAAAGGGTGAGATTTACGAAAGAACAAAGCCCTTGCTTCTTCCAAGCAGCTGAGTAGGAAAGGCTTTGCAAGCATGCTTAAAGCCAACCGGGTGATAGGCATTTTCCCAAAAATTTGCAAAAATTACCATAAAATCAGTCCATTGTTCAGCCAGGAAAAAAAGCAGCAGGATAGCTTAAAGCATTGCAACACTCAGGAGATCACCATGGCCATCACCTAGAGATAGATGGTTTGTCCTGCTCACCATCCATAGAGAGCAATCATGCTTCCGACTCTACTAAAATGCAATGAACTGGGAGGGCACACAGGCAACAGGTGAGAGAAGAGGGGGGTGAGAAAAGGGGGGAAAATAAAAAATCAGATCAGAAACGACATGGTCGGCAGAGCCCTGGGAGCTTTCAGAGCAGCTGCAGGACCTGTGCTTGCCAGGGGACAAAAGGGCTTGGAGCCACCACAGCATTTGGGACTGGTTAAGAGAAGAAAAGAAAACGAAGCCCTCGGTAAGTTAAAGAGAAAACCCTGCAAGTTCGGACTGCTGTAGCAACCTCCGTTAAATCTTTCTGCTGCTTGTAACTCCACACTTTTTACTTTTCAGACACGCCGGGTGGTGGCACAGGTTGCTGTCTGCGACGTGCTACAGGAACCAAGTCCCCAGAGTCAAACCAAGCAACTGCTGTGAACAGCCTGGGAGAAAACTCTGCTTCCCCCCTCACATCTCAGCCCTCCGCACATCTCGCTGCTGAAACTGTCCTCGTTCTAGCTCATTAACCTGAGTGGATACTGCTTCTTTAAGCTGCAATACTAATTAGGAAGCGGTAGAAGGCAAGAGCTATTTCCCCTACACCTATGCAATAGGCAGTACATATGCCCAGTGGAATGGCAGCTTTAAGTGGTCGTTTTCATACAAAGCGCATCTTGCGGACAGCGCAGGTGTGCACGCCGGCAATATCACCCGCCTGGCTGCTGAACACGCAGGTATCGGCGCTCTGCCTGCTCCAATTGCACGCTTGCCACACAAGCCCAATTTAAAAGTTAGCACTGCACAATTCAACACAGCTCACATGAAAGGGGTTAAAAAGGCATTCTCTGATGGTAACTGCATGCAAGAGTCAAGCAGTCGGTGATACCTGATAGGAAATAAGGTCCCAATGCTTCTGAAGGGCATTTCTGAAGCAATGCCACATAGGTGCAACAAAACATTGCCCATGCTGCACAACATGTGTATTTAAGTGTTCAAGTCTCCATTACCTTGCCCTTATTTTAATGTGTCCTTCCAACTCACCAGTTTCTTTCCCTTCACCCTCCTAAACCCACCAAAATTTCTCCCAAAATCAGAGCTGCACCTTATACACAGCTCCTTGTGCTGCGGCTCTGTGCAGAGAGCTCAGGCAGGCTCCAGTGCTAACAGCTCCTCCCAAAATCCCTCCGTGCACCAGGATCAACATCTGCCCAGCAGTATTTCCTCCTCCCTCCAGGAAAACCCAAAGGGTGGGATTAGACACCAACTTCTCCGGGAAATCATCATTTTTCCTACCTGCTTTAATTTCCTCTTCTTAACAGAGGCAGGCACCAACTCTTCTTCCTCTGGCAAGTGCAACCTGCTGCCTGCTAGTCTGCTGCTTCGGAGGCTTCTTTCTTCCTCCCTGCCTGGAAGTGCAGCTTTCCTTCCTCACCTGTGTCCCAAAACCACCCAGCACTGCCCACTTTGCTGTTTGATGCCTGCAGCCTGCCACTGGCCACCCTGCAAGCAGCAGGAGAAATTAGACAATAAATGTAGTATTGTTTTTGTGAAGTACTGGATTCTGTTATGCAAAGAAAGAAAGAAAATAGAAGAAAAAACCTTGCCTTGTGCCTGAGCTTTCATTCTGGGGGGAGCACTGAATGTGAGGCAGATGTTTAAAATGAGGTGCAGATACAGAGCCACAGGTGGTGCCCCACCTGGAGCACCAACGAGCACCAGCGATGCAATCACCAAGGGTCAGCAAAATGTTCTGCCCTGGCCCAAGCCAAGCCCTGTGCCAGTCTGCAAACAGCCTTGGGTTTTATTGAGGTTTTTCCAGCTCTAATATTGTTCAACTCAGATTGTGCCACCCCTTCTTGCAGGTACCTGCAGACCTTGCTTTTTAGCACGTGATCAGATTGTCAGAGGCCATAGGGGGGATTAGGGAAATTGCCAGGCTGATTAGATGCAGTTTTAATCCCTCAGATCAGGAAATAAGACCTGCAAAGGATAAACCTAAGGGCTTTGGTGAAAAAATCTCCACACTGCATCTGTCTGACTATAAATCTTACTTTGTATTTACAGTTCTGCACAAATATCCTCTCTTAATGGACCAAAAATCCTCACCCCCAGTACCTGTGCTCCTGGATGTGCTCTCGAGAGTGAAGATATTTCCCCAAGTACAGTGTAACTTTACTGCCACTTTCTACTTTCTTTTTTTTAATCTTGCTTTTCTGTTTCCTCTAACATCCACCATCTCCAGGCACTTCACACATCTTCTGCAGCGTCCCATCTGCAAACCCAGTGATTTAAACTGCTGATTTCTCAACCAACGAGAGGAGTTTCCCTGGAGGCAGAACAGCCTTCTCCACCTTCCTTCAAAAACTTTCTCCAAAGACACAGGCTAATGAGCTTTCCTACATCCTTTAGAGAAACCAACCTCAAAAACAGGCTGAACTTTGCCAACAGGCACCCAGAGCAGGGGCAGACATCAGACCAGGGCTATCCCTTCATTTCTGTAACCAGCTCCAGGTGTTACATCAGTTCCTCACACAGTTGTGGTGTCACTGCTATCGCCCCAGTCCTGCTGGCTGCCTCAAAACCCTACTTTTTCCTCATCTTTAGCCTCTGAGCTGCTGACACACTGCCAAGTGACACGGTACTGCTGTCATCTCCAAAGATCTTTTTGAAGCTTAAAAGCGGTAGCTTTGAAATTCTCTCTCCTTGATGTGGTCTCCCATTTTGGATTACCAAACAGCTTGGCACTGACACAAAAGCTTTATTTCGCCTCCTGCAAACATGGAGCATCTTCCTCCCTCTGCTCCTGCAGAAGCACCCAGGCTGGCTTAGCGAGGTGACTGGCTACGTATCAAATCAGATTCAAAGTGTACCTTGGTACAGCGACTTTCCATTATTTTCTGAAATCACCATGGCATTTCCAAGCTCCAGGTTCGTACCTTGCTTTGAAACAATTCTCATCATCTTCACAGCAGGTGCCCTATGCATTTCACATCCTAAGGAGCACTCAGCAATAGATTTCATTTATTTACTCCTACAGTTGAAGGTAATAAATAACCAATTTGACACACTTAAGTAAAAGTGTTTATCCAACAACTGACCAAGCTGCCCCTCCCTCTTCTCACTCACCCCATAAGTCTCTGATCTCTGCTTTCTTCACCTGTACTATGGATATAATACAGCTTCACAGGAATGCCAGCAGACCATTTCAAGGTTATCTGATGGAGGCACAAGAGATGTAAAGCGTTTCAAATGTTTCATCTGCTGTCATTGTGGGCTGTGTTAAACAACTGCTGAATAGCAGATTGCTTGAACACTAGTATTGCATTTGCTAGCTGACAAACAGTCTGATAACCTAATTACTATAGGAAGCATTCTATACCACTGATATTGTGATCCAGATATTTATTATAAAGTTTAAGCTGTTAAGGAAAATTCACTATCTGTGTGATAAGCTTAGACTTTGCCTCTTGGCTTCTCTGAATGTGCTAACATCACACCTATTCCATTGTTCAATTAATAACAACACCCAGTACAAATGCACAGCCAACAAAAATCATCAAATGCAGATATTAAACATACAGAATACAAGAAAAACAAAGACAACCAAACGTGAAATCCTCCTGAGGGACCTGGAAAAGTGCAAGCAAGAAGGTCATTTAAAAATCTACAAAATAAGATTAAAAAAAAGGACAGCCCATCAAAAAGCCATAGGCAGTATTGGGAATATGGATCATTATTTCATTCATTTAGCGAGTTCAAGTTGCAGCTGTGCTATGCAATTATTTTACCACAAACCACTACAAATAAAAACCCTATTATGAAAAATCTAACAATTGAATGGCAAAAATGAACAAGCGTCTAACCAAAAGAAAAGCATGTACAGGAAAGCTTGTTATCTCCAAATTACTGGAGATAAAACTTTTGGCATTTCAAGTTGATTAAAACAGCAGGGATCTCAAATTCCTGCTCCTTATTATAAATGATTTGCTCATTTGCATTTTGTTCAGGTTTTAGTTCCACATGCAGGTGCTGGTCTGCAAGGTGTTTATTGACTTCAGCTGAGCTGAAGCTCAACACTCACCACAACTGAGATGCACCTGGACTTCACTGCAGCTGAAGCTGCATGCACTTGAAAGAAGGGAGGTTCTTCTTCATGCGTGGTTTTTATTTTTACTAGAGAAAAAAAATGTCATTCCATCAGCTCATCACACTGTTTATTCATGCACCGTGTCACTCCCATCAAAGAAAACAGAGGCTCAGCCTTTGCTGGTCCTACTTATTAACAGTCAATTGAAGAGTAACATTTTCACTGTGTGGGGGATTCTCTCTATGTTAATGAAAGTTGCAAATCTTATTAGAAAACCAAGAAAGAAGTAGCAGTAACACTGCGTTTCCCAAAAGAAGCACTTTCCAAGGTCTTAAAATCTTTCTCTACAGTAAGTGCTCTGAGCCTGATGGCTGCACCATCTTGTGGTCTGAAATGTTGGGTGGTAGAACAGGGCAGGTGTTCTCCCTCTTCCTGAATTAGAACACAGGAGCACAAATGCTTACTCTTCATATATTATTTTTGCATGCTCTAAATCAAATTCCACCTCTTACCTTCTTAAAAAAATCTTGAGCAGGCTTAGGATCAGTTCATTGCATTGGGCGAAAGTTGATGTTAAGTGTAAAACTCAGACACCAAATTACACCAATTGACAAAATAACATGTGTGTTTGTTCTACCAGACAACGAAATGATGTGTTAATCTTGTCCTTCTTTATAGGAAGGCACAAAATGGGGTAAAGCTTTGGCAATCCAAATCCAATCAGGTGCTACGAACATTGCAGAGCTCAAGGCCTGGGTAAGGATGGCCAAACACCCCAAGGTATTTGGAGCCCTTACTCTTCACTCAGAGAAGCTCAGTTCTGCCTCTAGCATCTGACAAATTGAAACAAAGCATTTGCTAATGCAGCAGTTGGAAGAAAACAAACCTCTAAATTTTCCTTGCATGACACTAATATCATCTTAGTCATTCCCTGCTAGAAAACAGCAATTCCTCTGACAGCATCTTGCTTTCTCCTCCACTAATTTAAAATGATGAGGGAGAGAAGAGTTCCAAAATTAACTGCTCTTCCATCTACCTTCAAGAGATATGGAGTGACGTTTTGCAATTTAGGACCATCTTCATTCTGAAATATGCAGTATATCCCTTCCTCCCTTCTCATTAAGTGGATACAGCCAGCTAGAATTGCTTCAACTGGAATAGCAGCTACCATGCCAAGAAACAGCACATTTTTAGATTGGCTGTAGTTAATAGCTGGGATATATTAATTATAGTAATTTATGGTTTCGCAAGAGTGCTTATTTTAATGCTTATGTACATACGATTGGTTTAGAATAACTAATCAAGAAATAATGATAATCAGTATTTATATGAAACATGAAACTTGCAATTTACAAGCGTAGCGGAAAGGCAGCCATATCCCCATGTTAACCTCTCTCCTCCTGACACTAGCCACACATCGCTTGCTCTCCTGTCCCACATCTTTTTCATGCAATGCTGGAAAGAACAAGGGTTGAAACCAACGCACCTTCACTGACATATGCAAACCATTTGCACCATGCACATTTAATACTTCCTTTGATTCATTCTCCCATCTTGACGATTGTAACACCTCAGGCTATTTTTATTTCTTCTAATTCATTCTACCTCCAATGGACTTACGATGAGCTGCCTGGTTGTGCCTCTTAGCATAGTCACACAACAAATTCCCTGCACAGTTTACAGGTCAGCCCCGTCTTGTCTTGTTTAGTGTCCTACATATAAAGGAGCCCGAGGACGCGAGTCTACTTACAATGATGTGAGTATTCACATCACAAAGTGATTTTTGCTGTTGGCATCCTCAACACCATCTCAGAACATCAGCAGGAAAGATGTGAATGGGAATAAGAAGTCTATTACCCAGAGCAGCTACTCTCCATCAGGTCAGCAGTTACAGCATGTATTTTGTGGATAATAGCCCCATATGTAATCATTATGTTTTCTCACAAATGAATTACTACATGACATCGGCATCTCTGTTATTGCTAAAAACTGGCACTTGGCCATTCTTTGCTTCACAGCGTAAGATTTATTTTCTTGCTGCTTTAATCCTTTCATCTATTTTAGAATTATCTGTGGTTGTTGGCTGTTTAAGTGCCAGGGACTCCTGCCAACTGTTCTCATAATTATTTTAGATTTTCTAAAGATTTATTTTAAAATCAGGATTTTTTCTGTTGCTTATTTCCTAACACTAGAAAGTTGATGTGTTCCAAATGTAATAAAAACAGAATGATCTTATTTCCCCTCCCCTCCATGCACTGTAAGATAAATACTAAGATTATATGTTTCCATTTAAGATCATAGTAATACATTATGTTCAGGACACCTATTTTGGTCAAAAGGCATCATATTCTAATAGAAATAACAGTTCTGCATTCATTCATCTTAGCAAACAACAGCCTGTTAGAGGATCCCTGCTGAGGAACTTTGTTTTTGATGAAAACAATAAACAAGAAATACTAAAAGGAAACACATGAATAATTAACCATAATAGATACCACCAATAAACCTAGATAAGCTGTTTCCTGTTTACAGAAGTATTCCCCAATCAACTCTTCCCCATTTTAATGAGATAATTCTGATATATACTAGAAAGAACAACTACAAAAATAGGTAGCAGCAAACCTATCTTAAGCAAATTAAACAGCACATTGAACAGTTGAGCAAAAAAATGCTGTTGTTTCTGTTAACAGCGGGCATGTGGTCACACTCACCTCCATTATCATTAACGGTGTACAGAATCTCATTTAAAACAAAGTCAGATTCTTTGAGCTCTTTCTGAAACCTTTAAAACCATTTTTAATTCCAATGCATATCATATCAGCTAAAAAACATCTTCTGTCAACAAGTTCTAATACAAAAGTTCTTAAAATTAGGTGAAAATAGTTTTGTTTCTTGAAACAGGGAACAGAACGCAACTATTTAAAATTTTAATTAAAATAAACATTAGAGCAAACTGTTCTTCATATTATTCAAGTACGCATTCAGATAAGAAGAAACTAATTAGATTCAAACAAGGTTTGCATACTCCATTACCCAGGTTGAATGTTTATATTAAACTCTGTATCACAATAATGCCCTTAGGAAGAATCCAGATTAATTTACCTACACAATATTATAGCATCAGGCACTCCATTGCTTTTAGATATTTCTCTGAAAAACATTTTACCTGTTCTTCCATGATTAAAACATTTAACTCTGGCTTTACAATGACAGAAACCTCTGAAATATTATTGCGTACAATTCATTCCTCAAGCAAAGATTTATCTACTAGTTCTGCTGATACGAAGCATATAGCATACTAGAGCCTTGCATAACACAGCCACATTAATTTATGACTACCAGAAGTTATTTTCTTTCAACTTTCATACTTGAGCAGCTATTTCGAAGACCACAAGTGAACCGTACAGAACTGTTTCTAGGTCATTCCTAACTTCTTGCTCAATCAGTTAATGTCTGGTTCAGGAAGGAATAACAGAAAGAAACACACAATTCAGCAAAGAGAAACTTTGCTCATCACATGAACTACCGTTTTTGACTTTTAGGTGTTTTGTCAACTGTCTTTAAGGGCTGCTTCCTGGCCACACACCCTCTGGCAAAACTTCATAAGGGATGCAAGTTTCATCATTTTCAGAAGCAATACCAAGATATATTCTACTTTGTGCTATGCAGTTAACACTACTTAGATTCTTGTTAGCACAGCATGAGCATGTGGTCACAATCAATTAGTTTATTAGTGATCTTTACCTTTTTCAAAAAGCGCTCTAAAGGCTATGCTAAAATCTTTCACTTGGTGACACCAAGTGGGCGAAATGATCAGCAACATCTGCACTTATAGGCTGTCTCAGTGGACTTGCTCAATTGTTCTATGTATGGCAAGACTGATTCCCTATGTCCCATGCAAGTATAAAAAGAGCACTGCAGTGTTAGAGCCTGACAGTTATACTTGCATAATAAACCTAATTGGAAGTTTCAGCCTCAGATGCAGTGTTTCTCATTCCAGCATCACTATTTTAACTCCCCAAACTTGACACCTTCCATTCATCCACCTTCATTGTAGATCAATCTTAGAACAGGCAATTATCTCAAAATCAGCCTCTTTTAATCTTACCAGCTACACCAAAGATAGCCGACAAGTTGCAGAGGATCTCCTTTCCCTCTCTGCAACTGGAAATTACTTTTCACATTTGGACCATTATTTACAGAAGCAGCGTAGCATTAGCTAGAATGCTGTTGCTACAGAAACAGACTCTGCCCTATCTGTATCAGACTTTCAAAAACATTGAGGCCAAAATAATAAGTATCAAGCCTGGAACAAGCTACAGAAACAGTCGCAGTTACCCTAATTGGAATGTTTGCTGTAGAGGTATTAAGGCCTAATCTCTACAGTAATTACAGTAGCAGTATTAGTATCATTTGTTTGAACTGTATAAAGCAAGTAGATTACTGAACACCAGACAGAATGCTTACAAAACTAAAACCTATTTACATTATCTGCAGTAATTATACTGCACTGTGTATACATCTACTACTTCATCACATTACAGCAAATCACACAAGCGTGCAGTATGTTTGTCAAAAACACGTTGTGTAATGGAAAGTCATTTCTTTATGCAATGAAGTAACAAAAATAGACTCAAGATGTTTTTTTGAGAATTTTAATATGTGTAATCAAAACAGTGTAACTGTTGTCTTTCTTAAAGTCTATGGGCAGAAAAATATGCAGTGTTTACAAAGACTACTCCCCAAGCTCACATGCATGTTTTGTTGGATTCCTTCTTCCTCGGACAAACATGCTTTCAGCATAAACACCTGCAATACAACAGCATGGATAAGTTAACCATTCAACACTAATTATTAACCCATTTCTTAATATAAGAGATATCATCAGAAAAACCGTTGCTCACCACCACTCAATCTGACGGTAATTCCAGCAATTTTTGGTTAATTTCATCATATGATATCCTCAAATAAACTGACACATTTCTAACAGAAGTAATACTTTCGTCCCTTTGTCTGTTCTATAGTGCTGTCAGCAAAACTGTAGTGCAAAAGACAGCTGCTCATATACATTTACCCTCAGTATTTTAGCCCACTGAAGCATTTTTGTCCTAAAATTTCATTAATCATACTTTTTAGAGCTAAGAATATACAGAAACATGGCCAATGAGAATGTTCTCGACTATGTAACATTTTTGAGACTGTAGCCAAAAAGCATCACTAAGAACACACAGAATATTAAACTCACCCAAAACAATCTCCTGCTCTTGCAGTCTCAATTCCTTTCCCAGGCCTCGTGAAGGGCTGTAACATCAAGTGAGACATTAGTAACAATTAGTATGGGGCAGAAGAGATCTGCAAGCTATACTTAAATATAAGGACTGCAGATAAGGATTGCAGGAAATAAGTATCACAGGACTTTACGCTTTGAGGAAGAGAGAAGTGGAAGTAGATTGATTCAAGCTATGAAGAAGGAACCTACAAAATTTCCTTCTCATGTTTTTGGCAACCTTTATGACCCATTTATTCTCAACTTATATTCTACCTGGTATGAAGCTCTACATCAGCCAGTGAAATTCATCACTTACCTTCACATTAGGGCCAGCTCCAGAAAGCTACCTGCTCCCAGTCCTAGTCACATCACATGTATCTGGAAATACCAGGCACTGCAGAGCAAATAAACATTGTCTCATTAGTTCTAGCAGACCGATTTCCAGACAACTCAAACTCCACACACATGTAGCTGTATTTCAGACAAATAAGGTTATCGTCAGTTCTCGCATCTGACGGCACTTCCTATTCAGGGGTATCATCATCAACAGCCAACAACTTTTGTATGCAACTACTTGAAGCAATTGTTTAATCTTGAACTCATTGTACATTTTTCCCTTTGTTGATAACAGGTGTTGCCTCTGTTAGCTCAATGGGACCTAAAATTATTTTTAGTTAACTTTATTTGCTTAACTTTAAATAACTTTAAGCTATTATTATTACTACAGAGTATTTTCAATTAATAGTCCTGTAATTAGCTACTTTACATTATTAGTATATAAGGAAAGGCCTAGAACTTTCTTAACAACTTTGCACAGCTTAGTAGAAAATAAAGTTTAACTTACTCTTTGCTTCAAGACATCTTTCTGCTGGGGGAATAAAAACAAAAGAAGCATTACTAGAGTACACTTCAGTAGTAATTCCAGAAAATTACAGAAGTACATTCATCGTATTAAGTTAAAAAAAAAATCATGAATCACCACAATGTTTCTCAAATAGCTTTAACTAGTCAACAATCCCCCCTAAACTGTTTTTAGTCAAGGTACTTGGAAATTTCCCTTGTGCAGGTTGCCAGACCGCATCTGCCATAAAGAGCAGTTTTTCAACTGAAATTCCACAGAACATCAATTTGAAGGCTGTGATGTTCGTTGCATAGAAAGGGTTTGGCACATCGAAGAACAAAACGAAAACAAAAAAGGATAAGCCGTTTGCTAAAAATGGTGCCGCAGAAATAAAAATCCACAGAAGGCCCCTGAAGGCCGAGCACCACGTGCAGAGCGCGATCCCCGCAGCCCTCAGGAGCTCTGCGCACGGCAGGCCCCGGCCCCAGCAGCCTGCGAGGGGCCAGGAGGCTGGGCACGAGGCCACCGAGGAGACAGCCCCCCGCTTCCCCGAGCCCCCAGGCCTCCCAACCCTCCCGAGCCCTGTCACCCACCGCAGAGCAAGCCGGGGAGCCGTTCCAGGAGCGCCTGCGCAGTCCCGGCCCCACCGGCGGGGCCGCCCGGTGCCGGTGTCCGCCTCCATGCGCGGCCTGCGGGGACGAGAGGAGTGAGGCGCCACGCGCGGCCCGTTCTCCCTTATCCCCCTCTACCCCCCTCCCCTGCCTCGAATGGTCGGGCCCAGCCCTGGGGACGGGGAGGCACGGCGGGCACCACCGCTGCCAGAGGGGTGGCGGCGCTCACCTCAGCTCTAGGGAGGAAAGGCCCCCGCGGAAAGAGCAGGGCCTCCGCCTCCTCCGCGCGGCGCCTCGCCTCACCTCCACCCGCAGCGTAGGAAAAAAGGGCGGGAAGAATCGCGGCCGCCGTTTATAAACGCTTGGGACGTACCACTCTGCGGCAGGGGGGGGCGGGCCGTGCCACTGCTCCCGCGAGCCGGGGGTGGGCCGAGACGCCCATTTCCTGCAGCGCCAGCGGGGCTCTCTGTGGCCTCGGGCGGGAAAGGGCAGGGAAGCCCCTAAGGGAAGGTGTAGCCCCTAAAACAGGCACCGGGCTGGGCCCGGCCGTGCCGCAAAGGCTATGTTCAAACCCTCTTGTTGCACACAGAGACCCAGGGATGAGTCTACACGCCCTTTGTCATGAAAAGCTGCAGTTCTGTCCTTTTTGTTACTCACATTCCAGTAAAAGTGGGTTTGCCAGGGCGAGTTCAGGCCACTGTTATTTGGAATAGAACAGCTGTTCAAGTAAAAATGTCAATGTTTTCACACTATAACGGCACCTTGAACTGAAAATAAATTTTGCTCTCCTTTCCCCCCTCTGTTATGTTAGCTCATGTATTCATCTTCAAAGAAAAGCCCTCGGTTTCGCATCTCACCTACACGGGCGGCCTGGGAGGAGAGCTGCAGGCAGAGGGGCTGCAGCCCATTGCTTTTGTGCAATATATTCACATGAACCATGTGCCAAAATGCACATTTTTTGATTGCAGGAAAAGCTTTCTACAGGAAGCATTAGTGTGGTCCTATAACAAGTCACCTAAAATTCAGAAACACTTTTTTTCCCTTAGTGTAGATTTGCCTGCAAAAAAGCCAAACTTCTCATTTTTTGCAATTTTCAAAAGCGGGAGATTCTAGTAAAATACATAGGTTGCACTTCTCAGCATCAGAACATTTATTTCTACAGCAAATTTGTTGAAGGTGGAATCTTTGTGCTTCCCTGACCACAAAGAGAGGGAAGGGGACTTGCAACAAAATTCGCTATGCAATCTCTCTCTAGGTCAAATAGATTTGTTAACTATGTTAAGGAAAAAACATTCACTAAAGATTCAGTGCTCATTTTTAATTATCAAAAAACAGAAATTCAGTTCGGGTAACTAAGGAAGACCAAAGGTAACATTCCTGATACCAGCAAACACCTTTCAAGGCTTCTCTGTACATCATCAAAAAACAAAACCAGGCAAACACTCAATTAC
>VXAA01000020.1:363180-385535 GCA_013399115.1 Anseranas semipalmata | reverse complement strand
AAAAAAAAAAAAAAACCTCTCTGTAGGTCACTTCAACAGTAAACCGCTATTTTTCTTGCAGCTAAACTCCTGTGATCTCATTAACACGTAAAATCCTCCCCCCAAACCATAAACACAATGGACCCTACTAAGGTAGAGGCATTTCTAAGGCATATTTACAACTACATGGAAGACAGAACCAGTATTAACGGCTCCTCTTCCTTGAATGCAAGCCATTATCTACACCACTTTTCTTTACTTCACGCATCCGTTAGTTCAGACCTTTCGTATCGGCTGAAGAGACTTTCTATTCCCATTCTGCCTTTCATACCAGTTAGTCCATCCTTCACCAGGCTCAAGTTATGAACATCTACATGGAAACACAGTGGTTATCAGCAACATTAACAGCAGACCACAGCCAGTTACTGAGCTTAAAAACATACAAGGATTCACAGCAACGCAGAAGACTATCTTCATAGACCAGATGCATGATTGATATCTACCTTCTCCTTTCAGAAAAAGGAAAGGTCATAACAGATTCAAAGCAGTTATAAAACACAAAGGTTTACTGGCAAAAAGAGACTGGTTAAATGAATTTTATCTGGATCTTGAGAAATGGGTAAGGTATATGATTCTATGTTAAAGCTCTGGAGGGGATATTAATAAAAGCACACATTAAAATTAATTATTACAGTGATTAGACATTGCAGTCATTTACTCTCAATAGTACTTTTATGAACCATATTTATATATTCAATCATTAAATATAAAATCAAGGGTGACACAAAACAAGGAAATAAAGACATGAAGCCCAGTCAGTCCATAGATAACACTTCAAGTCTCTCATTTTACATGCTGCTTTCTTACCCATAATAAAGCAATAAGAAAAGATAACTGCAGATTCCTTGCTTTTGTGAAACTTCAAACCTACTCCAACTCAGCAAAAAAAAAAGAAAGAAAGAAAAGAAGAAGGGGGGCACAGGGAGAGAAAAAATTGTTAAAAAGCAGAAAGGAGAAGAAATATTCACAGACATTTTGGACTGACAGAACTTAGGAAATATGGACAGAATCACAGAATCGCTGAGGTTGGAAGGGACCTCTGGAGGTCACCTGGTCCAACCGCCCTGCCCCAGCAGGGCCACCCAGGGTGGGTTGCCCAAGACCACGTCCCAGTAGCTTTTGAAGATCTCCAAGGAGGAGATTCTACAACCTCTCTGGGCAACCTGGTCCAGTGCTCCGTCACCTGCACAACACAGAAATGCTTCCTGATGTCCAGAGGGAACCTCTTGTGTTCCAGTTTGTGCCCATTGCCTCTTATCCCAGCACTGGGCACGACTGAAAAGAGCCTGGCTCCATCTTCTTTGCATACTCCCTTCAGGTGTTTATATACATTGATGAGATTCCCCCCTGAACCGCCTCTCCTCCAGGCTAAACAGTCACAAAGATAATGCAAACATTTTCAGACTGTAGCAGCCTGTTTTTGCCACCTGTTCTGTTCAGCAGAATGTGATGTGTTATCATTATTCCTTATTTAGGATTGGCAATCAAAATATATGCCATAGGCAACAAGAAGAAAAAATTGCAGCTGCACTCTGATCAAACATTTTACCTATCTAGAGAGGGTATGCAGGTAAAAAAGCTGAATGTAACAAGTCAACCATGTGCACATTCACATGTACTATATAATAAGAACACTCAAAAATACTGACATGGGACAGTGATCCTATAGTTTTCCTTTTCTCTTTCAGTTATATATATATGTATAGTTAAACAGCACATAGGAAAACATCACTATAGCTTTCACCATGGCCAACAGGAAAATTCTCACAAATATAAAAATGTAAGTTTTTAAACTGTTAGATTTCTTCAAAACAATACAGCTGAAATGAGAGAAATATGATTTCTCAGTATGTAACCAAAAAAAAAAAAAACTTGGGAATTTGCACAATTCTCTCAAACATCCGACTTTGCAGCCTTGAACGCTGCAATCCCTACTACACCAGAACACAGTATCACCAAAACAAATGAGCGGAATTCTTTGAGAGCAGTGATTCTGTATGGATACTATATGAAACTTCACTGTACTGCAACATTTAACCTAGATTTACATTCATTATTTTGGAGGAAGGGAACATGACATTCCCTTTATGCTTTATCCTTGCTGGCTGCCTACCCAGGAAGCATTATTGTTATTACTTTAAGAGGAAAGGTGCTGGTAAGAGCCAGAAGGGCAAGGCAATGGTGTTGGCTATGAAATGCCCTGTTCTTTGGATGAATTGTGTAAAATACTTTGTTAAAAGATTCCATGTTAAAAACATTAAGAACAAAAAGGTCTTCTTAAAAATACAGAGTATTTCTGCCTCTTCTTTTAAATTCGGAGCTTGGGGAAAAGTGTTTTGCTAGAATTAACTACAGGTTTGCTGTAATAAACTTATATGACAATGCCCTACGTAACACAGGGCCAACCACAGACTCCAGACAAACATGATTGCTTTAGGTTTCAAGTGGCATATACATCTATTTTTGTATAAAAGGAACAGAGACATTTCTGGAACCTTCACTGCAGAGTCTTTGCCAGTGTTCAGCTTTTGGGCAAAGGAAATCTTGCCACGGTGCAGAGTCACAATCTTGAGGATCAAAACGTAAAATCATGATTCAGTATCTGACCCAGAACTGCTTTCCCGGCTGATTTCAATTTGTAGAGATGGTAAATTATCCAATCGACTCTTTTTTTGTCGAGACTGTTCTTTTTCCTTAATGAGAGCACCCCAAACCCTTTGGAGCTCTGAATCATCCTCCTCTGGAGATGCCACAGAGTTTTCAGGTTTATCTGAAGTCTTTTCTTGTGTCTTCGGAGCAGACCCTAACCGGGTCCATAAATTACCTAATTAGATGAAAAACAAACACTTTCAAAAATGACAGGAATTTACTGCATCTCTTTAAACTCCTCATACTCCTCCCATAATGTTTGGTATGGAACTTGCTATGCCTTGAAGCAGTGGTTGAAATTAAAATATGGGCAGTTCGGTACAGTCTTGTTCACCGTTTCCCATTTGCAGAGAATGATACCCACAGGTCTTAAGTGCCATTACATTCATTGCCTTTACTGCCTTGTTTTGAGCACAGTTTTAAAGTATTTCTCTACTTTTAACCATATTTATATAAAAATATTGCTGCCTTATTCAGCTCAAACTGCCTGCATATATTTATATTTCAAAGCTCAGAATACACATTTACTAATTAGTCTTTAATTTCACTCATCTAAACATCCTCCCTGATTTTCAGCTGAAATTTCTCTTATACTCTAAAATCAAATATAATACATCAAATACTTGCAGTATTACCTTTTCTCCATAAAACTAACCTGATTTCTTCTCTCTGGTATCAGAGTAGAGGCCTTTTACATCTTGTTTGGGGATTCCTAACCGGCTGTGTACATCTGATATTGGTTCTCGACGAGGAGCTGAGGTACTACTTGGAGGCTTAATTTCTGGAGAATGCGGTCTTTTTCCCAGCCTTTGCCGCACATCTAGGGATATTTTCAGTGATTAAAATGACAAAAATCATATTGTATTTACTTTAGTTCTGCCAGCTAATTTTATGTTCATTGCATACTTAGTAGAACTCAGAACTATACAGATACTAATACAGATGCCCTGTTTTTATCTTTTCTATAGTGTCTTCATTAAGTCTTTCACACTCAGATTTCAGTTCTGGCCATGCCTATAATACAATTTATCCAGACTTCACTATTTTTGTTCTTGGCAATAAATTTGATATTTAATGTTTTCAGGTTATATTCTGTCCAAAGAACCAAGAAAGTAATAGTTACTCCATGGCTTGCTGCATTTATTTCAGCAGCACAGCATGTATGTATCCAGCATGAGGTCAGATTATAAGATAATTGTTATGCTTTCAATAATGCTTTTCAGATTATAGATACCTTGCCTTAGAATTCCAATAGTGCTTAATATTTTGCAGAATAAAATGAAAATAAGAATACTAAATATACTGACATTTAATCCACGATATGAATCTCATATCCTGAAGTTTGTCTGATTTAGCTTGATGTTCCTAGTCTTAAAGAAGGTTGAAAGAAAAATATGAAGGCAAAGGGAATTACAGGATTTACATGCCAACTTGTCAGAGGCCCAAAATGTGCAGGAAAGTTAAAATACATTAACATAACTTCTATGTTACATTGATACAACAGTATATTTCGCTTATCAGTCAGATAATCTTCTGGATATTATGTATGTCAGAAGTAGCTGAAATTACACATAACAGAGACACAAAAAGCAAGACTGCCAACTGAAAAATACCTTCATATTCACATTAGACACGTTATTTCATGTAAGTAGCTAGTGTCTCAAGTTTGAGTTTGTACGTGAGCCCCCTCCATGCTGTTTCCCATAGAGTCGTATAGAATCTCTGCCTCAATGAGCAAGCAAATCAAAAAGGACAAAGTGGGGGGAAACAGACACAGGCAAACAAATTAGATAAAAATAAACGTCACTCTTTCACTTAAATGTACTTAATTTTTCCCCCAAAGCAATCCCCAGTTTTGTCTTTTAGTGAGGAAAAATTAACTGTATAAATGCAGAAACTGCTGCTGGACTTAATTCTCTCAGGTTTCTAAGTTGCAGTAGAGGACAAATATGAGATGACTAATATCCACTTTAATAAGCCAGTCATAATTCTGCACAATGTAAGAGTTTCAAATTACCTGATTTTACGGTGCTGTTTTGCTGGCGCGGCCCATTATTATTCTGACGTTTTTCTTCTAACAGTAGTCTTACATCTACAACTTTCTCCGATGATCCTTTACTGCCAATCCGGTTTTTGACATTACTGGTTGCTATGCTATCTGCTCGCATAGAATTCCTAAATAAAATAATAATAGATTTAAAGTCCCTTAAACAAAATGAAATCTAACATAGTTCTCACATCTTCTTGTATGTAAAATTACAGAAAACAGTAAAACCAGGATTTCTTTACTGAGAAATGGGTAAAAACAGTAAAAACGTTACTTTTAAGAGCACATTTTTCAGTCAGAATCTGACATCTAACAATAACCACATGAATACCTCAGTATCCATTACAAGGCAGATATCAAACTTGTCTCTCGAAGGCCATGTCTCTGGGTCGAAATTCAGAGCAAATGAACAACCTCAGAATTGTTGAAAGACTTGACATTATAATGAAACATAATCATACTACCGAAGGGACACATTTTAAAATTATTTGGATTATCCACAATTTATGTAGTTTTAGTTAATATGCCCTTAACGAACATAAATTGCTTTTTGTGATGTACATCTGAGGATGGTTGGCCCAGCCACGAAATGCAAGAGGTTAATTGTGCTTGCTTGCCTAAATGTCCATTGATTCCACTTTGAGCTTCGTTATTATCATAACACTAGGTTACAGATATCTCCAAAGGAAGTTGTATTTTCAAAATGTTAACTGTAAAGAAAAGACCAATACAGGCTTTTCTGTATTTTACACTTCATCTTTAAAGTATCTACTACAAAATTACGTTAAGATTTGAAATAGTAGCTTCAACAGTTTCATCTTTAAGCTTTGACAGCACTGTCACCAATTAAATTTAGAATGCCTTTTCACTGATACTTTTAAAGAATAGGAAACTTTTACCTAATATTTTTCAGTTGCGACTCCACCTCATCTGCATACATTGTCATTTTCATGCTCTTTTTGGGAGAGGGGGTTGATATCATTTTCAGTTCAAGATCATAGTCCATTTCATCGGAATCGGATGCACTTGCACTTGATCGTCTTGCTGCACTGCAGTCTCGGGACTGTTTGAGAGGTTGCAGTTCATCGCGGTATTCTACAACAACTCTGTCATCTTCATCCATATCCTGATCTTCTTCTTCCTCCTCTTCCTCCTCAATAGGCTCCTCAGGAACATTTACTAAGCCTGTAGCAAAACATACTGATTCTGATAAACTGAAATTTATCATTCATAGATAAAACCAAGGCAGAAAAAAAATTACTGTAAAGAAATGATTCAATGCAATTGAGTCTTTGTAGTTCTTCAGGGCTAGAGAGAGAATATTTTGCAAAATATTTTAAGTGGAATCTATACTAAAGAATAATCTAAGAGGAGGAAAATCACTACAGGAGAAAAATTCCATGGTTTTCACTACTGCTCAACACTGCTCGAGCATGAAGCTGGAGTCAATATATAAGGTGTAACTGCCTCTTGTCCTAGGTGCAGTTCACACTTCGCGAACTAAATATAACAATTCCTATGATCTTGCTGGGCTTAATGTGACAACTGCTGGCTCCATAAGATTCCTCTCAAGTCGTGTAAGTAGTAATGCCAAAAAGAACGTGTGTATCATTAGCATGAATTTATCACATACAGTGATTTAGATATAAATTAACATCTTAAATTTGGTCATCAGCAGGGTGCAAACATTTCAGAAGGCAGTACGTTATAAACATGCAAAATCTTCCACACAACTTGATACATCCATGGCTGTATTTTCAATTGGCTACTCACGTGAAACTTTGACACAATATTTTACTCAAGGCAAAGATTTTTACACCAAATATTTTTCTAATGCACATTCCCTACCTTATGGAGCAGATGAAGATTTTCAAGTCTAATTAACAGAATTTTCTAATCTGTATTGTTCTACACCTACAGCTTACTTTGTCATATAACAGAAGAATTGACATTGCAAGAACAACAAAGTGCCAGAAGTTTGAAGAACTTATCCCTTCTTTTTGCCCTTGATGCTGTAGCCCCCATGTCCTAAATTTATAAAAGAATAACGTAACTTGAAAAGTAGCAGCTATTTTGGTAAGCCAATGAACAGCACAAAGTTTCTACTTCAGCATTCTTTGCAAACCCTTATCATGTGATTTAGTTATAGATGTTTTTTTTTTTCTTAAAGTACACCTCAGTTTCACGCACTGCATGGTATTAGACAAGACAGTGTTTAAGGTCCTTTCCAGCCCTCCATTTCCCCAGTTGTGTTCTTAAAGGTTTGACAAATTGGCATCGATTACCCGAATGACGATGTTTATAAGGAGGAGTCAAGCGAACATCATCCCCAATAAGCGTCCTTTTCTTTATGACATCCCGATGGATTCGTCGTGAATGGTATCTTCGTTTCCTGAAACACCATAAAAAGAAGGACATTCCTGTCACAGAAAAGGCATAATAAATGAGCCGTATTCAGCCCTGGATTAAGCATATGCAATTATCACTCACTTTAATAGCAGACAAATACATTTACATCAGAGATCTGTTCTGCATGAATGTTCTGAATATAAACATTCTTTACTTTCAGGATAAAATATTCTCCTTGCATATTCATTATTACTTTGCAAAAACATTCACACTTAAGAAATATCTACAGAAACTGAAAGGAAAAAAAATCTACAAATTAGAACAGTTTTGGACCATCTTGTCTGAGTACCTGCAGTGTTCTACTTCCTCTATCCTGTACTCACCAAGAATTACTAAGAATCCCCTTCATGCCTCCATAATTTGGATTGCCATACTTCATGTAATATTGGCTTCGCCTTGCAGCTCCCAGCTCTTTTTTGTCATCTGCAAAAACATAAATTAAAGGAGTATTTCCCTTTTAGAACATACCTTACTACACTAGTGTAAAAATAAGTAACCATCCAGTCAGACACAGAGAGTGAAAGAAAGACTGAATATCTTACAGATACAGATCAATATTACTTCAATTTCCTGCATGAAGGATAGAATTTTGCTGACATGTCCTGTGAAATTTCTCCTACCACCACAGTTTTATTTGTGTCCAGGAACTTAATTCCGTGGAGACTCTGAGTTTCTACATATCAGCTTAACAAAGCATTACATCCCACTGTAACTGCTGGAGGCTATACTTACCTTATTCCTGACCTCTCTTTTTTTTATGGATATGTCATTTTCCACATGGCCCAGAAATTATATGCATTTTCATTTAACTCATAAATATAATTTAATATCTCAACTGTATTTAGCAACAATTTCCACTAATACCTCATAAACGTCTCAAATGATTTTCATATTTATAAAACGTGAAATTTACCTCTGTAGAGAAGGGCAGCATAAAACCTATTCTATGGTATCGGGAAGAATGCCCTGAGTGCAAGATAAAATTTTATGTGCAATAATCTTCATACAAATTGAACTGGATTTAATTCACATATTAAGTATGTATTCATTGCAAAATCTTAATGCCCAAAAATTACCAAAAAAAAAATTTGCAAATAAAAATTAGGTACTTCGAGTCATTAATTAGTCAACAAATAAAACTGTAACAAGCAATTAATTCATCATGCTTGTTAAGCTGTACATTTACCTTTAGTAGCAAATCTCATGAATAGCTTGTTTCCTTTAGCCAGTTTATTGGCAGGACGAAGATCATTACGCAGGAGAGAATCCTCTTCTACCTGGGAGAGGGCATCCAACTTTGGGGGCAAAAAAGGTATTTTGGACTCAAAATTACTGTTGAACAAAAACGGATTGCTTACAGAGAAGCAATCAACTGATTATTAAGTAAGTTACTTTTCAAATTCTGTTCAGATGAACTCCACTTTTTTTGTCAAGCTACTGTGAATTTTTTAAATAATTTGCCCAAAAGATTTAAAACATTTTTCTCTTCCTTCATAACATTATCTCAGATTATTAAATTCAATAAATTTTCGAATGAAACTATATTACTAATTGAAATGCAGAAAATAAATAGCACAACTTGGACAGTGAAAAATAACTACTTTTTTGTTTGTTTGTTTCATATCTAAATGGTTTCACCATCATGTTTCTTTTGCCCTCACACAATGACTTACAGGCATGTTTTTCATTTATATCTGCTTTATATAAACTAAAATCCAGATTTCCATGATCTGTGTAAGTGTTCACTGAGCCATTCCTAAAGAAAATACTAATGACACCTATTATATATATTCAACCAGTGAAGATTAAATTACTTACTAAACATCAATGTGTTTGCTGATTCCCACACATATCTATGGGCAGCCTAAATCCTTTTTTCTCTTTATGCACTGCCTTCTATACTGAAAGCCCATTGCCTCCATTATTTTTCTTCCATTGCCTTCTCTCAGCAGAACAGAGCAGCCAGTCTAGCTCTTAGATGCTGGGTGCCCTATCAGTCTTCAAAATCTACTTTTGCAAAGCACTCTTATGAGGCTCTTCTCACCAACAGCATATCTGCACTTCCTGTCCTTTCCCCATCTAATTAACTCTAATAATTAAATTGTGAGTTACAAGCATATATGGTTAAAACTGTAATGTTATGAAGACTTTATATCAATCATGGCAAAACTTCCATAATAGTGTTCACTTTTTTCCTATACTGACCTCAACATCACTTGGATTGTCATCCTCAACCTCGCCTTCTTCTGTCTCATCATCAGAACTTTCCTCCTGTTTTTCTAAAAAGGAAAATAATTGGAAAAAAAAATCTCCATTTTAGTGCTCCAGTTGCATTTGATTATTATCACCTACATTCTCTGAAATCAAACTGAAGGTGTTATCCATTCTTCTCTGCAGCCTAGAGAATAATCAAAACAGTGAACATCTACAGAAATTTGAAGCACGCATGAGCACGGAATAACATTAACTAGACAGCCCCTGTACAGATAAGTGCCTGAAGCAGCAGACATGGATTATAAATTTACTTATTTGAAAGCAAATGAAATTGCACTGCATTTCAAAGTATGATAGAGATCAGCAAGGGCAAGACTGCAAAAGGCCTATCAAATCCTATTTCCTTCAGCCTCCCTTTAAAATGCTGCAAGTAGCTACAAGTATCTAATACTAACAATGTGAACCAGGTTGCTACTCAAAAGCTTAAATTTTCTGAGATCTGAGAAAAAACTTAGTGACTTAATTTTGAAGTGAAATAGCTAACAGAAGAGTGCACACTTCCAGAACTACATATGAGATGTTAGCATAAATTTTTCAAGGCTTTTTAAAAGGTATTGTTTATTTATAGTTATTTAGCTTACAGTAAGAAAATTGTTACTGGATTTTTTTTTCAGTCCTCAAAAAAATGCGAATATGGACAACTATCAACACAAACCAATATCATTTCTTCTGCAAAGATCTTAAAGTACTTCAAAGACATAAGACTAAAAAAAACCCCTTTATATTTCAGAGTTGCTTATCTTAACCTCATCTGACAATGAACTTGAGAACTTGCAATACAGCGCAGCAGCTGTTCAAAAGATCTTGACAACTATACCCTAGTTCAAAGGAAAAATTAAGCACAACTAACCAAACTGACTCCAAAGAGAGAATTTAGGTAGACAAATTAGCCAAATTCAAACGTGAATTGTGTTCTATCAGGGACAGCATTCAAACACTTTTTTTTTTAAATGATAAATTTCTCACTGTAAAGAATAGTCTCATGTTTCCCTAAATATCTAAAGAGCACTCATATTCTTATCTAAAAAAAGGAATGTAACTAAGCCAGATTACTTCAATATATCTGTATGCATCTCACACCTTAAGATGTAATTGAACAGTTCGTACTTTATTCAATATCTCGCTTTTCCAGATGAACAGGTGAATAAATTTATGTAGGAGGAATTTAGATGACACAATTTTTATTTTGAGATGTGGTGTAATGATGGTGTAATATGTACTTGGTAGCCAACAAGATTAATATACATATATTTATGCTGCATTTAAACAAGACATTCACTAATCTCCAAAAACTTTGTAACAAGTCTTACTTGAAGCATTATCAACATTTTAAAGTCACATGGATGGTTGAGGAGCCACTGCATTGTAGAGAAAAGCAACAAGAAAAAAAGGGAATGAGTTAGAAGGATCCACAAGTTTAACAAAGCCCTAAAACCCGAACTTTTTAAAAAGGCTTTTGGTAGCACTGCAAATATAAAATAGAAAGATTGTCCATTTGTATTTTGTTCATATAGCACGTTTAAGCAAAATTTGTGGAAGACAATAAATAAAACATCTCCCTCTGCTTTGCAGTCTTTCATACAGTACTTTGAACCACTGCAATTTATCACATTAACCTAACAGCAAAACAGTCCTAAAGTAGCAAAAGCCTGATTTTCAATTTATACCTCTAAAGTGAATTTTCAACTCAGGCATTCAGATACCAGATTTATGACAACAGTAAGTTTTAGTTTGGCTGCTTTGCTCTTTTATAACTGACCTTTCAGTGTGCTTCTTTCTTGAAAGTACAATGGTCAAATTTAGAGATGATATGCACAGTGGTGAAGTGATACATTGGCACATCAGTGTGAATGGTACACATAAAGGATGGTGCTGTATCAAGCAAAGGAATAAATTGGTATTTCACAAAGAGGACATTTTCTTAGACCTGTTTTTTCCACATTTACAATACCCATCCTTCTACTGCCTTTGCATGCACACCACACAGCCTTATTTCTGTGCACCGTGTACCACTATAAATATCATATCTGAATACGACCCTGCATCTAACATGTTCAGTATCGACTGAATTACTGCTTTTGGTCTAGCTCCAACCCACCTTTTAAGAGGCAGCTTCTTCAAAAGGTTTCCAAGATGAAAGCCTTTTTTAAAGTGGCAGAATACATTTACCTGAAACTATATGATAGAAGCTCCTTCAGTAATTTAGATTATGCAGTACCCAAGCACAAGTTTAAAGTTTCATTGATTTAACTAGATGATGTCTATATATGCATATCTCATCTACCTTTCTTGTTTTTTTCAGCTGTCTTCTCTTCATTGTTTTCTCTGCTTTTTGCTTTCTCCTGATCAGGCAAGGAACTCATATTTATTAGAGCCCGTGTTGCTGTTACTTCATCAAGCCAGACCACATTACCTATGACATACATACAGAAACATATACAAAAACAAAATGCAGTTTGTGTAAACAAGCAGTCACATACACTGCCTTACTGGAGGGAAATTACTAACGAAAGTTCAGAAACAGTCTTGTATAATGACATGACAAAAAAGTAATCAGATACATCTCTTGCAGGGGAATTCATATTCTTTAATGCACTCGGTAACCTAGGGGACACACAGCTTTCACCTTATTACAAAAAACACACAACAACTGATCGAAACCAAAATCACTGAAATGCACAACCATATATATTAGACACTGCTTCCTTAGAACAGCAAATTAGGATACTGAATTAGGGCCAATGTATTTCATGAATGTGTTAGCACACAAATGTGATTAAAGCAAAAAACAACAAAACAAAACAACACAAGAAATAAGCCTCAACCCCCCCACCTTTTTTTTTTTTTTTTTTTTTAATTAACAGCACCTTGGACCTTACTGCAGAATTCTGTTAATCTTTCCCAAAAAGCAGGAAAATAGGAGACTGTTCAAGCACTTCAAAGAGGTTACAGTGTACACAGGTTACAACGTGATTCAGTACATGCCTCATGTATATGTCTTAAGTATCAGCAGATGCTACTACAGTAAAATGCGCAACTTCTTAGGCCAATTAACAGCATTTCATAGATGTTGAAATTCAAAGAAGGAAAAATGCTTAGAAACAGGTTTTGAGCAAAAGCTTTCTGCAAGGATGCATTCACTGCAAATACAACAACAAATATCATTTACTGCTTTGCCATTGAACAACTCAGGAAATGACAGCAGTAAGTATATGCAGATATCAAGAAAACTATACAGTGTCCCCAAATAAAAGATTTTCTCTTAAATTACTTGAACAGACAAGATTTACAAGGTGAACAACACCCAGATAGTAACTTCAATGACTGGCTAATAACTTTTCATTTATGTGTGCCTACTTGCTCTTGACATCTCCAACATTTCAAAGCCTTTATCATTTTATGTTCATCAGTTTGAAACACAGAACATTGTCTAAATTCACTTTTGTACCAAGACACGTTGAGATGTAATGCAATTGGGAACGTTAACATTTTGGTCATGCTGTGACATACATCTATGCTGAAAAGTCAATGCTTTTTCTTCATATTTTCCACCAAATGTAGTTTTCATATCAGCACATATTGCAGCTAAGCATAACAATGCACTATTATACTAATCTATCAACGTGCTAACTCAAACACAGCATGAAAATTGATCACTAAAACTGATGTGTTTTAACTGTAAATGGGTAGAGTATCACTACAGATCTCAAACTTGCATTTTTGCACTGCAAGTTCCTGCTGGTTTCACACTAAATTCACTCATGTAACATTTAAGAGAAAGGATCATCAGACTCTTATAAATGCAGCTTCAGATACAAAAGTTCAGCTGTGCCCTTGGCTAGCTTATGCATCATCACAGGTTCATCTAGCATCTCTTCACTGCAATTGCCTACCCAGGGCTTACTGCATTTCAAATGTTCTGTCAGCTTGTGGCAGTCTATCAAGCTATAACACACACGGACTTCAAAGTTAGTAATATTTTGTAGTATAACATATCTTTTGTCTTGCAGTTGTATGCAATTCCTTCATGATCATTCCAGGGAACCGCACTACTAACTTTCAGGTTTCAGCCACACTGATAAATAAAATGGCTCCTACTTTTTTTTTCCTATTATTTAATTTACAGGATTTCTAGCCACAAGGTGGTCTCAGAGCCTTCCAGTTCCATGATCCAGTGCTCAACTGTAACAAACAGCCCTTGTACAGTCATTAGTACCACTGAAGAACGCATGACTGTCAACAACCTTACATCCATCTGGCAGTCTCACTGCACATATACTCCCTAAAACAGCCCTTGCCGCGTGTATTTACATTCCTTTTCCAATGTATGAAAATCACATTCAGCTGTCACCTTCTTCCACCCACTAATTTCTCCCCGAGAATGAACTAAAATATGGCAACAAGTCTGCTCCTTCCCAGCGCAAAACCATACCGACTTCCCTAGCTGCATATAATTCAATAATCTTCTCACAGAATGTCATCCTTTGTGGCACTTACAAGCAGACATGCTATTTATGTCAAAACGTAAGCAACATTTTTAGACCATTTTTTCCCACTTCTGGACTAGCAAGCTATTTTATCCTGTCCTTATCTGATAATTTCAGTTTGTCAACAAAACCTTCCTCATCAGATGTTTTCTTTATTCCATTTTCCTAAGAGCTACATAGTTTGTTTTGTCTCTATGCACCAATTATCTTCACTCACCGCTCCTAGTTCTGTTTATCGGACCACCATATTTTGAACAGTACCACTTTAACTTGTAATGAACTCAATTCACATCCCTCACCAGTGACTCTCCCATCTTGACAGTTTGGTCACTAGCCACTCTTCCAGCTACCAATGTATTTCTTTTGGTCTCCTCATAAGTCAGCAATTTGAGTAATGGGAAGATGTTATGTCATTTTCAAATGAGAGATTTTTCTTCTAAACTTTCATCCAGACAGTGGGTTCGATTTTCACCACATTCTATTAATTCTTTCTATCTAAATCTCTTTTGGCTAAGACCAATGAAAGGGAAACAGAGACAGACAAAGATCAGTGACTTTAAAAGTCACAAAGACGTCTGAGGTACAGCTATGACCGATATAAAAGATTAAGAATGGCAGACAAAAGATTCCATTTACTTACATGATGTATCATCTAACCACTCGATATGAGCAGGAGGATACTCTTTGAAATAGGCAAAGATGTCCTGCGTACTCATTTCATCCACCCCACAAATGTAAATTGTGTCCAGTCTCACTTTAGGAATTGCTATGAAGAGGAAGAGATACAAAACTTACACTCATTTCCACGGAGCAAGCTTTTATGTTCATAATATATAGGTTTATAAAGCGAACGTTTAAAATAAGCTAAAGGGAAACTGATTAAAGCAAAGTATGATGTACACCATTCTAAAACACTAGAACTTGAATTATTATTCCACAATGCAAAAGTTTAATTGAGAATTAAAAAGGGAGAAAGGTTGTTGTAACATTACAAGCACTGGTAGCTGAAGGTACTGAATAACATCAAAATGCCTCACAAACTTTTTCTTTTTTGTTTTTGATTTTTTTTAACACAACCAAAGTGCTTCCATTAAGTACTGAAGAGACAGAATACTAATAAGGCCCGTGACCAGGACACGGTATATGTAGAAGGGCTTTGTACACATCTGATGGAGAGCTGTTAGAGGCCATGGCTTAGTGGGTCCAAGCTGCCAGTTGGAAAAAAGCCTTGAGAACTTACTGGATGCCAAAAGTGCCAATCTGTTTGGCGCACATATCCCAGCTATCTGCTTATAGTCCAACATGTCCAGCTTGCCGTCTTTCAGCACATGTGCAATTGGTCCGGCTTCACTGTGTGTACAGCACAGAATCTGATCTCGCTATGCATGGGACACAGAGTCTTACGCTCGTACACAAACAGTGCCCAAAGCCTTTTCAAATAAGTTAAAGATTCTTAAAGCAGCACCGGTCCAGAAAATGAATCTCGGACACGTAGTACTAGGTGCCATTGCCAAACAGTAAATAAAGTACTTAAAAATGTTTTCTTTCTGGTGTTGTTAAAGCAAGAAGTCAAACGATAACTGTTATGAAGTATTTTAAAAAGTAATGACATTAAAATAGTCATTACTATAGTGTTAGTAATTTTTCTATAGTTTTCCTATAGTCTTAGAAAAAAAGTGATTTCTCTTGGTAATGATCTGGGAAAACCTCTGGGAATGCAGGAAGTATTATAGTATAAATCAAGTAAAGAAACTGTAAGAAAGTAAACGAAGGGATCCTTCCTTCTTGACTGTTGGATAAACTCATACCTTTCTTCATCATGTCCCGATCTAGCGCTACATTCCTTTGGGCAAGATTCACCTCAGCTCGAAAATGAAAGCGTTTTGCTCTTTGTTCCTTTTTCTCAATTGCTTCCTGCAAAATGCAAAACAATGCAGTCAAAACAGGAATCAGAGCAGCATGCCCAACAAGTTACATTGTAGGACTAGATATTTAAAATATAATTTACCAGACAGCAACAATCTGTATTAATAACACTATTAATTCTGAAGAGATCCGTATGTTTCACAACACAAAAATAATTCGTTGAAACATTACTGTGCCACATAATACTTTTAACATAGGTCCAGCAACATAACGGGGATCAAGATGCATGGAAAACAAGCTATCCTGGACTGATGCTCAGCTTCCATGGTGGAACAGTAAGATTACCTTTTTCCTTCCTAACAAATGTACAGAGGCTGTGCTCAAAAAACTCTCTCTCTTAAAACAAGCACTTCTACCACCTGGAAAATTAATTTTTTAAGAATACCAAAATACTGTCACTCACATAAGAGAAAAAAAAAGCTCACTTGTCTCAAAAGGCAATACTTGTTTTGCAATATTGAGTGGCACCAATGCAATTTCAATATAAACATTTGCAGGTTTTGGCACACAAATTTTACTACTTAAAAACGCTCATCCTTACAGTTTACAAGAGATAACCTGTCTGGATGCCGACCACAACCAACACAAGGAGAATTCTCTAGTTATTGAAAAATGCCATCAGTCCGAACACGAAGGTAAGCTTCTGTGCCTCTTAGGAAAGAAATGAATTGTTTCCTCCTTTCCAGTAGCATAATTAGAACACTTCAAAGAAACATAGGACAAAAATTACCTTGGATGTTACATCTATTCCAGTAATGAAACTTCCAGCTTTGTTTTCATATCTCCTACTAGTGTCCTGAAACAAAGCAAAAAGGTGATGAAATCTCAATGAACACTGAAAGCAACTTACTTGCTATGCTAAAAATATCTGGCCGTTTCTAAGAGAAATCCACCCTCTTCTCCTTGATCCTTACTCCAAGCTACATCCCTAGATAGACAGGTACACAAGCGTTTAACTTCACTGGCAATCAGTGAGAGTTAAAGCACATCAAACAAACCTAACTTCCTTTACTATGAGGACTGTGTCCTTTTGCAGTATTTGGTTTCTGTATCTGTGGCTGCTAAGGTTTTTACTTTGTCTCAGCAATACAGTGGAAGTCATCAAACACCTTTCCTAACTACAATTTTCACAATTTAGGTTTCAGGTACAAATCTGTTCGTGTTTCACAAGGAAATTAACAGTGACATTACGAAGATACCTGACTCCTGAAGTTCCAATTTGCAATATTCAGTTTCAAGAGAGGTCAGAATATCAAGTCAGTTCCACAATTAAACAAGTGACTTTTATCTCTATTTTTTTTTATCATTATTTCAAAACCAGCTTCCAAAATCAGCAATGTGAAGCATTACCATTTTGATACGTGCCTACAAATTAAAATAACAAACACTGAGAACGAGGTGGGGGGGAAAAAAAAAAAAAACTTATAAAACTCATTTCCATCAGTCAGGACTGCCCAAATCACAAGACCACATTAAACAACACAGATCCTGGACCAGTGACCCAGCTCTGTCCCCTCCATTGTTTGCACAAATAACAATGGCACTTCTTCAATCTGGCACCCTCAGAACCATCACCCAGTGAAGGTTTGCGGCCTGAAGAACATATCTTGTCTTGCTATTTCTAAGGGTAAATGTGTTGTTTACACTTGTACTGCAATAATTATTTTGGCTAAAGGACTTGTTCTAGAAAGTAGGCCAGTCTTGGTTTAGAAATACCAAGGCACAAACACAATCTAACCACTTTTCTTAGTAAGAGTCAAACTTCCTCGAAAGTTGCCAAATGTGAAGAGGTATGAAAAAGAAAAAAAAAAAAGATGAGAACAGCAAAATGAGCAAATTATTTTAAAAATGGAAAAAAAAACACCACTGTCTAGGGGTGATTCATGGAGCACAAGGAAGTATAGCAATATGGTACCATCTCTTAGGCCTTGTATTTGGTAAAAGCTCAAGCATGTTGGTAAATCAGCTAATTAGCGATTAGTTTCTAAAGCATTTTCCACACGTTTTCACAGCAAAAGCCTATTTAGGAGTTTAGATCAACTCTGACCCACTTTTATGTATTAAACTTGACCATACAAGAACTGATTCAGGTACAATGGAAAAAAAAAAAAAAAGAAAGAAAGAAAGAAAATCCTCAAAACCCAGTCATTAGAGCCCACATTCCCAGTGCCTTCAACTCTTTCTCTCGTGGTCACCCCCCTGCTCCTAGTCTAGGTATCCCCAGTGTTCTTTGCATCAAGCACTCCTTTTACACTCTCCCCTCCGCACCCTCCCCCTACATTCCACCACAACACCCCAAACCCTCTTCTCCTCCTCCCCGCCACCTCCTCTACTCCCCTAGTTCCCAAGCACACCCTGGTCGCTTCCTCTTACCACTTNNTACGTACCCTGCCCCCCCTCAGGAGCCGGTCCCTCCTTCGTTCCCCCTGCCCGTGATCCCGCTGCACGTTCCTCACCGGGATGAGCTCCCGGAGCGAGCGCCTCACAGGGATGGTCTCCAGCTCGCCTTCTTCCACTTCCATAGGCTCAGGTTCCGAGCCACGGGACTCTGCCGTTGTCGCCGCTGCCTCCGCCTTCACCGAGATCCGCAGGCCCCGCACGGCCGCCATAGCTCCGCCAGGCCCGCCCTCCGTCCGGCCAGCGAGAAAGCCCCGCCGTGGCACAGAGCGCCGCCGCCCAGAACCACCACCGAGACGTCACAGCGGATAGAGCGCCACCCGAAGCCACCGCACGTTCGGGGCCAGCGCGCTCAGGCGCACGGCACGGCCATAGAGACGCGGAGAGAGAGCGGCTAAGCCGGCCCTCCAGGGCTACGGAGAGCGAGAGGGCTAAACCGCCATTTTCCCCTCGTCTCCCTGCCCCGGTGTGGGAGCGCAGAGGCAGCAGCCTTGCGGCCGTGTCACCGGGGGAAGACGGCCGGTGTGCGTGGGAATACAGAACCAGATGGACGTGGCGGGTTGTACGGTCCAGACCTTGTTCTAGCAGGCTCTGCTCCTTACAATGATTTTTATAAAAGTGATCTGGTGTCTGAAAACGTTCCAGTTTTTCCTCTGTACTGTGGGAAGGTCCTGCAGGAGCAGCGAGTCCGTATCCTGCTGTTCTTGGGCTGTGTTATTTATTCTCTTTGACAAGTACTGCCTTCCCACCCAAGGGTATTTCCGGAGGGAAGCCCTATCTTCTCTTGGCCTTCCTTTCACTGCGCCAAATAAACCTTACAGCTTTATTAATCTGTTCTCATGAAACAAGTTCACCACAACTGATATGCTCTACACCTGCGTTTCCTCAGCTCATAGTCATCTGGCAATTAGCATCCCCCTTGGCAGTCACATCCAGCTAATTTCATTCGGAATTCCTAATATTTCCCTGGCTGCATGACCCTTCCATCCTGCTCAGTTTCAGACTGCTCCATTCCTCAGTTCTGGAGGTTCTCAAACCAAAACCTTCCAGCACACCTTCTGTTATATGTCACTTTCTCTCTGAATTGATGGTACTTCCCAGTAAAATTCAATAGCAAATCTTGACTTCGGCATGAAGAAATTTTGCAGCTGGTAATATAAAGGCTCCTCCCCTAATACATAAGCCAGTGAGACTAATATATCTTCTTGCTACTCATCACACACTCCAGGCTTACTTATTTTTAACAGTCTCTGCACAGAGGTCTTTACACAATAGCTAATGGGAGTTGCATTTGCCAGAGCTATCTTTGGTGCTGACATCACATAGCCAGCATCTGGCAGGAACCACCGACACAGGCGATACTTCCAAGCCAGATGTGAATGGTTATGGCAGAGGCCACATACGCATAATGTGAACACGAGCAGTAAACAGGACGCAGACACCTGCTGTGAGCAGCAAATTCTGAAATAACTGGTAGAGGAAACACATTTCTGTGGCAGAAATGCTACTTCTTGAGGTGATAGGGAAAAGAAAGTAAAAGATGCACCTTTTCCTCCTTTTAGTTTTCATTTCGTGAGTAGAATACAGTACTGATGTGTGATCTAGACCAGATTTACAAAGCCTAACTCTTCAAAGGAACAGCTGGGGCAGGATTCTGTGACAACAGGTTGTCTTGCACTGTTGCTATTAGAGTGCAGATGAAGCCTTCAGTTAACCCAGATGTTTCCTTATTTTGTTTTAACATCCTTGAATGTTGCCTAGGACAGACCATTGCTACACAGCCATACTACAACCGTCTCTGCTTGGCACGATTTCAAGACTTGCCCATTGAACTCAGCAAGAAACTTTCTACTGATAAACTGTGGCTTTAGATCAGTTGCCAAAGTTTTATTGCTCCTTAGGAAAAAAATCATCTCTAGGCTGACTGTTAGGAACAATCAAATCAGGAGAGGAAAAACAGGCATGGGGCTTTTACTGCCAGGTCGGTGAATGGAATATTCTCTTGATATTTTACAGCTTCTTTCAGAATCTTGTTAGTAACTGTGAATTCTTCAGAATTACAAACTGATCTACTTCCATTCTTCTGAGTCTGTGGCCAAGATCTCTATTGTTCTTTCCCACTCATCTCATGCTGCAATCCTCTGCCTGTGAAAGGCCAGTGTAGAAACACAGGTTAGTGCAGAAGGGCTCCACCTTTACTGTAGCCTTTGTGTGGAAAGGATGGGTCAATGGTAGTAAACAACTGCCGAGTGGAGGGGTGACGTAAGTGTTAAGTGTTAATTATGGGAGGAAAAAGAAACTTGGAAAAGGTTACCTGTCATTACGTGGAGAAGCCCTAAGTAAGGAAAGGCTGTTAAAAATAATGAAGGACAGAGAGTGATTGAACAAGAAATCATTTCAGCATAAAAGTAGCAAAAGGAGCTTCTTACAGCAGGGAAGTATTATTCATTTCCCCATCATTGACCACGAGAGGGAACTCTTGCAATAAAATTCCCAACTGCTTGCAGAAGAAAAAAACAAACCTGATGAAACCCTCCACTAACTCTTGTAGTTTTATAGTTCAGCTGAAAAGACAGGGATATGGGGTGCAAGGGTGGGGACTGGGAAGGGAGGAAAAAAAAGTCTGCAGGCCATCGGTCAACAGGAGACTTTTTTACAGTGGTCTGGCAGGAGTCAGAAAAATGGTGAATTTTACTATTGTAATAAAGTTCTGTTTTGTTTGTTTGAAGTCTGTGTGAACCACTAAACAGAATGGACATACTTTCTTGCTGCTGTGATTTAACTTTCCTAGCAGCCTGGGCTCTCAACAAAAATCTGCAGCTTTTCAAATCTGTGACAAACCTGGGCACGGAAGTGTGCTATTTCTGCACTGGCTAGCAAACTCCACGCATCACCAGGGAAACTAGGACTAGGTTCCAAATAGATTATGACTGACTCCTACCTACAGTCCATCTGGAGAGAGAACAGGATCAGCAGAGGAAGGATGTTCATTTGTTAAACCATCAGATAAGCAGAAGTCAAGCACCTGGTGTTTTCTTATGTATTTGGTGAACTGCAGCCTCCCACCTGTAAGACAGAATATTTTCTCATTGGGATATTGTGAAGGTTAATATGACCTTAGTTAACCAACACAATACCAAAGTCCCATCCATGAGACAGTTACAGAGCTTCAAAGTGCCTGACAAGAAAGCAAAGATGCCGTCAGCCAGGCAGGAACACAGCATCCTCATGGTTAAGGACAGCTGTGCTCTAACGTTATGTTTATGCGAGTGCTGCCACATGGAGGCCACACAATTGAAAAAGCACATTCCTTTCTGGAAAAAGCTCACAGAATTGAGCAGAGCTGGAACAAAATTCAATACACATTTATCCAGACTCTAAAGACGTTACTCTGGAATTTGGAGAGCTTGGAGAACAATCTAAAATTGGTAAATATTGCTCCATCCTTATAGGCATCATTCTTAATTGTCCACGTGCACACACACGCATTCCTCTGTGGCCCCAGTGGAAGTTAAGCAATTCCCTGTTTGCAGGCCCCTGTGGTAACACGGCCAGTGAACTCTTCTGGGTAAAAATAAGCTTTGTCTTTTGCAGATCTATTTTTAACCCAGAACAGCTCACTGGCCCGACTCAGCCCCATGAAAACAGCTGTGCTGGCACAACTGTGGGGTGGGAATGTACAGCTAGCAGGGAAGATGAGGGCAGGAACAGCTGGTGCTGGTACAGCTCTGAAGGAAATTAGACAGTGAGCTGTTCCCTTAACGTGCCGGTCAGGAGCGCAGACAAGTCCAGCTTCATACAAGTGACCCCAGCAAGCTGCAGAGGCTGGGAAGCCATAAGGGAACTGGGACACTCAGGGGTCACCCTGCCACCTTCCCGCCTCCTATGGGGATGCGCCAGCTGCAGAGACAAGTCCTGGCCGCCCTCCCGGGGCCCAGCCCGGGCTACACGGGGCCCTCCTCCCGCCGGCTGGGGACAGAGAAACCGGTGTGAAGGCACCGACTGGGGCATGAGGAAACCGACCCTGGAGAGGAGCTGCTGCTGCTGCTGCTCTCGGGTGCTCAGAGACCCCTCCCAGTCACGGACAGGCCGCGCAGCCCGCCGCCCCCCTCAGCGCCCGGCCGCTC
>VXAA01000020.1:342511-363174 GCA_013399115.1 Anseranas semipalmata | reverse complement strand
GGGCGGGCGGCCCCCATGGCCGGGCAGTTCGACTCCGAGGACCGGGCGAGCTGGTACTGGGGGCGGCTGAGCCGGGCCGAGGCGGTGTCGTTGCTGCAGGGGCAGCGCCACGGGACCTTCCTGGTGCGCGACTCCGGCACCATCCCCGGCGACTTCGTGCTCTCGGTGTCCGAGAGCTCCCGCGTCTCGCACTACATCGTCAACAGCCTGGGGCCGGCGGGAGGCCGGCGGGCCGGCGGCGAGGGCCCTGGGGCCCCGGGTGAGTGACCCCCCCAGGGCTGGCGGTGCCCCTCAGCCCCTGCCGCCCCGGGGCTGGCAGCTGGGGCGGCCGAACCCCGCTCTCCGCCTTCTCCCGGGCGGCTCCGCTTTCCTCCCGGGCGGTGTTTTCAAGTCGTGAAGGTCTTTGTAAGGAATTAAGTCGCGTCTTGCAGCTGGGGCTGCTGACCGAGCCGAGACGCTTCTCTGCACCTGCCTTCAGCGACCTAATCTCATAGTTAAACGTGCACGGGAACGGAGCGCTGATTGCAACCCTCCTGAGAGATCCTGTGGTTCTAGCACTTCGCGCGTTCTTTTGTTTTCATAAAGCAGCTAACGATAATTAATAGATGTGGCATGTCATCTCAGCCGGTATATGGACGTCTGTGGAAGTGTCATGTAAAAGGTTGAATTCTGAAGAAATAGTTTTGCATTAGAGGACAGACTGTAAGGCTGAATTTCAAGTCACGAATCAAAGAATTAAGTGGGTAATTTAAGTAGTAGGAACGCCTCAGGAATGTAAAGGCAATCGTTCCTTTAGATCAGATGTGAAGTTTGGGGTCCTGCCCCCACGCACACACACCCCGTGTGTTGGAAGAGTAGGTTTGGTATTATTTCTCATTGACTTAACATCTCATAAGAAAATAATGTATTTAAATTAATGCTTACATAGTAGAAAATACTGATTGTGTTAGAAGGAAAACTATAATGGGAAGCAGTGTTTCTGAAAGTACAAGCATAACTAAATGAATAAGAGCCCCCAGCAGTGCATAATCCTTAGATATGCAGGTGAGAAGATTTAGTTTAAAGGCAGCAATATCTTTGCTGGGGTCATTACTGAAGTTGGTAGTGGAGGTACTCAAGCGTGCATATTAATGCTCACAAAATTATGTGGGTGTGTTGCTAACATCTCAGAAAGAAACCACTGCAAGTTTTGGAGTCTATGTAATAAGAGAGATAGCGAACTTGGTAGGAAATAGTACGTGAATTGCTACAGAGACAGCCACTTTCTATTGTAGGTAGATATGGTCACTTCCTATATTGGGAAGATTCAACAGTATTTGCTGCATAAAGGATTTTCCAGTCTCTCCACAGACTAGTTGACTAGGAAGGAGATAATCTTAAAAAAAAAAAAAAAAAAAAAAAAATGTTGCAAGTAGATTTACACCATCATATAGTGATCTCTCCTGCTTTGGGCAACATTTAAAACTGGCAAATTGGGAAAAGCCTGAAGTCATTGTGTTTATCCCAGGAAACTACCACAGCTGCAGAGTGCACTGGAGTCGTAAAAAGCTCCACAAGGTAGAATTTAAAGGTGGCTGAATTCAGCTGGAAGTGGGTAGTTAAGTGGCTTGCCACAAGACATATTAGATTCCTCATTCCTTCATCAAGACAAAGGCTCGTTTTCATGTGTGCCAGTTGCTTTGCTGGGCAGTTGTTTTCTGCAGAGCAGCTCATCTGTGGAAAAACAGTATTTTTTCATGTTATTGAATGCATAGTCTACCTTACTGTGATATCAGCTTGGTAAATAGCCATTCTAAGTTTTTCATTATGTTACGCTGTTAAGCTCAGTAATGTTTTGTGGCATTCTGTGGACTGGGTTACATTGAGCATTAAAACATTTTGAGGTTTTAGTGTTCTTTTTAAAGATCACTGAATGCCCCTTAGGTAGTTATCTTCTGTTTTAAATGTTCAGCTGCTTTAGAAGACTAGATGCTATTGTAGCTATGTAGCCTGTTGGCACAGTAGGCTTAATATATGTTAAAAAATTGAATTATTTTTGGCAGTTTTTTTCCCTGGATGTTATGAGAATAGGTGGTGTTTCACTTCTGCACCACAGATACTTCTGTGCTGAAATTTTAGTGGTTTTAAATAAATGCCTCCATGCTGATGCTACTTTCTTTTCACACTCAAATGAAAGAAAGAAGGCAGGTGTGCATGTATTAAATTACATTTAAAGTGTAATTAAGTGTTTCTTTCAGAAAAAGTAGGGAGGGGAATGTTCAACAAGGGATGGGAGATGGAATTATTGGTAGAAGATTGAAGATGATTTCATGTTTGGATAGGGAAGGTAATGCAGTAAATGAGGTAAATGTTTGCAAATTGTCATGCTTATTTATTGTGGTCAAGTTAAAACATCAGGAAGAACTTTACTATGTTAATTATCTGTATTATATATATATTTTTAGTGATTAATTGTTTAGCAGATGCACCCCTCTCACTGGGAAACTTAAATATACCAGATCAGGTTCTTGGGTTGATTTTTTTTTTTGTTAGCTTCAGTAAACGTGTGATTCATGACTGCTGGAACATTGCTGTGTGCAGATGATACTAGGAACCTAGCTTCAGTACAGAATGAATGCGATGAGGAGCTTTGGCTTCCCTAATATAAAAAGCCATACTATCACAAAAATGAAATAATTTCTTCCATTTCTGAAGTATTAAAAAAAAAAAATTAACTCTGGTAAATTCGCCTTTTGCCTGATATGCTGCAGTTTCTAACTTCTTGCAGGCAATTTTTCAGCATAAGGAAGAAAGAATTCAAAGAACTTCCCAAAATAACTACATCTTCCTGAAATGTTTTAAGGCCATTATAAGAAATAGGGTAAATCACTGAATTATGGGGAAGAAAAATGCTTTGTTTCCAGTAGAGATGGAGATTAACAATTGAATTGGAATTAGGGTATTATTTGTAATCAAATATCACAGGCTACAGAAATCCCAAACTAGACAAAGTACTACATGCAGGCATTAGCGTGGTAATGGACAATAGAGAAAATATTTAAATACATCGTGTATGCAATTTGACGTACAAGTCCAGGGTAAAAATATATGATATTCACTAAAACAAGATATCTAAAGAAAGACATGCTTCCTATTGAAAGCACAATGTGATAAGGCCAGGAACCTTAGAGTCATAAAATTTTTCTCTGAAGTAGGCAAGTATGACAGATACACTGTAGAAGGTGGTGTTTTCAATAAGTATGCATTTTAAGAACATGCTTGTTGTGCTTTTAAGTCACCTCCATTGTGATTTTTAAAAATTCAGATTGTGCTTCCTGTAATCATATAATGATATCCATACTCAGCTCTTTATATGATGAAATGGCTTTAGATATGGGTGAGCAATATTATTTAACTCAGACACTTGTTTTTGGTTTTTTTGATAATCAAGGTTCTGAAATACAAGGTATCGGAAGCTTGGAAAGCATATGCATTAGACATTTATTTTTCTCTCATCCTCTGATTATCAGCAGAAAAGGCAATAAGCAATTTCTGTGAGAATTTTCTCCTGACGTGCTTAGAACTCTTCTCAGGAGTCAGTGAATGGGGTCTTACTGTTATAGGGCATTCGTGGGTACTTGCTCATTTTGCTCGGGCATGAGCAGAGAGGTGCTTAAGAAAAAGGGAGAAAGGTGTCCATGTGAGGGTGGGGGAACACACAGGCTGGAATGCAGTGCCTTCGTAGCAGGGTTCACATACGCTCTGGGAGGAAACTGGCTTACATCACTGGGATGTCTTACTTTGAAACGAGAGCCTTGCGTCTCAGCACCCTGAATGCTAAGAACAGCCTTTCTTGCCCAGAACGTACTTTTGAAGATGGCAGGTAGGGGCTTATGGAGTAGGTCAAGAAATCAAAGTGAAGAGCTGTACGCCTGTGAAGTTTTACATGCCTTAAAAAGGAAAGCTTACCAAAGCTTAGGGATAAAGGGAAAATTGCCTAGTGGCACTAACACAATGAGAGTGAGAGAAATGTAAAACCCCTGAGATGTGATGAAGTGAGAAGCTGCTCTGTGGTTATGCCACCTGCCCACACTCTCAAGAAGTAGAATATTAGGTATTTTATTTAGCACATATATAAACAGTCTTTTCTGCATTACACTGAGTTGGCATTGTGTCAAAAGACAAGAAGGCATGTGTATCATAGAGAACTGACAGGGTCCAGATTTTAAACTTACTTTAATTATGGGCTACTTTAGATTTTAACACTTTCCTCACCCTCCTGAGAGCAGAGGGTTTGCTACCTCTTTGGACGTGCTGAAGAGGATGGAATCACGTCAAGTCCTAGCACAGATGGAGCTAGGATGGAGTAAGTGAGAAAGACGATAGTCAGCTCTTTGCCTTTCTGATTCACAGGAGTCATCTTACAGGGCTGAGCAGCTCTGCTGCTCCTGGAGGTGCAAACTGAGCAGCTATCTTTCCTTCAGTTGTGCAGAGCTGGGGAGAAGGGAAGAGAATTTCTAGTACTTGTTGTCCAACTTTAATAGGAAGTGACTAAAGCTCCTCTAGTAGCTAGGCTTACCTTTACATGCATTCTCCTCTTCCTGAGAGCCCTCTGAAGATGTGGACAATGTGCCTCCAAGAAAAATGTTCCAGGATCATGAAGGAAAATAGCTCTACTTCTCAAAAAAAAAAAATAATAATAATAATAATTGCCTTGCTGCTGTAACTTTCTTGTGGTAGATCTTGCCTTAATTTTTCCATTGGCTTACAGGTATGAGAAGTGTTGCAGTTCAAAGAAGAAGCTGAAAAATTCCTCTGAGCCTAAAATCTGTTAATCTTTGAATTTCATTGTCCCAGGGAATGACAGGGCTTCGGAGCTTGTAGTGAATAGAATTCTTTCCCTGCTACATAACTGAACATCGTTCAGCTCGTTAACTTGTAGCTGAACAAAAGTATACGCAAAAGACTTAAACTGATGAAGAGTTTATCACTTGCTTGGTAAGGTGTAGTTGTATTTTATTTCCAATGTGTGCTTCTCTAACTGTGACTTTCAACTATTTAGTTTTTTTATGCTGAATTTAGAAGTCTTCTAATTAAAATTTCCAAGCAGCAACCAGGTTGCTGCCTTTACTTCAAATTGCCAAAGAATACAAGCTTGTAGATTTCTTGCTGCAAAGGCCTTGTTTTCCAGACCTCAGATTTTTGTGGCTGCCTTCTGTTTTTAAAGCAAAAGTATTGGAATTGCATGTGGTGTTTTGGGAATGTTGTCTTTGTGAAAATAATGTCGCTCCTTTCTGCTGCTTATCTGTTTGTCCTTTCAGGGATCATATTGATCTTTCTGATCTTAGAATGTATTTGAAGGAGCTATGTGTTCACTCACACTTCAGTTGTGCAAGATGTATTTTGGAATGCTCTTTTCCAGGATACAGTACACTGATTTCAGTCACTCCCTTCTCATACAAAAGGCTTCAGTGGACTTTCCTTTTAAGAGTCCAACTTTGGTTTTATTCAGGTGCATTTGGCAACTGTTTCAAGCTGTTATGCATGATTTCAAGAGGGCGAGCCTTGATTTTTTTTTTTTTTTTCCCTTTTTAAAAGACACCCCAAAAAACTTTGTTCTTTCTAGTAATGATTTTGGTGCTGACAAAGCTGATGTATGTTACTATTGAACTGCTCATTTCCTATGAGTTTTAAGCTTTTTCTGCGTACGCTTATTTTGCTGGAGACAGATCTCAGTCTTCTGCCTGAGTCAGTTTGCAGCAGGTTTTGCAAAGGTAAATCAGTATTTCAGACTCCATGGTTGTCATGTGAAGTCAGTTCCACATCAGTGAACTTACCTATCAAATATTCTTTCCAGACCCTTTTGGACATTAGAGATTGTCTTCTCTGTGTGACTTCAAAGATCTCTGCTGCCCTGGTCCTCTTAAAGTTTGTCTTTTCTTTTGACATAAGTGTCTATATAAGCCTGATCCTTAAAGGTTGACACTGTAAAATAATAGCGAAGGTATGCTCGTGTTTCTGTCCCCAGGTTAGTCTGGAACTTGATGTCTGTAACGCTTGTTGCAAAGCATGGCTTCCCACCTCCAGTGTCAGTGGAAGTGCAGCATTCCCAGATCGTGTTATACGCTTACATAGTGAACTTCAGCTGTTTTAAAGCGGTGTGGGGATGCTGCTTGTCCAGCCAGAAGTAGTCTCCTGTGAGACCACTGAGCTAAGAGCTGCCTCTGAGATGAAATTCCAGAGTTCTTGTTAAGTCTAGAGCTGTAAGTTACGTCTCATCAACAAAAGTTGAGGGTTTTTTTTGCATCTTTTCAGCATTATGCTTTGAGAGAATAAGGTAGAATCTTACTCCTTTCCGTGCCAGGTTCGTGCTTCATACTGATATTTACATTAGCTTCCTTATCTCTTGGTGAAGCCAGATTGTTTTGTGGGATTTTTTTGTGTGTAATTTTTGAGTGTATTGCTTTTGTTTTTTGGCTCATTGCAGTTGTGCTGATATCTTCTGAAAGTCTTTCAGGCCTGTTAATGAGTGCAAATGTGCATTTTCCAATGACTTAGTTCTGCTTCTCTGAATTTCCTGTAACCAGCTTTACTGATGTTTGTGTTCCTTCAGGAACTTCAGAACTTATTTATTGGGTGTTTGTGTTGATCTTATTGAATCTGCCCTTTTCCCTATTAGAACCCCATTTTGCTCTCTTGAAAGACCTTGTAATGTTAGCTTTCCGTGCTGACAGTGCTACTTTGAAGGGGGTTTTGGATCAGTGACAGCCTGAAAAATTCTGCTAGCTTTGTACTCAAGAGCTAAGTCTCAGAACTGTTAGATATTCCCTGCAGAGAAACACACTTGCAAAGTAAGCATCTCTTTCTTGCTAAAAGAGTTACTCATTAAAGCATAAATCTTTTCCTCTCCACTACCCTCCCCCATAACTGATTATACAGTGTGTAGTGCATGGTAGAAATGGAACAACAAATGTATGTTTTTCCCCAGCTGAGCTTGAAGAACATAAAAATGAAAAAAAAATGCAGCACAGATTGAAAACGGAAATGGATATCAGTACTTCCAACATCTTGAATATGAGCATCATCTGTACATTTTAACGTATTTGAGGTTCAGAGTTACAGCTCCATCTGACAAATGTGGCAAGGAAACTCCAAGAATTGAGATTAAAAGAATGAATTAGACCCATTATGAAAACATATATTCTTGTGTTGCTGAGCTAAGCAGTTTTCTATAGTGTCCATGTCTTTAACCCAAGGTACATTACAGCAGGTAAATGACCATAATTGCAGTGTTGTCCTTTTGAAATCATTTTGAACTATAAAAGAGAGAGTTTAAGAAACAAAACAACACTTTATTGAAATTGCACCAGAACTTCATTTGCTGTCCAGATTTAGAGTATACAATGGGAAAAAAGGAATTATCTGTTTAGTGAAGGTTGTATAGGCTCCTCAGAAACTCAGATGTACTGAACTTTTATCTGTTGGGTCCATGTAACATTAATAGATACAAGATACTTCTATCATAATTCAGGAAGTTTGGCAGTGCCAAAAAGTTTGCTACATACTTTTTCTGTCATTGATTAAAAAAAAAAACCTAAAACGCTGTCCTCATGAACAGTATAGTGCTGCCTTTAATCAGAAATACACAGAGGAGCTGAATATAATGAGTGTTATATACAGATGACCAAATTCAATATCAAATTACTTGTCTGTAAATATATTAGTCTTCTCAGATGTTTAATTTACAGTTGTAACTGTTGTATGCGCTCTTTGTTGACATGTTGCTTTTTTCTTCCAGGGTTGAATCCCACCAGATTTCGAATAGGTGACCAGGAGTTTGAGTCTTTGCCATCTTTACTGGAATTCTACAAAATACACTATTTGGACACTACAACCTTGATAGAACCAATTTCCCGATCCAGGCAGAATTCTGGTGTTATCCTCAGACAGGAGGAAGCTGAATATGTGCGAGCTCTCTTTGACTTTAATGGAAATGATGAAGAAGATCTTCCGTTTAAGAAAGGAGACATACTGAGAATCCGGGATAAACCTGAAGAGCAATGGTGGAATGCAGAAGACAGCGAAGGAAAGAGGGGAATGATACCTGTTCCTTACGTCGAGAAGTATAGACCTTCCTCTGCTTCAGTATCTACTCTGATTGGAGGTAACCAGGATAGTTCCCACCCACAACCACTGGGTGGGCCGGAGCCAGGGCCCTATGCCCAGCCCAGCATCAACACTCCGCTCCCTAACCTTCAGAATGGCCCTATTTATGCCCGGGTTATCCAGAAGCGAGTCCCTAATGCCTACGACAAGACAGCCTTGGCTTTGGAGGTACATAATGGGCAAAACTTAGAAAGAAGAGATCTGTTCAAGGGATTTCCCTTTCAAGCACATTATAGATTTGTAGGAATAAGAAAGGGAAAAAGCATTGTAATGCTGGTTTGTGATTATAAGTTATGGATAAAGATTTTTTTTAAATAAGTGACTAGTCACTTATAGACTAGAGTTTGATTATTATAGCATGTTTAGGTTACTGAACCAATATTGTGTCTTTTGTCAAACATCTCTAACATAAATGTTTCCCCATCCATGTTTTCACTTCTGAAGTCTTTATTTTAGGGGGGGAGGGAGAGGGAGCAGTTCATTAAGTTGTGTGTCTGAGTCTGTGTTCAGTGTTGCTTGCCTCACCCCGGTCTTTAAAAGGTGTGCTGAGTTGTTCTTTCATTCTGTCAGCAGCTCAAAAGCAATCAGTGGAAGCATTGATAGCCATTTGAAAATTATGCAGCCTGAGACAATGATCATGCATAGGGTTTCATTTTAATGTCTTGACCTCGAGCAGATGACTTAATTTTTTTAGCTTGTGAAGCAGGAACGTATATTATAACTCAGTAGGGAAGTCTTCTGTAAAGCAATGATTGATGGAGTATGATTTGTAATAAAGTTTGCCTAAGGTTGATTCACTTCTTGATATGATCAAATACTTGTACGTGCCCCTTTTATTTTTTCCTCTTAAAAAGGAGAATAGCGCTCTATCTCTAAACATCAAATAGTTATCCCCCAAGTTACATTTGAGGAAATTGAGGCCAAGGTATTCTAAGTGGCAGACCTTTGCCTTAGGATGATATGTAAATTGTATCCTTTAATCTAGGCTTTCTTTGAGCTAAAGGCTCTGGAATTTCCTGATACCTAATTGACTTCCTGTTTATATAACATTTTAAGTACTTGGGAAAAAACAGTTTCTATGCTGAGTCAGAGCATCTCCTCTCCACTCTTAAATACTTTGTTTAATCTTGTGTAGCACAAAATGCACTTCAATACTTCAGCAATGTGGTAAGCATATATACATGTTTTTAGTACAGAATTGACAAATGTAGCACATTCTACAGATCTGATAATTGATATATAAGCTGGGAGATGTGCAGTTTTTTCCCCACTGTAGGTAAAAATTTGTATAGGAAAGCAGTGTAAATATATTCTGAGTTACTCTATGTTTTGTTACACTTCTGAATTGAGAGAGCCAGGATACAGAATGGAAATTTTTGGGTTGAGAAGCATGTATAGAAATTCATGCCAACTCACCAAATCTTGGGAAAATGTGCAAAGATTTTAACCTTCCAACTTTTATGATGCCTAAAATGCAGTCTCCTTCCCTCTCTGTCTCACCACCTTTACCCAGCCACCTCCTGGAGCTTCAAAACATTCCTGAGTGTTGTGGAGCGCTGCAATTACCAGATGTTAGATTTTCTTTGAGACATTGGAGATTATGTTGTGGTATATTTATCAAAATCTTTTGGTTTTCTTTCTGGATTTTGTTTTTAAGCTTTAATTGACCCCAGTGTGCTACCAGTATTCCCTTAAGCTTAACGTTATGTTTTATTTCATTTAAACTAGTACCCTACCACACTGCCCAAATGACAGTTTGGTAGCATGGAGTAAAATGGTGAGAGTGAGGAAATACTGGTAATCTAGCCTGTTGTAAGCAACTTTAAGAGAAAGCAAAATTCCTTACACGCTAAGGAACAGCTTGCTTGTAAGTGCCATGGCTGATTTTCTGTTAGTCTGATCCTCCTCACTAAAAGTCGTGTTCTGTTAAGTATGCTGTGCTTCAGAAGGTGCAGTTTAATGGAGAGCATCTCTCTGTCCTGAACTGATTTGCACTACTGTGCTCTTCTACTAGCTCAAGCTAATATGCTGGATAGCAGAAGTGTTTGGAAGGGGGGAATTGGGAAGTCTGCGGGCTCTGCCCATCTGCGTGAGGCTATAGGTAAGATTTATAGTGCCTTTCTGCCCTTCCGTTAGAACAGCCTTCGTAGGCCTTGTAAAATTATTTCAATACTTGCTAGTTGACAGGTTAAACCTCTTGGTTAGGCTGATGTATACCTGTCCTGCTACAGCTGTACATTTGAAAAATGCAATAATAGTGGTGGTTCTTTATTCTGTATTTAATATTGGGAAAATGCAGTTTTAAAACTTGAGGCATTTATCACTGCTTCTAATTGGCCTTCCTAGCTTCTTTGCACCCTTAATCATTTCAATTCACAATGTTACTGAACTGCTTTCAACATCCGTACAGGAAAAATATGTACTTTGCTTTTCCCAAGTTTTTCTTCATCATGTCTGTCCAAGTACTGTTTCTTGTCTTTTTTACATTCCCTTTCACTTCATGGTGTTTCTTCTTTATTTACAGATCTCTTTCTTTGATGACTTATTAGAAAGCATTATACAAATTTTCTCAGTCCATGTTTGCCCAAACCTCTTAACTGTAAATCTAGATTTTTTTTTTCCTCCAAATGAAAACTCAAAAACTCATAGCCTTAAATTGTGCAATATATGTGGGTGGGGTTTGATCCCACTGTTTGTCCTAAGCAAATAGATTCTTAACATCAAACATTTTTGTCCCAAACTGCAAACAGAATTATCTGTACTGTTAGGTTAGAACTGACATGGTTTTGAAGAGCTCAAACAAGGAGCATCAGAGCAAATTATGTTCTAATAAAGACTGTGCTATGTTACGGAAGAAAGATTTAGCAGAAAATAACATTTATTTAGCTTGTAACTGGACCTATTCAAGGAGTCATCAAGTCTATATTAGTTAAAAGAGAGTAGAAAAAGGGAAGATCTATATGGTAAATGACTCTGAGATCACCCCACTCCCCCCATTACAGTAGCAGAACTTTGCCGTTTTGACCTTTCCAAAGAGGAATACTTGGAATAAAACCACAGCATCCAAAAGTTTTCACATGAAGCTTCATTTTTGCTTGGAAGCAGGATATGGGATATATTTAGTTTTAAAACTTCTCATGAAGACAGACAAATCTGGCCTTATAGCAGGGTACAGTGCTTTCCTTGGGCTTCTGTGCTTGGTGGGGTGATGTGCAATAGGCTAATAGTACAGTAAGTCATTGTTAAAAGTGAGGAGAATTCAGAGGGAACATCCACTTCTGGTGTAAAAGTTTGGAAATTCCAGCAATTGTATTAACAGGTAGCTTTGTCAAAAGATTCTCTGTATTGTCTTCAGGAGAGTATTTGAACTATAGATTAATATGCAGAGTTTCAAAGCAGATCTAGAAAGATCCTTAAGTTATTAAGGAACTAATGGAGCCATTTAAAAAGCTTCATGTGTGAAATGACCCATGCTTACTTAAAGTCAATCCTGCTTTGGTAGGTAGAAAGATATCTATATATAAAATGTGAATGAAAGATTGTATCGGAGAGAAGAGAGGTTGCTAAATGGAATTACTGTAACGATCAAAAGGAATATTTGAACTCAGAAGTCTTTGCTCTTTTGACAGTTATTAAAACGCACGTTTCTAGGTGTAGCTTCTTATAGGAATGAGAATTCATAAATGGGTGTCCCACTGCTGCAATGATCCTTAAATGTCCCTTAAAACCAAGCAGCCCCAGGGTTTCTGATTCTGGGAGTGTTAGAACAGCATCCCATGTTCTAACTCGTTTTCATTGCTCTGTTGAACCCACTTTTTGCAGGTGAGTTTGTTATAAGGCACCTGAGAAACAACGTGAAGATAAAGTAGTGTGTGTGATATTCAATGAGAGCACAGAGGTCAGCAGTCTAAGAAAAATATCTTACAAATAGTGAAGGAAGTACAACTTCTGCATATTTTGTTACTTAGTGTAGGCAGAATTGCCAGTACCATACTAAAAGTTTTCAAATAATTCTGCAAAGCATAAGTAGCATATTATATCACTTTTAGTACATTACAATAAGCACTGTGTAAATAATGTTGGATGTGAACCTACAGATAGAATACGTCTTGATCTTTGGTCTGTAAAACATAAGAAAATGGCTCCCACAATAAAAGTAAAAATGCTTCAAGTTCGGTAAGGATGGGAAGGAGGAAGAACGAACAGGTAGGAGGGAAGTCTTTGAGAGAAAATGAAAGCAATGAATGCACATTTAGATACTTAAATATTATTTTGTTGTAAATAAAAATAATTGAAGTAGTGTTGTCTGAGATACATTAAGAAAAAGATAAACTTCTAGCTTGAAAAATAATACAATAGAGAAGCATTCTTCCAGAACACAGATGACTACAAGCGTCTCTTTAATTGCTGATGCTGCCAGGATATCTTGGGCTGTTGTTCAGGAGGACGAGCTTTTTTCTTTCCTACTGGGTGGGAGGTTATATACTTTTCTGTTGAAGGCTGATAGATGGACTGCATCCAAATCTGAAGCAATCTAAAGTATCTAGGATAGTGTTCTTGTAATGGTTATGATTAGGAAATAAGATTTGCTGTTTCTAGTATTGTCACATTTAATCTTATCCTTACTAAATTATAGCTGATGTATTGTTTTGGTCAATGGAGTATTTTTATTGGTACAACCCCACAGTGATTATTAGCAAAATGATACGTACTGTAGGATTAAATTCCTAAAGAGCCGAAACTAGCATACAGAAGTCAAGGAAAGCTTCCTTTTTGCCTGAAGCAAATACATAAGAGGATTTTCTTCAAAATATGGTTCATGAAAATGTCTATACTAATTACTACAAAAGGAGAAAAAAAACAAACAAAAAAAATAAAGCTACAGCAAGAATCCCCAGTGTGCCTCTCATTACCAGATAAGTAATCATCAGAGTTATGGGAAGCCTAATTAAATGTCTATGTAGTGTTTTGAATTTATGAACTGTTAAAAGCTATTTTGGCAAAAGATTGCAAGTGATTATAACCTCTAAAGTTAATGGAGATTGGTAGCACCTTAAATTGTTTTCCTTATTCTTTATGCACTGCCTAGAAAGTGAGAATATGAGATTCTATTTCAGATGAATTTGGAACACAGTGATGAGCATATATGTAAACTAGTAACTGTATATTCAGTGAATTTCTGGATGCAATGCAGTAAGGCTTGTAGCCATGCCTTGAGAGTTCATTTACAGCATTAGTAAAAGAAAATAGTCTGTCCCAAAAACATTTTCTGTCTGTGACCTGGGAAGAATTCTGGAAACCATTGTGTTACTTATAAATAAGATTATTGATAAAATTCTAGGCAGAGGGGTAGAAATGGGTAGGCAGCTCTTCAGTTACAGAATTTCAAAATTAAGGAGCCATTTAGCTTGCAGATTAATGCTCACTTTGTATACCTGCAATCCCTCCCTCCGTCCCTTAATGAGGTTATTGATGCAGTACAAGCAGAGTGCAAGCCTTTGTCACTTCAGCCAGATCCATTTATTGATGTCAAGGCCCAAAAGTGCTCTGGAAGAATGGCATTGGATTGCAGGCTAGAGGGTAGTTCTCACCTAACCTAGGTATGCTTCTTTCTCTTTATACTTTCTTCAGGAGTGAATAACATTGGGTGATAGGCTGATGCATCAAAAATGGTTAAGACTAAAACTAATTTTTTTATAGAAGTGTATCTGGTACACTGGGATGGTATGACACCAAAGGGGAGGGGTAGCAGCTCATCCTATGCGTTTTTATCAATTGTAACACTTCCTTATTTCTTATCCTGCAGGTCGGTGAGCTGGTAAAGGTCACAAAGATTAACGTGAGTGGTCAGTGGGAAGGCGAATGTAATGGCAAACGTGGTCACTTTCCATTCACGCATGTCCGTCTGCTGGATCAACAGAATCCCGATGAGGACTTCAGCTGAGTGTGGCTCAACAGTTGCGCTTGCAGATGGGAACAATCTCAACTTGTTTTTATTGCAGATGCCATCAAGACTATGTTCCGACAGATCTTGAAAGCGGTATTGCTTGTATAAGCATTCTGATAACCTGCAAACCCCTGGGACTGAACACCACCATTCCTTAATCAAGGGTCATGTAATTCAGGGTACGACAGTAGATAACTCGTGTGTCAAGTGGCAGAACTAGTACATGATTATAGGTTGTAATGCCTGCTTATGTCCATGTGCACAGCAGACTGGACCTTGCCAGCAGCAGCAGCTGGGGAAAGCAGTAACGTAGATGTTATGATAGCATTTATAGCTCTCTCCAGTCCTTTTGTTTATGTTGCTTCTTCCTCAGGCAGTGAACATCAACCTTAGACAATTCAATGTATAGATAGCTTTTTTTTTTTTTTTTTTCCACAAATTTATCCTGGAGCTTTCTCCATTTTTTTTTTCCATCTTGAATTCTCTGTCCTAGAAAGGCTATACAGTACTTTGCATGGTGAGTTAACTATGCACAGTACAGGTTTTTGTAGAGCACATTGGGGGCAGTCTTATGATTTACAAATACCATTTTAATGGTAAATGACAGATCAAATCAACCTCAGAATTCTAGGAGTTGGTGGACACTAGTTTGATTTCTTCAGTACTGTTGATGCTTCAAACATAGCAGCTGATTTTAATTTAAAACTTCTATTAACACACCAATATCTCTATTCACAAATACAGGGCTTATTGAAGTACAAACATCCACATCAGTCCTGAAAAATATGTGCATAGCACTTTAATGCATAGCTTTAAAGCAGTGTTTGAATCACTAAATATACTAAAATATTTACACTGCTTTCAGAAAAAAATAAATTACATAGGGTCAGTTTTCTAGAATTCTTCAAAACTCCTATACATTACAGTACAAATCAGTGTCAAAAGTGTTGAACTGACAAATCAAATACTACTTTTATTTTAAAGTTACTCTGGGGACTCTTCTGGTTTAATTCCCATCTGTAAACTATTTGATAGTGAATTCATGAGGATTTTATTTTTAATAAACTAACGGAAAATACTTGTGTGCTTCTGGATTGATTCTCAAAAGGTGTAATAGAGGGAATATGGCTTCATGGCTCATAACAAAAATCAGTGCATCGAATAGGTGGCATTATGCACTGCTTGTTTTTTTTTGTTTGTTTTAAACCTGTTCTTCTAATTATCTGGTTTTCTCTAACATAAATCAGAATGGATTCAGTAAGTTTTGTAAACTAAAATTAAACACTGAAGTAACTACCCCTTGTCTGTACCCTGGATTGTTTTCCAAATATAGCACTCTAGTGACCAAACTTAAGCAAACAAATTTTGTAACTTTGACTACAGTATAATCCATACAGAACAGATTTTCTAAATAGTATCAAACTGAAAATGTTATTTTGGTTGATACAAACCATGTGACTAGAATGTCTCGTTGGTTGTAAATGCTGCGAGGGCTAGTTCCCACTGCAAAGGCTATTGCTGCAAGGCACCGACCCATAAAACAGAATACTGGTAACACTTTACCTCAGAACTGCGTAACATGCTGGAAATGATAATATTTCTGTTATATATTTAAGTACTAGTTGCTTTACTTCAGAACTAATTCATCAGCAAGTCTAATTTTCAGGTAATGGGCACCTGATAATTCTGTAGACTAACACCAATGTACATAATCATATTTTTCCATCAACAATCTCATAAGCACTACTAAAGATTATTAGAAAACTGACATATTTTATGAGGGTGACCTATGAATAACAGCAACAAAGGAATTGCAGTACTATTCTAGCTTGTATCCCTATTCTGGTTAGGGTGATGTGCCAGTCTCTGATTGTGAGATCAATTCTAGCTTTGTACTAAATTTACTCTGAGGGGAAAAAAAATCAGAAACTAACTCTAGGTTCAGTAACAAATTGGTTTTTTTTTAAGGCTAGTTTGTATTTTTCCTCTAACCTTAGTATTTACTGCAACTGATTTTTCAGTAGCTGCATTCTAATACGGACTTACACACTGAGCTTATCAGTTGCCCATATATGCTTATATTTTTCTTCGGGTTTTGCAAAAGAAGCATAATGAACTGTGTCATTAGAGTAATGCAGTTTGTTCTGAAGTATGTTTTTTTCCAATTGCAATTAATGAAAGCCCGCCCATACGTTTGTACCTTTCCAATCAGCAATTATTTTAAGATACCAAAAGAACTTTTTTTCTGAAAGGAATTTTATTATGCAAATCTTGCCTTTTTTTAATATGAAAGAAGTAAATTGAATTGTTAACTAGCAAACACCCTGCAAAGTTTGTAGATGTTTTTGTGAAGACTGTATAAATTGCAAATATTTGTACACTTTGAAAGGGCAAAAAAAGAAACTAGAGGAGTCTTAATAGCTGCTGTTGCACTAGAATCCAAAGTTGTTGTCAAGCAGTTTTTCTTAGTCAACTGATACATTAATGCAACTGTTTTACACTATTCAGTTCTAAGGAGAAATGTGATTTTGTTTCATAGGTGATAGAAATTAATGTTTGCATTCGTGCAAAATAGACATTTCAACTTATCAAGCTCTTTTAAAGGAAAATAGGTAGAACATGTTCATGAACATGTAGATTAAATCCTCTTGTGGCCTTTGTTTATCCTTCTATTTGTTCTCTCCCTTCTTCCCAATGCGTGCAAAAAAAAATCATTGCTAAGAACGTTGGTCACAATCTTTTGTCTCTATTTGGCTGTGGTTTTGGTCTATTGTGCATAGGCAGGTGTTAGAACTAGAATAATCATTTCTAGAAATACACCGTGAAAGCAGAATGCTCAATTACACTGTGTTCTTCTGGTGCATTTACACATTATATCACACTAAAAGTACAACTGGCTGCTATGGTTTTTTAATATATATTTCATTTTGGTAAACCCCAGCCTTTTTACTAATATTTGACCTGGTTAAATCTTGTTAATCTGTTTGAATTGTATTTGTTAATAATGCAAATATTTCTAATCATCTTAAGAATAAAACACTTCATTTTTGTTAATGGTTTTGGGGAAGGATTCTAACCAAACCAGTTTGAAGAAAAATATGAACATGTGCCATTGTATTATAACACTATCCACTTTCTTGACAGTTAGTCTTTTTTTTTTTTTTGTAGCATGTAATGTATATGTTCATAGTACGTGAAGTAAATAAAAGTATAGCCAAAACTTTGGCTTGGTGTCATTCTCAATCAACTGTCATTGGAATACTTGCATTTAAGAAAATAAAAATAGAACCGCTGGTATTTCCATCTTTTATTGACCGTGCTCATAGGAAAACAATTAAACCTAAGACCAAGACAAACCAAGGTAACTAAAATAAGTTATCAACTAGTAAAATATTATGGCCTTTTTGAAACAGAGTGAATTTCAAATGATTCCCTTGAGGTGGGGGGGAAGAGTATATTCTCACTGCAAAAGAGGACTCCTGAGGAAAGTTAAAATGAGACTTTGCAGTTATTACACCCCTCCAGTTAGAAGTAAAACTAGCAGAAAATAGTTTGGGGATTCTTTACATGTGGTGTGTCAGTTTGGAAGGATAAAAAGCTGCTTATTCATTCTTAGGATCATCAGCAAGAATGTACATCAAGTATATGAATTAATAGCAGCAAGATACTCATACAGATGTCTACTAAGGGCTCAGGACTTCTTTGTAAGCATGGTAGGGAGAGAGTACTGTTCAACAAGACTAAGATGTGCAGTGTACTTTCATGGAAAGCACAGAAAATGAAAGACCAGAATGCCCTTTTCCCATGTGGGAAAACATTTGTAACATTAATCTGCATTAGACCTACCTTTCCCATCATAATCCATAAAAGCTGCAAGGGAAAATTGGCCTTTAGACTCCCAAGGATAAGAATTGTAATGACAATACTACTATACAGTATTGAAAACCAGTTTAATTAGGGCTGTACACCAAAGAACAGTTCTAGCTCCACATCACTGGTTCCTTAGCTTGGTGCAGTGTGCCATACTTGACCATGGACCAAAGCCTGAAGTATTCAAAATCCCTCAAAACATTTGGCCTTCTGGAGGTGCACTCTAGTTCCAGAGGCCTTGCTGCATAGAAAACGCCTATTTTATACTCCCAGTTAAAACACTACTTATTCCACTGTCTGTTGTTTCCAGAAGTATACAAGGAGCACTCTTGATAATCAGGAATCCTTTTTCTTGCTGGTAAGTTCAAAGGCAGCATTTGTTTTCTTAGTCACTGCTTTACAATTATAGCTCCTTGTATTTGAGTTGATTGATATTCAGTTAGCTGGCTACTACAGATAAATTTCTTGGTCAATACTGTCTAGTGGAGTCCTCAAGTGGGACATGTTAAATGAGTGAGTTTGCATGTAATTGTAATGAGATGCCAGATATGTTTTCCTGTCATGCCTCCACATGACAAAGACTATTCTATCAGCTTCCGATGGAAAAAATGAAGTTTTCATAGGCAGAATATTGCGCTCAGCTTTACTCCTTGCGCATCTATCTTGGCTGCAGTGGAGCTGCAATCAAAGAGTAACTCTAAATGAGATTACCTGAGATAATTTAAAATCTCACTGCAGCTATCAGGAAGAGGTCCTATACACCCCTCTACAATTCCCTGACAGCCATGTCCTCCTGATACTTACCTTGAACTGGTATTTGCAAACCTCTGTGACCTGATGTCATGCAGGACTTGCGCAGAGAACTACTGCTCGTCCTTGCAGTGGTGGTTTTCTGTTGCAGTAGTGGCTGAATCAATTCATGTAAATGTTGTGGGTGCAAAGGATGAGGCAAGAGTTGCATCAGGAAATTTCTGCTTTGAGTATTTCCCTGCATTAGAATGTTTACTCCTCATGCTTCACCAAATACCTAACCAATTTCCAAATATTTGCATGCCACCTGTAACAACTGCATACAAAAATATTTGAAATATTTAGACAATATGCTACAGTTTAACAACAGTATGAAGCATGCACCTCACTTTTGGCCAATAAGTATGCTTATAGTAGCCTGGTTTATTTATACTGTTGAGCTCTCTACAACTTAAGTACTTGCCAAACGTGAGGATCAAAGAAAAAATCTTAAATTGAGGCAAATCTAATTTATTGTGCACAGCTCCCATACAAAACTAAGTCTCAGTTGCTGAAAAAAATAGGCTTTTTTGGTTAAGATTTATGAAGTGCAGAGGTGATCTGCAAGTCTTACAATGTTACACAAATATACAGTGACTCTGTATACTGCTGGGATCTTTTGGATGCCTACCAGAATCCTTTGTGCTGTGTATTTATGAACAATTCAGAGGTAAAGGTATATAAGGATTACCAATTTCAACAAAATCTGCATTTTCTGATCATATTTTCTCTGGATTGAAAATAGCAATTTTTTTTTCTGCCTTGACATCTAATTTTTGCCTTAGCTCAGACATGCTAATGTCTTTGTTATTTCTTGTATGGAATTCTGATTAGATAATCCTGAGATCTGAACAAGAGTTGGGGTCCAAAATGCCCCATGGAAACAGATCATCAATTTTCTAGTTGGGCATACAGTGATATAAAAATCATTCCTATATTTTTAGATATATCTGTAAGAAAGCCATAAGATGTTAATTTTACACATCCTGAAGCAATTGTTCACTACCTGAAATAATGTTTTAAAATGAACCAGGAAACAATAAACCATTTTTAAAAATTATGCATTAAATTGTGCTTTAAGTGTGTGCTCAGTCACACATCAGGAGCTCATTTCAGTGGGCACAATATAAAACAGTAAATGGAAGGATACTCAACACTGTATCCAAGAGGTGCCAGGGACTGCTCGGTCTCTGCTGCATATCAGAAGCTGCGAAGGCCTTTGTGTGCTTCTATACCTCAGTAGGGCTGAGACTCGTAAGCTCACTCATCCTAGGAGACACTGGAAAAAGAGAGGTATGAGATTTTGTTTACATCCATCCTGAGCAAATCTTTGAAGATTACATTTATGCTAGCCAAGCACAATCCCTTTTAGTTTCTTCAAACCATTTTGATTTTGGAAATCGAGGTGCTATCTCAATTACTTAAATGTATGCTCCAAATATTTCAGAAAGACTCCATGAGGAACTTCTGAAACATTCTGTATTCTTCTAACCTCTTAAAACTGAAATTATCATGCCCCACCCCAGATATATACATTGGAGGTGATACTTTGCTTGTGTAAACACCCTGGAGAGGCTGCAGAAACCTGCTAAATCGGGCATTCTGTATTTCACTCATTTCTAGATACACCGCTATGTCAAAAGCATACCCTGTGGTTTCTACAAAAATACGGGGAGGTATTCCAATAGTATTGTCAGCGTCTGAGGGCAGCAGAAACACGTTGCCTCAGAGGAAGCCGCAGATGCACCAAGGGAAACGCCGTTTTCTCCGACACCCCCAGCCCGCGGCGCGGGCCTGGCTCACGGCCCTCCCTCACGCGAGCCAGGGCCCCCTGCCAGCAGCCCGGCGGGACCCGCGGCCGGCCCCGGGCCGCGCCCCTTCGCCTCCCTAAGCGCAACGGCGCCCTCTCGGC
>VXAA01000020.1:262029-341885 GCA_013399115.1 Anseranas semipalmata | reverse complement strand
AGGTGGTTCTCATCGGCCCAGGCCTTGCTCACCTTCAGCCGGGGCCTCGCGGAGCTGAGCGGTGTGGGGCTGAGGTCGGCTCGCCGCAGACAACGCCCCGTGCCGCGCTCTCCGGAAGGTGGGTGCCCGGCTCGCTCGGCCCCTCGGGAGGCGATGCTGGGGAGAAGCCTGCTCGCAATGTCGGGTCCCGGGGGAGGGGGCTGGCGCTTTTCTTTCTCTTCTTTTGCTTTCCGTTGGACATGCTGCTGCCCCTGGCAAACCCAGAGAGAGACCGAGCTCTCACCCTGGAGCCATCTAGTGCTACATGATACTTCATTGCCTAAAGGAAATGCATATGCTTTCATTATGTGCAAGAAATTATTACAGATCGTTTTACTTTTCCAGTAATGTGTTGGTTTTTTTTTCCTTTTTCCCCTATAAAGTTTTTGCATTATGCCTGATCAGTTCATATCTGGGGGAAAAAAGTGGTGGTGGGAAGGAACTGGCAACCCTGGAACGATGTCTGTTGCCCCAGAAATGTCTGCCTTGTGACCGTTTCTTTAAACGTGTTTCTCTTGCATATAATAGGAAGAGCCTTTAATTTTCTTGATGCTGTTACTCTTCTGGGACTGTTATTTCTGTCCTAACACCTGTGTTTATGCATTTAAAATGAAATAAATACCTGTGCATGTAAATAAAAAAAAAAAGTGAATACAGTTATGTTTCATTTAGAGGTAGGGAGATGCTCCAAATATTTCATTTTTGTTCACAATTTTCATAGTACAAGAAAGTAATTTGGTGAGAACTAGGTTTTGTTCTCTGAGTTTTTGCTTAGAAAACTTCTGACAGCAGTGTTTCAATATGTATTTTGGGGTGGAAAATAGAAACTACGGCAAAAGAAAGGAAGGCTTAAATAAGACCGTCTTCTGTAAATGTTCTTATAGGGAACTGGGGGTAGAAGTGAGAATTCCACTGAATGACAGGAGTCAAATAATCTCCTCACAGTAACTGCAAGGACTTGCAGGAAAAAATGTCCCCAAAACCAGATCTTAGGGTGTGACTTAACTGACTTGGAGGGGGTGGATGTGGCCATTCAGTATTTCACGGTATGTGTGCAACATCTATTGGTAAAAATGAGTAGGGGGTTGTGGGTAAAAATGAGCAGGGGGTTGTGGGTTTTGTTTTTTTGGTATCTTGCTGCCTACCCTAAAGAGCACATTCTTCACCCTGCCACTATTCCCGAGAAAGACCCCCAAATCCATTAACATTCCTGGAGTTCTTTTTCTTTTGGTGTGTAGGGAGGAAAGGGTTTTCCACCTGGTATTGATGAGTCAGTGCAACTGTAAGTGTTGGCTTTGGTTTGAGTGGAAACCCAAAGTAGGATGCTTGGCCAACGTTCTGGAGGGTTCATCGTCATTGGGAGCTTTGGAGCTGTCTTTCTGGTGCTTTCCTAAATCGGTGGTAAATCAGTTCATTGGAAAGTAATCAGACCCTACCCTATTGCAGAGATCTGCAATGCAAAACAGTCCGACTTATGTCAAGAAAAAAATTGGTTGATAGAGATTGCCTTTGTGGAGCGTTTCTGTCAGTGGACTTTCTATTCCAACGCTATCATGGATGCTTGCAAAACCAGCTGGCTAGATCAGATTTTAGAAGACTTCTCATGCTCTGTTGCTTCTGAATGGTAATGAGACTGTTATCGTTAAGGAGGGGGCACTCAGAGTTGTCGTGTTTAAATCAATACTGTGGTTTTTAGACTTCCAAAGTTTATTGGAGTCAAGTTGGGTAAACAAATTTAAGGTGCACCCTCTAATTCTGCTAGCTGTTCTAAAAGCATCTTTGTTTCTCATGTCTCTGGCTTGGAAAAATATGTACCGTAGGTGCTGTTTTAGCATCTAATTCCATCCTTGTTCAGCTGAAACAATAAAGAATTATTAGCATATTTTGTTCTTATTTATATGAAATTCTGTATCTCTGCTGAGACTGCAAAATATGAACGAAATTGTTTGGGAAGCAGTATGCTGAAAGTGTAAGTTATTCTTAATTTTGCTCTTTAGTTTGATCTTTGAGATATATGATAAGGTCACAGTTACTAGTTTGCAAATATAAAATACTGTGATGGTAAGTACTGTCTACTACAAATACTCTGGAATAGAAATCTGTATGTAACTTGAATATGGATATGAAGTGACTTTTTTTTTTAGTGTTGTTAGGATAGCATTAGGTTCTGCCCCATCTTTCTCATGGAGACTTCAGAGTGGTGTGTGGTATGTTGTTTCTTATGTATGGTTAGAATAGACATGGTTCATGGCATTTAAAGCAGTGCTTATAGTAGGCATCTAACTAGTTTTTTTTTTTTTGAGTTACATGACCCATTTAAAGAATTTATGAAGTCTTGCAAGCTGTGCCTGTGAACTGTTGAAAACCCAGTCCTGTATCTATACTGTCCTTAGTATGTTGGCCTGGATTAAGGGGACAACTTTCTAGGTACTTCTGCAGTGTAGATGACACTTAAGCCCTGATCTCTGGAGATATTAAGAGATTTGGGTGTCTGACCGTCTTACAGATCTGCTTGGGCATGTCACGACAAATCACAAAATGCCAGGAAGCTTACTTATAGGAAGCTTTGTGACAAATTTCACTATGAAGAATCTCACTTATCTGCTGTTCCTTCAAGGACTATTACTAATAGCATAATATGTAATTATAAACTGTCTTTTTTTGGAAAACAATTGCAATAGACATTCACAAACCAACACAATTTTACCTTACTAATGTTTGACTTCCTTATATCAAGAGAATGTATGTATCAGCATTCTTGTAGATTGCTAAATGTCAAAACTTAATTCTTCGTTGTGGAAGCTAGGTAGCATCTTTCTTTTAATCAGGTGAGAAACATGCTATGACACAAGGTAGGCTCTAAGTGGATACTGTGGATGCTTAAACTCTCGCTAGCAGTTTTGTATCGCAGAGCTTGAAGTATATAACTTCAAATGTACATAAGGTATAGCAAGTGAGATGAATAGGATTTGTTTCTTTCCGAAAGCAGATACAGGTCAAGTTACAGCTGGGAAGAAAATATTTGACATCTCTCCTGACTCCCAGTACAGCAAGTTAGCAGGTGACTCCTATGTTTCTATAAACTGTCAGGGAAATACATCTTTACTTTGAAGGCAGTAAGGCATGCAGCAGTCGACTGAGTTTGAACATGTTCTAGAAAAAGTTGTCTCACAGTAACAAGACTCGAAATTACGGCTTCATTAAGGATCAGTCACTAATCCATATCACAAATGAGAATTTAAGTTGTTCATTAACTTCAGTTTGCAGAGGACCACTTTCAAGTAAATACTGTAAATGCTTTTAAGGGGTGTCATTCCCACCCCACCCCTGACAGAGTTGTGTGAGAGGGCCCTCTTCTGTAATTTCCTTCTTGAATCTCCTCAAGTGCCAAGAGAAACCAAAGGAGTCAAACTTCTAAACTTGGATGGTTTGGTGCTCTGCAAGGAGTCCAGCAACTGAGTTGGTGTCCATTAACTTATTCAGGTACTTGTGCTAGGAGACCATTTAGTAGCAGGTCTCAAACAAGCAGAGAAATATATGATGAGACTCAATCCTTAGATTTGCTTTTATCTACTTTCAACCTGATTTTTTTTATTAGTAATCCCTTTCATTTAGGAAGACATATCTTCACAGCTTGAAGATATGATAGAGATAACTTATTGCAAGAAGTACTTGTGATAGTCTGTAGGATTGATTGTGCAGAAAATACCACTATTGCTTGGATAATTTGACCTTAATCCATCTGTTTCTCCAAGTGCATAGAAGTACAAGTATGCTTTGTAGAACTGTATATTGCAGAGTCATGCAATCAGATGTTGAAATTGTCTTGGCTGCACCAGCAGTTAGAAACCGTAGCAGGTTGTACTGCTATTCCCTGTGTGCTTTCTCTGCAAAGCCATAGTTTAAGCCACTCTACAGTGGGATGTTCTTTGGTACCCCCCACCTGTTTGGTTATCTTAACTTCTGGGGATATGGTAGCTAGTTTTTTTTTTAATGCTCATTTATGTAAAACTTGCACGTTGTGACATGTATAGCATGTTCTAGATAGGGAGCTTAAGATAAGATTATCAATTTTTATTACTGGCAGTTAAAAGCAGGGCACAACTACTCACCTACTCAGGGTGCTTCAAGCATATGAAGACATTTGAAGAAGAAAATCACGAAAGCTCTGTAGTGTGTAAGGGTAAACGCTATGTTTATTTTATGCTTTCAGAAACTAAAGCTGCAGTGCTTCTCATGTTTACCTGGGTTCTAGTATGACCCTTGGAGCCAATCCAGGTCTCTAAAATATAAGCAAAAGTCTCTTCCTCCTCGCCTCCCCCCCTTCCCTGAGTAGTTGTTTTCTGAGTTGGTGACCTAAATCAGATAGTTGAGGGGTCATAGAGGTGCTGAGCTGGCGTGAGAGTATTGATAGGGATAGAAGGGAAAGGCACCTCCCTATCCCCACAGGCTCCTGAGCTAGTTTGGCCATCTCTTAAATATTAGTTGCAAAATGCAGAATTTCTTTGGAGAACAGAAAAACCTAATGTTGGGCACATAGTAGCTTTGTGTTCAGAACAAGAGTTCCTAATGGATGAAAAGATGAGCTCTACTTCAGTGATAGAAGATGAACTCCTGCACATCCAGGGAGAATGTAATCTATGGACGTTAGTCTTTGTGGTTACACATCACTTAATGAAGAAAGTGCACTTGCCGTTGTTTCTTCAGCTCTCTTTGGTCTTTGTTTTTATTGCTATTAGCAATTTGCTCTTACTACTAAGTTAGTACTTACTATTTGCTTCCTTTTTTTCTGCATCACTTAAAAATGTGAGCATACTTTGCAGCACAGATCACTGCATGCTTCTACCAATGATCTCCCACTCTGAACACTGAGCCTATATTCATACCCCGTTTCCTGTCTTTCATCCAAGTGTTTGTCCATGTGAGGACTCTTCTTATCCCATGGCAGTTAAGTTCCCTAAAGAACCTTGGTGAGGGACCTTGCCAAATACCTTTGGGAAATCCAGGTAGACTGTATCAGTCATGTCTTCCTTGCCTGTATGCTTGACTCAAAGCATCACAGAGATTTGTGAGGCATTATGTGCATTTACAGAAGCTGTGCTCTTCAGTATGGTGTTCATGCATATACCCACTCATTCTTTTTTTTAATAATTCCTCTTGAATCCTTGCAAGTGTTAGGTTAATGGATCTGTAGTTCCCCTTGGCTGTCTGCTGGAGCACTTTAAAAAACCTTCTGTTTGCTTCTGCTAAAGTCTTAACTGAGAGGATATATGCAGCAGTTTAGGATCGGTTATTTCATTTTGAGTTCTGCTGACTTGTTACTTACCATGTTTTGTTCATTCCATGACCAGTACTTGCACTGAATCTTCTCTGAAAACTGATCATGGTGAACACAGATATGGGAAGACGTGTTTTTTTTTTTTTTTTTTTGCTCCATCTTTAACATCCCTATATCACACTGAAGCATTTGCAGCTTTTGCTCCTGAAATGCTGAAATAGATGCTGAGCGGCAGCTTAAAAGCTTGAAGATCTTGGCCTGCTTTATTCCCTTTAGAAAAGAAAGGATTAAACTTAAAACACAACTTAGTTTTTTGAAGTGCGTTGCTTCTGCTACTGTTAACTCAGTGGTATTTAATAAGGCTACCTTCTGGGTTTTCCTAAGGTTCATTTTGATTTGAACCTTCAGTGTGATGGCCATCAAGTCATCTCCATCCCACCTTTACTGAACAAGCTCTTTTCCTGTTCTTATTTTAACAAGCTTTCTCAGTCTGTGTAGTTCCTCTTTCAGAAGCTAAGCACACCACAAGTAAATTTTCTAGCTCTTGTTTTCCTTTGGTAATGTTGAATCAGTGTGTGCTGTGGAAAGGGCTACTTTTCAGTATGGTTGAAACATCCTGTGTATTGCTGAAAATCAGGAGGGCCATGTCATAGGCTATGTGACTAGCTGCTTCATAAAAAAATTCCATCAGACACTGTAGCATTGTGCTTATTGTGAGACTTAAGCAATATATCATACTGTAACTAGACATTCCAAATACTGTAGCTTTGCCCCAACAGTGTCTCTTCCTTAGCCCATCAGCTATAGTTTAGGCCAAGTGGTTTCTGTTGCAACTTTTATTACAAACCTAGACTTGCATTTTCAGTCTGAGTAGTATAAACTGATAAAACTGTCAGATTGATATTGGTGTTGTTTGATATACAGTCCTTTGGTATGGTCTACTGTTGCTTAACTTTGTATCCCATATTGGGAAGGCTTGTAATCTTTCCACAAAATTTGCAGTACGTCAGCTGCTTTCATATTTCCTTACACAGGGATGTTCCAGTTCACCTGAGTTGCTTGGATTTCTAGAGTTTGAGAAGCAGCAAATACTTTGTATTTCTCATCTTTATCTAGAAAGAGGCATTAATTACTTTGATCTGTAAGTTTCCTCATCACCTGCACCCTTTGTACAAATTCTGTGGATTGGTCCCTAATAGATGGTTATCAGTCATACGTTTCTCAACACTTGTTAACTTCCGCCATTACTTTTTAGTTTAGAGTAAATTAATTTTGTGGCTTTGTCATTGATATAGGTCCATTAGCCTTTTTTAAAAAAAAAATGCATGTTCTTGTATAAGCTTTATCTGCTTCAGAGGCCTCTCTGCTTTGTGATGAATTGAAATCCTTCCATAGGATCGTAGTGTTGGGTTTCTATTGTTCTCTTACTGCAGCCAGGCTTTCAAGGAACTGCTTTTTAGACCAATTCTATTGACTTAATATATTTTTTAAAAGTGGGTGCATCTTTGGCGTTTAGAACTGAGTTAACTGGCTGTTCCTTTCCCTGTGTATTTCACTCCTTTTAAGGTGGAAAAACTATCATTATACTTTGGAGACTAACAAAGTTACATCGTGGTTTACAGGCATGTCAGATTATGGAGAGATTATGGTCCTAGAGATATGCAATCTATCATATTTAAAAACAAAAAAAGCCAGTCCCAAGCCACATACCATCCTGTTTTAAAAGTCTTCTATAGGTACATCAGTAGTGGCGACCACTGTCCAAATCTTTTGTGCTTTAGAAGCTATGTCTGTGTGTCCCTGCTATGCCTATGTGTCCCTATGCACATGTTCCTCCACTGTGAGAGGAGCCAACCATCCTAATTGTAGTGTTGGAACGTAGGAACAAATAACTAATAATGCCCATGCTGTTTCTGAATAGGCTATTGTAGTATTACAGACAGTTGTTTTGAGTCTGTCTGTATATTCTTATGGGGGGAAAAAGCATTCAGCTATATTATCTGGTCAGGCCAAATGTCCATTTATTGTAATATTTTGTAAAACAACTAACAGCAAATGCCCGAGGAAGGATATAAATGTAGGGCAAGCATGTCATTCTCCAGAATATTCTCCTGTCCTTTTACAATTTATACTTTGGGGATTTCCTGCTCTGATGGTGGCATGATCTGACAGCACCATAATATGGTGACAGCCATAGTCAACTGAAAGGCTGGAACTTAACCGCTTAAACAACAATCTCTGTCTTTTTGAATCTGCATAAAACTACTTTTTCTGTAATGCAGTGTACGCATCTCTGGATTGCGTATGCAATGAGTTGTCACTACTGCAGTAATCCTTCTTAACTCAAATATAATTTCAAACTTGTTATTTTGTCATGAATGGTCTCCAAGCTTTTCATCTCCGTGTAGAATCTTCAAGCTAGGTAAAGCTGCACCTAGAATATAAAATACTTGTGCTGTTTGCGGGCATATATGGTTTTATTTTTGTGTATAGAGGTTTTTGTTTTTTTATTGGAGAAGATACAGGTTTGCTGTCCTTTTCCTTTGCATTGACTGAGCTTTGAGACTATTCATCAGACTTAAACATTCAGGGCTAGATTATGGCTTCAGTATGGAAGACCAAGCTGTATGCATAATATTGTTTTTGTCGTGTTAAAATACCAGCCCAGATTTTTGTGTCGTAAGTAAAATTGGTTCTTTACTAAACTGGAAACATTCTCCAACAGCTTTGTGGGTAGGTCAGTAAGTCTTTTCTCTTTAGTTAAGGTATTTTTTTAGGGGGTGGAAATTCTAATCTGTGGTTATGTATTTAACTAGTAACAAGATTAAGGTTTTGAAGAGAAGACCTTTCAGTTCCTTTCATCAGTCTGTATTGAGGGGTTGTGTACCTAGTATGAAGATCTAGTGAGATTGAGGGGTTTGTGCTTCAGCACAAACAAAACCTCTGGCTTTATTTTTGCCAACATCTTACTCTTGATGGCTACTACTTGGCAAAAAGCCTATTTGGTTTATTATCAACTCACAGTGATAAGAACCTCGGGGTGACAAGGCCTATTTCCTGGTAGTAGTTCTGAGCAGTTGACTGTTTCCTTGTGGTGCCATTGTTTCTGTGATTGCAGTTGTTCTAGAAGATGATAGCTAATGACCTTTGCAGAAGACTGAAGAGGTGCAGCAGGTTTAATGCATACTGTCAGAGGCTGTGTTTCTTGGTAGGACTGGGTCTTAAGTATGCCCTTGTAAAAGTGATTGCTAAACTTCTGATTTGTCGTCCAGTGCACAAACGTGTTGGACCTCTCTTCCAAGGGCCTGTAGATGTTTAGGCTAACAGTGGGTAAAATCCTGCAGAAGCTAAGCAACTGATTAAATCTGTGGTGTATATTTGACTGTGCTCTGAGAATCAGATACTCCTCTACAGGGAACAGCAGACTTGTGTGTAGCTTTTTTTTTTCTTTTAAATTTCCACATTAGATGAATTTGCTTCTGGGGAGTAGATGGTGAAGGAAACCTGTAGTACAGCTGATAAAACTTGCCCTTTTTTTTCCCCTCCACTTGTTGCAGTTTTCTGATCCAGAACAGAAGATCCTGGAAATTTACTTTACATGTTTCTCACCTCCATGCTGCTAGAGTAGTTTATTACCTACATCACACTGTCTGTCATATAAAGAGACATATCATCTAAAGCTGTACATGTTCGACTAAAACGTAGCGGTCATGCTGCGTCAGACCAAAGATCTTCAGACTGATGGTAGATGTCTGGGAATGAGCATCGTAGATGAACAGTACAGCATCACTACCTCCTCCTTATTCTACAGTTTGTTTTTTTAGAGGATATCTCTTCAGCATGTGAAGCTAATGATTGAAGGGAGGGCTGTGCATGCACAACTGCAGGTTAATTCCTCAAACTGAAGATGTAGTACAGTTTCAATTACTTCTCTTATCTGAGGACAGGTAAACATTAAGCTTAAAGATAAGCCATACGGTTCTTGCTGGAGCTTGGCAAAGATATCCAAGTAGGGGAGAGTGCAAGTCTTAATTCCTGTCCGTCTTTCTTCACAAGAATGGACACTGTGGCAGGCAAACTATCTTGGATGTACCTCTACTGTTTAAGGAACTTAAATATGAGATGACTTAACTCAGTTTTAAAAAAAATCAACATTTGAAAATTCTTTAAACAGATAGAAGGGTCATCCACTAGGAAATAAATTATAGTGCTTGCATTGTTTAAGTTGCATATTGTAACTGTATTGTGTTGCCTTTAACTTGGCTAGTTTAAATTACGAGATTGCATACTTACATTAATATTAAAGTGTATGTACATAGTGGTTTAGGGTAGCTTTTGAAGTCTTAGGCAAAAACAGTTCACCGTTTTGAAACAGTAGGGTATTGTCTTGTAAACATTCTCAAAGCCTTGGTGGATTTTTTGGTTACTTTGTGAGCTGCAGTAGCAAAATATGCTGGTAGAGGTAGGGATGTTTTTTCTCCTGATGAGAATAGAGCCACTATAAAATTATGCTGCACATGTGGAGACCTGCTGGAGACTGATAACATTGTTCCTGCCAGGGAGGAAAATGAGCCTATAGTTCCCATTACTGAAATAGCTTATGCCTGCTAAGATTGTGAATTTTGACACCTGAGGGGGGAAAAATGACAGTTAAGCTTCATTTGTTTCCTATGGCTTCTGCTGCCATGATACAGCGGAACATAAGGTAAAATATGGGGGAGGGAGGATGAGAGTGCAAGTTAAATAGGCCACAGAACAGTAAAGGGTCATGTTGTGGGAGATATAGCCTAGTCACATCATCATGCTGTTGGCAGAAACTAAACTTGTGATTTGAGAGTTCCTCCACCTGCCAGATAGCTGGGGAAGCGCTCATCCTGCGGAGTAGCTGGGCTAGTTGGGTCTTAGGCTCATTCATCAGTAGTCGTTTCCCGTATGTGGGATTCTCATCTGCTCTAGAAGCTGGACGGTAAATGGTGGATGAACTGAAGCACTCTGACAGGACAAAACTTAGGGTTCCTGGGTGTCTTATGCTAGGCTCTCTTAGTTTATATGTAACAATTTCAGCTTTTATTTTTCTAATATGTCATAGGTAATCATAATGTAATTAGGTAGTGAAAGGATTAAAGCTTTCCTTAAGTAGTTCAGGCTTTTGATTCCACTTGAATATAGGAAAGCTATATTTAGTAATATTTTTCTGTTCACCTCAGGTTTAGAAGTATTTTTTTAAATGGCTGAAGCTATAAATATGAAATACATTTTGTGTTATTTTTTCAGTGCAAATAGCTGCTTGGCATGTGTAGGTATGGTTGCTCTGGTTATCCTCAGGATGACTCTTCTGTTACTTCTCCAAGTAGCTAATTTTTCTTTTAGTGGTTTCCTCTTGGAATTTTGACTTGCTTCCCTGATCTGTTCAAATCTGGATCTTATTTTTTGGTTAATTACTATAATACACTGTATTCCAGCTGACAAATCAGTGGAGCATTCTGTAATTCTTCAATTTATCTCTATTGTGCTGAAAGTCAGCTTACATTTGCTCATGCTTTTCTCGCTATTCACTGCCTTCTCTGGAGCACGTTCCTGTAGGATTGTACTGATAACCATTATCCACTGTAAAAAGTGAGTGCTGGCTTCTAAATCAGTTTTGTCTGTCTCTTAAACTGTCTTGAAAGAATGTTTTGGGTACCCTTGTCAAATGAATTTAAAAGAGTATCAGATAATTCCTTTGTGTATGTGCTCATTGATTTGTTTGGACCACTCCAGTATAAAAGTGAGGAGTAACCATACGAAAGGAGGAGGAAGCCTATTTTGATAAGTTGTTACTAACATGCAACTTCTGTTGAATGGTTTGAGAGATGCTTTAGCTGTGAGAATAATTGCCTGACCTTTTCTTCCTAGAAATGGTTGAATCAATGAAGAAAGTGGCTGGAATGGATGTGGAGTTGACAGTGGAAGAGAGAAACCTGCTTTCTGTTGCATATAAAAACGTGATTGGAGCCAGAAGAGCTTCCTGGAGAATAATCAGCAGCATTGAACAGAAAGAAGAAAACAAAGGTGGAGAAGATAAATTAAAAATGATTCGGGAATATCGGCAAATGGTAAGATGTAGTTGGTGTTAGGGTATAATGCCATTTAGTTAAAAAGGGATGGATCCCGGGTTTGTTACCCTTAACAGAAAGTAATCCCATGTTCCCAGGGATGGGGGATGTTAAGATGTCATGGCCATCTCAACTGTGAAACTTGCATGTGTAATAACCTCTAGGGCCTTGCTATTTTGTCTCTTCAGAGAGGGGAAAAATTGATGCAGATAACTTCATGGTGAGTCTAGTCAGTCTGTGCAGCTTTACCTAAAATGGAGAACTTGGAACAAGCTTTGACATTCATCAGTAAGGGCTAATGAAACCATCAGCTATTAGAACAGTGAACTGCTCCCCCCCCGGGCTCCTTAAGTGATGGTTTAATGTGGAGCAGGCATTCTCCCGTACTATTTAAATCCCACACATTTCTGCAGAGACTTCATATCCATCATTTGAGGACAAGTGCTTCCATGGTTCAGATCTTCACTTCCAGAGAAACAGTGGATTCTCTTTTAACCTCCTGGCACTGATTCATACACTACCAATGGAAATGATGTTCCTTTTTTCAGGAATGGCTCTGGACTACTTTCTTTTGACTCATAGCATTTCTGTTGCTCCATGGAATTTTTCAAGTTGTGAGTTTCTATTTTTATGCTGGCATGCTGACGGGATGAGGCTCTGCCAGTTACATACAGTCCCAAATACCATTTCTTGATGGGTGTCTAAAATCTTTCTAACGGAGCATATAAATTAAGACAGTGAAAACCTATCTAGTGATTGTTTAAATTTGTCTAAGCAAAAAACCTGAAAGGTGTTGTATAAAAGTTTTGTGGGCAGTTACTGTCTTCTGCCAGAGATCCTTTAATAGTGAAAAGACTTTTCATTGTTTTTGAAAGGACTGTAAAAAGGCATTGTTCTGCATCTCTTTGTAGAAGAGAGCAAGTACTGTGCAGAACAGACTGGTGAGCAAGAAATACATGTGTATATAGTCCTTGAAGTAGTATATATTGAGAGAGAAACACACAGGCCACATGGAATGCAGTGCCATGCCAACAGTATTGTCATCCTTTAAATCCTTAAAGGGAATAGCCATCATTGTTGCTTCAGAGTGCCTGTACACTTTAGGTGGAAGAATGCTGTGGAGTATACAGCAGTGTATTTCCATACCGGAAAAAGACAAGATGTGTCTACTCAACTCTTGCCTGAGATTTCCAAGAGGCTTATGTGTATCAGCTGTAGCTGGAGACTATGTACTGCCTGTAGCTGCTGAAAAGACTTGCTTTGAGGTAGTGGATGATGCTTCTCACTTGCTGCTGAAATGAGAGTTCAAGCAGAGCTGCCCTACTGTCAAACTTGGTGCTTCTGTGTGAATGGATAAGGTCCCGTGCAGACTTAGCAGAGTTGTGGTTATTTTGCTTACCTCCTATGTCAACAGATACCCACTGTTGTTGCATTTTTAAGTCTAAGTTCAGTGTTACTGGGAGACCCTTCCCCAGACTTGAAAGGCTCTGAAGAAGGAAGAAAAAGGGGACACCCACACAGCAGTTGTCTAGGGGCTGACAGGCCAAGTTTAAAGTACTATGGAGTGAGAGAAGACTAGCATCTCTGGAAAAAAATCTACCACCTACTACAAAAACCAGCTGTGGGCTTGTACAGCTATACACTGCTGCTTGAGTTGAAATGAAAGGTGGAGTTTGTGTGGAAGTCATCTGTGGAGGTTTTTTTTTCTACATCAGTATTTGTTATAATTTAACACTTTGGTCTTATTCAAACAAACTCCAAACACTTTAAATTACTAGCCAGTATGACTTGGGGCAGAGCTCAAGGGGTGATGCTGTTGTCAGAGAAGGGCCCGACAGGTTTTGTCTGAGGCATACGTTACACAATGCTGAGCGATGACAGAAGGGGCCGCACTATGCTTTTACCAAGGCTGCTTAAGATAAATGTCGCAAAACCCATACATGGCTATGGGAAAAAATGCTACTTACAGGATTCCTGCTTTTTGAGTCTTGCGGCCATTTGGATGTACAAAAGTGGAGCCCCTGGCTTTCTCCTCTGACCGCATCTCTGTGGATGAGAACACAGGTTTTTCTTTGCATGTCCTTGAGAGGATGAAGTGGTGTATGTCTGCACATGATGCAGTTCACATCCTTGCAGTAAGACCAAATCCCTTCCTTAATAGCGTGGGACAGGTGTTCACCTTCCTCTTACGGCCTGTATTTGTGGCATACGGGAAGTATGTGTTAGTAGTGCTTCGATTTACAACCTGGGTTGTATTTTGGGGCAGCTGCAGGGCCTTCTCCTTCCCCTCTACATGGAAAGGTTAGGCTGTAAATTGATGTGTGGGTGTTCCTCTTTTATTTTTCAGGGGAGTGGGGAGGAAGGTAGCTCACAGGCTTTAGAAACTGCGGCCTGTTCTGGTTTCACGTTGCATCCCAGTTGTGAGGCACAGCTATTCTGTGGGCTAAATAGTAAAACAGGTCAAAGAACTAGTACAGGCCACAGTTTTCCTGGTTGTTTCTAATAAGTTTCCTTATTTAGGTCACCAGGTGGTTTAGAAGCTTCGGTACCTGCAGAGCTAAGAACACAATCTGGAATCTGCTTAAGCCAGCACTACCACTAAAATAGAGAGGCAGGGTGGATTGTGGGGGGCCACTACACACACATCAGGATGAGCAATCTCTCCTTGCTAGTCAGAGCCTGTAGTTCCATGTGTCATATTTTGAGCTGAAATGGTAATAAGCCATAAAACTACCTATTTTGAGTGCTCTGAACAGGCTTAGTGTGAGCTCTTGTGCTGGCTTGCTATACAGAGCTCAGTGATTCTCTCTATCAAGAGAAGATCTATTTTTGTAAAAGAGCTCTTAGNGGGGGGGGTGTTTTTGTTTTGTTCTTAATTAGCTCAATTTGTATTAAATCTTTAAGTTAAGCCTGGTCAGGACATACACATTGCCCTGGTCAGTAGTTAATTTCTGGTAACTTGTGTGACTGATCCTTTATGCACAGCTGGAAAAGGTCTGTCTGAGATGAAATGGAAGTTTGTACATGTATGGTTTAACAAAAGAGGATTAGAAACTGATTTAATTCTTTGCAGTTGTGCTGAAGATCTCTCTGCAAAAGAAGTCATTGAGAAAGAGGATCAAGAGGAAAGAAGTTTGCAGGAACTGACTGCTGGCAAAGGTTTTATAGCTTTTGTAGCCCAAGAATATATGAAGTAGATTCTTCTCAAGTGACCATATTTCAGCAACTTCCCTAAGCATTTGTCACATACTAAGTATAGCTTCTAACTCTTCCTCTGAATGCTCTAGGGCATTCTGACATTGTTTGCATATGAAATTTGCTATATATTAATCTACCTAAAGGAACTTCTCCAAATCTGTTAAGTAACTTTGTGTAAATCACTATGTGCCAGTTTAACTTATTTTAGATCTACAGTTTTAACAGATCTTGAGGTTAGATGTTGTGGTTACAAACCGTAATAGTTGGGGAGCTATATAGTGATAAGATACTGCATGAGAAGAGAAATGCTATATGAAAGAAAACTGCATGAGTGGGGGGAATAGGAAGGGACAGTGGAGTGGCTGAGGCTGCTCTTGTGGTCTGAGACATGCAGCTACTGGTACAGTTTATTGTAGCTGGTGTTGATGCCTTTCCTTGCAAACCTTCTCTTTATAGTATGTAACAATAGCTTGAGCCAGAGTTGTCTTCAGCTGCCAAATCATGGAAGAGCAGCAATAGGTTGCTATCTGCACTTAACCAACCCCTCCTACTGTGAATGGTGTGGGATGCTTGGAGCAAGTCTGTTTTTGGCAATGTAGATGGCAAAAAACAGCTTTTAGCTTTTTTTTTTGGAGGTGCTTAGTTTCTTTGCTTTCAGGTGTAAAACTTTCTATGGTAAAACCTAATCATATAGACCTTGCTTTGTATTTTAAATCAGGAAAAAAAAAAGTGATGTGACCATGTTTTCAACTTTGGCTATTAAAATCCAGTATCAGATTCTAAATAAGACTTTGTATATAGTTTTGTTTGGCCACTGAACTTGCTGTTAGTGTTGATGGTTTCTACTTTTTCTCTGTTATGAATCGCTATGCTTTGCTTTTTTATTGCCTTTTTCTGGAGTTTGTTTTCCTCTTGTATCTGACCTTTTTTTGTCTGATGCATCTTTGTTCTGTTCTAATATTACATGATTTTTGTCTTGGGGCTCTTCTGTTAGACCTTGCTTCCCAAGTAGTCAGTGGAAACCTGTTCTGAATGTGCAGCTTAACTCTGGGGATGAAATGGAGTCGAGCTGACCTGTCTTAACTACCTTCAAATTATTCCCTTCACCATTGCCACTTTAGGGCCTTCCAGGATCAAAAATGTGAGGCGTTAGGAGTTGTGCAAGTCATGCAGTAAGGAGTTACATGCTGAGACAGACTTAATGCGAGCGTCTAGCAAAATGTTTTCCAGGGAATTTATAATTCCATTATTCAGTTACACATTTCATTGTACATCAGTCCTTGCATCTTTTGTCTGCCAGCTAATTACCCAGTACTGTTTTGCTTAATGTACCTGTGGACAGCTGAATCTTTTGTTATGTTTTTTTTTGTATTCCCCCTCCTTGGATATTTATGATATCTCCTTTTTGATATTGAATATTTTTGAAACAGGCCTTTAGTCTTACGTGCTAACCTTGCTGCCTCTTTGTGTGTGTTTTTTTTTTTTTTTTTAAGGTTGAGACTGAACTGAAGTTAATCTGTTGTGACATTCTGGATGTACTGGACAAACACCTCATTCCAGCAGCTAACACTGGCGAGTCCAAGGTTTTCTATTACAAAATGTAAGTGTTGCCTTGTGAGGCGAGAACCTCCTGTTGTATCTGAACTAGATTAGAGGAATAAAGTAGCTATGCGTATTTTTTCTGCCCAGTCAACTACAGTAATGTCTTCTAGAAAGAGGGCAATTCAGTCATGTGTAACAGATATCCCTTTTTTGGCTACATCTGAGGTGTTAGTGTCCTGATTCTGTGGCTTCAGACAGAGGGGCTTGAAAGACCAGTTCAAGATAAGATTGTCAGAACTTCACGTGAGCTGTTGTGCAGGTCATAAAGAAAGTGGTTGTTTATTACATTTAATTGAGATAATAATGTAGAGATCTTGTGCCTGCTTTAATGTTTTCTTGTATGAGCTGTACACTTCTCATACAGAAGAGAAAATTTGGTAGACAGTGAACTGTTAAGTAGTTTCAATTTCAAGATTGCATTATCAAACGCAAGTCTGCCTTCTTGGAGTATGTTGCTCTAGTCACTGGTTTGTATGATGCATATTTTTTTACTTTCTGAAGCACATTAAATCTTGAAATGATCACGATCTTCAAATGAACCCTCTATTTGAAGTATCCCTATCCTTTAGGTCAAAAAAACTTGTTGAGGTTAGATACCCACCTGTTGCTGTACAACTGTAATGGAGAAGCCAGTACTGTGTTTTCCTGTACTAATGCAACAAAAATAAGGGAAATCAAACTTTTTCCTGCTTCATGGTTTAAAATTTACTTAGGTACTAAGGCACTCTTGTCTGGACAGTAATTCAGCAGTAGTGTCCTTTTATGTGTGACTATATAAAATCATTTTTAGAACTCAGCAGTTTGTTTAGTGGCTGGTGTGGAAATAAGGTCTAATGACTTACTGTTTGTTCTGTTCCTGTTTTCAGGAAGGGGGACTACCATAGGTATCTGGCTGAGTTTGCCACAGGAAATGACAGGAAGGAGGCTGCAGAGAATAGCTTGGTGGCTTACAAGGCTGCTAGTGATATTGCAATGACAGAACTCCCGCCAACACATCCTATCCGCTTAGGACTTGCCCTCAACTTCTCTGTATTCTACTATGAAATTCTTAATTCTCCTGATCGTGCCTGCAGGTAGGTAGTGACTGGGAAGATGGCGGAATTTTATGTGAATACCAAACAAGCCAAAAGTGGTTGGTAGTTGTGTAATTACTTGAACTCAACAAAAAACACTGTGCTGGCTTTTTTCCTGCTCTGTTTGAGATAAAATGATTGGAAAGGCTTTGAACTTCTTGCATTCTTTTAAGTCCAGATGCATTTGTTTATCTGGGAGTAGATTATGTGTGAGAAGCAGTACAGCAATAACCTTGGATCAATGAACCAATGGCAGCTTGACAACTTGCCACGTTAACTCTGTGCACACCATTAGCCTGCAAAAAGTGTGAGGTAATTTAACTTGCCTCTCTTGCTGTTGGCTATTAAACAAGGTAAGAGGTGTCACGGTCGCCGGAATTAGTGACATCTGTAGAATTACAATAGCTCATCTGTCCTTAGGGATTTAGCTTGAATGAGCATAAGAGTGAGGAATGAAGCAAATAGTTTATTTTATTCCCGTTGTTGCAGGTTATGTAATACACTTTTTTAAGCTTTTAGCAAATGTTGATCAGTTCTACTGCAAGAAGTAGAAATGTTCAATAAAAACCAAACTGTTGAGTAAATACTTAGGCACACAAAGCAATTGATTTTTGAAGACTGGAGATGCTTGGATGAACATCTGAATGCCCTTTAATATATTAAAAAAAACAAAAACCTTTTAGAGGCTATGGATGTCACATAGGCAACTAGAAGATAGGTGTTCTGATACATAGGATCAATGTGTAGGCTTCGGAGTTCTTTCACAATATAAAATATATTAAATCCAACTTATTCTGTGCTTATAGGTTGGCGAAAGCAGCTTTTGATGATGCTATTGCAGAACTGGATACGCTGAGTGAAGAAAGCTATAAGGACTCTACGCTTATCATGCAGTTGTTACGTGATAATCTGACACTATGGACTTCAGACATGCAGGGTGATGGTAAGTAAACTCAGCTCTAAAATGCTGCCGTGCCCTGATCTCCACCCAGAAAACAAAGCACAGATATGTAGATTGGTTTGGTGTTTTACTGCTGTCATTCTCAGTCGATCTTTCTGAACTTCTGTCCTTTCTTAACACTGGTTGAGTTGACAAGGATGATAGCAAATTCTTTTGAGAAGCTTTTTGGCTTTGTACTTGAATGAAGGAGATATGAAATTAGTAACGTTCTAAGCATCAGTGATTATTTTAAAAGCAATGGCTTCATTTAATTGTCTGTCTTATTTTGTGGCTTGTCATGTTCATCGTACAGTTGTCATTTCAACCAGATGTGAAGTTCCAGTGCAGGAGGAAGTACTGCAAATGATCTAGTTCCCTTCTTTCAGGTCACTTAGAATATTTCTGTTGGCTTTTCAGTAGAAAATTTACTGTCATCATGGCAATCCCTTCATCTTATAGCAGGCCCCATATCTTTTATGAAGAATTGAATATGAAGAGAAAAAGAAAGGGGGATTTTGTAAAAGACTCTGTTACAGGCCAAAGAGTGAATGCTTGGAAAAGTCTAAATTTGCTACTTGAGATGTTTGAAAAGCTTTCTTTTTTTCCTTTAAATACTCCCAACAGATGCTAGGTTGTGACTCTTGAAATGGACTATTGCCAGAGCAAAAACCAAGTATATCCCCTGGCAGTATCTAAGGGTGGGGCATTGATTGTTTCTCTTTACTAATATCTGATAGTTATTTAAATAAGTTTATTTTTGATGTTCTGAATGGATTTAATTTCCTCCTGAGCTTCCACATACAATGCTAAGTGTAAATTTCTCTCGTTTGTGTTTTTGAGTATATGCCTTGTTTCACTTATTAGTGAATTAAACATGTTCTATATCTAGAAAGATTAAACTTGCATTTTCTTTTGCAAAAATTATGTTCTGGAGAGACAAGTAGAAAAAGCTGGATTTCTTCTAATTTAGGAGAAGAAACTCAGTCTTGTTTATTAGAGCATTCACAGAGGTCTGAAACAATATTCCAACTTCAGATAAATATCTTAAATTTTTAGTGCAAGATGTTATTTGCAGCATGGTGATAGTCACCTAGCTTTACTTTGGAGTACTTTATTGGCATAGTGTCTGTTTGGAAGCAAGGGTAGAAGCTCATTAACTTCTTACCATATGGTCATGGAGGACTGATGGGTTTCTTTTGAGCATTGTTACTTGATTGCTTCAAGCTCTTGGGTTGGCCATGGACATACATCATGGGTATTGAATATTCAAATTTTACCCCTATTTCTTTGGACTTTGGACAGAATTGGGAAAAACTGTATGTGTGCTAGGTCTTAGCTTGTAGGGTAGCCTACATCCTAGTGCAAAGTCTCTTGCAAGAGACCATGTTGTCTTCAAAGGTGTAAGATTACCTAATGGTCCAGAAGCACATATAACGTACATCTCCTAGGTGGATCTGTATAGACACTGCTCTGAACACTGCAGGTATTATTAGATGCCTTCCTTGCTGTGGCTAGGCATTGGGGAAAAAAATATATCCCCAATGCCCACAGTTAAGATAGGACCTTTTCTTTTTTTTTTTAATGGAGCCAAATATCCTGGTGCTCTGTGGGAACACTGAGGTGGCTATTTCAGTGAAGTAAAGAGGCTGGATTGTTAATGTGAGGTAGTAGCAGCATTAGAATGTTTTCCAAAAGCTACCTTTGTTTGCATGTGAGCTGACTAACATCTCACATCATAGAAGTTTAACAAGATAATTTACAGAGGCTCTTTGTATTTCTTTTTTTATAATCCAGATTAAAATTTCTTGTTTCATCATGAGCTCCGTAGCATAGAGAACAGATATTTTTGTTCTTCCTGAACTATTTCAGAATATCCTAGTTACTTTATGACGCATGCCAGAAGGATGATGATTACAAAACTGAAAGTACTGCAGAACTGCTTAAAACTCTTCTGCAGTTCTTCAGGTTCCCAAAGAATACGATGTTTGTATGATGTGTACATACACAGGTGCAAAGTTAAATTTCCTCTTTTCCTCATAACATGCTAATATGTTCACTGAGTGTGTTGGAAACGTTAATTGTGGCGTTCTCAGAGATGGTCACTATTACTAGTTTCCTAAGGTGGTGGGGAAGACTTTAAAAAGGCTCCTTCGTTTTGCAGTAAGCTTTTGCCTAACTTTTGATTTCAGTTGTGTAGATGTAGGGAATGTCTTTTGGAAATTGGGTATTACTCAGCTGCTACACTTTCCCATCCCATTTACTGTATCTGTTAACGATGTCATAGACAAGCTGTTTAGTTTACTTCACGCTTGTAATGTCGTCTTCATATGATTCCTATTTTCCCCTTCTTTCCTGCTGTATAGATTCCTAAAGGAAAGTCCAACAGTTCATTTCCTAAAAACTCTACTTTGTAAGTCCTCGTCATGGCTCAGTGAACTTTTCAACGTCAGTTTTCTTCTGATCACTAATCATGCTTGCCTCTGTCACTATTTTGCTGCTGATAAAACCGCTTGTATCTTTGACTCCATTCCGGGGCTAAGCAATGTTCTGCCCATTTGTGACCTGTTACCGAGGTCCAATATGCATAATTAAGATCCAAAGTAACTTACATGTTTGGGAATTGAGCTGCATACCTGGATGGATATTAAGAATATTTGGGCATGAAAAGTACTTTCACTATTGCCTGTTACAGGAATATTTGCTTAAGTGCATTGGCTAGAGCATGCTCAGATCTCTAATAATCTTCCTCGGTCAGGGACTCTGCATTCTTCTTCTAAATGATCTGTTTTGTAATTCTAAATGTAAATGTTGTTGTTGAATGTCATGTATCTTGTGTTCCTAGGCCACCTCTTCCAAAATCTACCTTGCATTGTGCCTGGTGGCAATTCTGAATCTGGACATGCTCTGAGCAGGCATTCTGATTGTGCTGAAAGTTGTTGGTCTCATTTGATTGGATTTATTGCAAATGAATTTTTTTGAACAGACAGTTTTTGTTTATTGCCCTTAAGACGGTACCATGTCACATGGCTAAGGATAATTGTGAAGAAATTTTTTTTTTCAGTTTCTTGCCAATTAGCTTAATCTTGCATGTGTTATGGCACTAGCTGAGCTATGTTAAACTTCTTCCCATTTTGGTAGAAATCAGGCAAAGACCTGTGCAGGGGGCACTGTGTGCATCTTGCACAGGGGCAACTGTGAAGTAAAACCAAACACCAGCTACAGGAGCCTTTACGTGGACAGACTTCCATTTCACTGCGTGTTGCAGCCTGGTTGAATAGGTCCAAACCGGCTGTTTTTCAAGAGACACGTATTTCCATAGGACACGCTTTTAATAACCTCAAGCCTGGGATTTCTTGTCATGTTGGACTTGGAAGTAGGGAAGTTGTTCATACTTCTTATGGTAACTTAATACATGCCCTCAGCGTAATTCTGTAAAACTGGCTGCAGTCAGTTGCAGTTGTTGAAACTAGATGGACTTGGGAAAAAAAAATTCTTGAAACTTTTTTGGTGTTATTTCTGTAGTTAGTTGATAGATGGCCTTAGTGATCTCTGGAGTAGAGACGAGGTTGTTGGGAGGGTGTGTTGTATTAAGGATGTTGATCTACAGCCATTCTCCTGGGTTGTCTTGGCTGTTCATCTCTTGATCAACAGGACTGATCACATACGCAGACTGTTTTCAGAAATGGTGGTTTATTGTTTGTCCTTAAACAGAGTGCGTGTTCTAATAGCCTGTGCTACAGTTGCTCCGTATGAAATGTGATGAGTTGATTACAAGGCTTAAGTTCCATGGAAACGCTTCACTCCAGAACTGGCTATGTTAGGAGCGTGTGTGTTGTTTATGCAAGCGTGTGAGAGCGCGTGTGTAATTGCATGAAACTATTAATCTTAGATGCTTGTTAAGCCATTCTGCAGGTGTTGTTTTTAGAAACTAACTTCTTCCTTACTTTTAAACACTTTCATAGGTGAAGAACAGAATAAAGAAGCGCTGCAGGATGTGGAAGATGAAAACCAGTGAGACACAAAGGCCAACAAGAGAACCCATCTCTGACCACCCTTCCCCTTCCCCACAAAAACCCTCAGTGTCACTCTGAGAACCACCAAATCTGACTTTTACATTGGGTCTCAGAATTTAGGTTCCTGCCCTGTTGGGTTTCTTTATTTTTATTTTTTTTACACAGTTTAAAAGTTCTTAAAGGCAAGAGTGAATTTCTGTGGATTTTACTGGTGCCAGCTTTTAGGTTCTTTAAGACACTAACAGGACTGCGTAAAGGCTCTTTCAGCATTACTGTATTGTCTCCTGCCAGATGTGGTGATACTGCCATTAGAAGTGGATGTTGACACCTGAAGGCTGTTAGACTTGTAGGGGAGAGATTCGTTATCACAAGGTAGCATGCATGTGGTGGCATTTTTCTTTTTTTGTAACTGTTTAAACTGAATTTTATACCAATGTTTAAACTTAATTGGATGTTTAGCTTGAAGTTACAGGTTGCATTGGGACATATATTGTAGTGGGTTTACTTGTAATAAAAAAAAAAAATTCCAAACTGCTGAAGTGTTGCTGAAAAACATGGTGCTGGTAACAGTTCAACAATCCGTGGCTGCTCATTCTTGCCTATTCTTTACTTTTCCTCAAAGCAGGTTAGCATTGAAGGTGGCATTGATAAGCCTGCATGCGTGTTCAATATTTTTTTCTTTCTCCCTCCCCCTTCCCCTTCTCCCTTCGCTCGCTCAACCTCTTTTGTTCAGTATGTGTAACTTGAAGCTAATTTGTACTACTGGATATCTGACTGGAGCCACAGATACAGAATCTGTATTGTTCTTACTGAAACACAGCATGGAATTAACATTAAACTTAAATAAAACAAACCTAAATTAAAAATGCCAAATATTACTAGACTTTCTTTCTATATTACTTCAGCAATAATAATTTTCCTCTGTTGCTTGTAATAGGAACACTTGGAGGGGGAAGAGAGAGAGGGAAAGAAGAGTAACAGCACTCTTTTTCTTACATGAGATAAAGATCCCAGTCTTCCAGGTGAGACCAGCTTCCTAGAAGTCAGCCTGCTTTGCAGCAGGAGGAGTCGGAAGCTCTTACACAGGATTTATTCAGTTTTTCTGCTGCCTGAAGGCACAAGGAGTTGTGTGCATTCCTCTCGCTCCTACAGGACTCCTCTTCCAGTCCAGTTAAGTGGATGGGGAGAAGGGAGATGCATCATCTTAATGTCCATGCTTAGCTGATGTCCTAGAAATCCCTTCCTAGGAATACCCGCTGTGTAGACGGATCGGGCCCAAGAACTGAAGACACTCACTGGGGCTGGTCAGCATCTGTTTGCTGACAAGGCCCAGCAGTTTCAACTCTCCGCAGGTGCTCTGAGTGCAAGTACAGCACCATCGTGCAGCTTCCAGGTTTGAGCTGTGAGAGGCTGCACTGTTGGAGGGGGAAATCATACCCCTCCCCAAATTAGATGTGATGAAACACTTTCTACAGTAAAGACAAGGTGTGTTTTCTTCATAAAAATTTATTTAGCGTAGTTTTGAAGAGGTTATATAATAGCGTATACAGCATTGTATAGTATATACACTATATAGCACAATAGTATGGTGTATATGTACTACAGTGTATACAGCATTCCAGGCCTGGGGCAGTGTTTGATAACTGTATAATGTCAGAAACCAAAAAGTAGAGGCGACTGAGCTGATTGTATGTCAGTGGCAACATGTTTGGTTAGGTTTTATTCAGGGCTTAGTGTAACTGCTGTTGCTACTGCATCAGGATAGAGGTGGGATGTGAAGGATTTCTAAGGCAAGTCGAGTGCGGAATGCACTGTTGGAGGTCTAGAGCTTGGAAATGGAAGCTGGAGCTGGGATTTGCAGTCAGCAGGTATTTGACACATAGCTGCCCACCATGTAGCTGTTTGGGTTCTTTGTTAAATGAAAGTGCTCACTGTTAACTTCCTGTGCTGCAGCCTGAGACCTGATAGGCTTCGCATGTCCCTTCTGGTTTGGAGTTAGAACTAGTGATGTGACAGCTTGCTTAGGAAGATGCCAAGATGCTTCCATGCAAAGGAGCCCTCAGCTGGTTGGTCAGTAATGCCAGTGGTGCCGAACTAGCCATCTCTTCTCCTTTAAGGCAGTAGTGAGAAGTGTTTATATAAACAACACTGTGAAGCTTTACTGTGAGAACTCAAACTTCCAGTTATCCCTGAAAACACAGGAGAGGAAAAGCAGTTTTTGTGAAGGTGCTGCTCTGAGCCTGATGAGCTGTGTGGTGGGGAAGGGGCAGGGGTGACTTGCAGACAGGAACAAGGTGGGAGGGGAAGCTCGTGCACATCCTGGCCAAGGACTAAAGGTTTTGTTTCCAGCCTAGGGGGGGCATGGAGAAGTGGTGACCTCTGCAGTTTGTATTACTTAGATTTTTGTTTGGATGTGTGGATATGAAAGTTACTACTGTATAAAAATACCACTATACAGCAAGAAATGGGAGAAGTAACGTCAAAAAAAAAAAAAGTTGCTGTATCCAGATCAGTAAAGGTACATGATGGGTTAATACCTTCTATTCATAAACTTAAAAACAACAAAAATTTCAAATCTAAAACATGTTTCCACATCAACACCATTTCTTGTAGTGCATCTCTCATATTCAGCTATAAAGTATTTACAGGGTTTTTCTCATTTACACAATATGGCTTTAATATTGTAACACAAAGCATTAAAACATCTCAAAGCAAAATTCTTCATAAAACATCTTGAATATAAAGTTTGGCATTTACTTGATTTGGCTGACAAAGCAGCAGCATTACTTGTTTTTCTGATTGTGCTTTTTTGATGATGTCAAGCACACGTTTTGGTCATTTCCATCAGGGCTTAAACTCTAACAGAGTCAGAACTACCTCCCTCAAAGCCCAGCTGAACATGTTTCATGAGCCATGGTTTCACAGATACCGTGTTGGACCCATGTGTTTGCCACTAAGGTAAGGAAGAGAAGGCCTTTCTTTTGGAACTTCTGTATTAAGACAAGAAAGCAAGATGCATTTTGTGGGTTTTCTGAAAGTGCAGGTCTTTGGTAACGATAAAATGAGCAAAGCAAGGAAGGAGGGCGGATTTTGCTGGGAACCATGTCCAGCCAATTATATGGGGTGTAGTCTGATCGAGGAAAGGGTCCTGTAGTGGTGGCACATCTTATCATCGAGAATTCAAACGAGGAGCAACCTGCAGGAGAAGACAGACAAGCTAGAAACTATATTGAAAACCAAGATGCTGAAACAGTTCGAGCTCCTAAATATCCTTCAAGCACACAGAAGACTGTAGAATTAGGCTGTTTGTTATGCTACAGGTATGTAAAGATCTCTCTATGCTGAAGTACTGAAATTGGTTGGTCTCAGCAGGAAACAAAAGCAGATATTGGCAATTCAGTGAGAGGAGTCCACAGCAGTCTTATACCTCTGTTCCTGTGGTTATACTAAAAACTTCTCCCTAACTGGAAGAATGTTTGTAGGGATGGTTTGAAAAGGCTGGGGGGGGGGGGAACATAACAAAAAAAGTGTTTCTTCCTAGTATAAAAAGTGATTTGGATTGTCATTACTGATAGCAAATGGAGAGAGAAGTGTGATCCTCATTTCAGCATGCTTATGCAAATTTCATCTATTTTCCTGTGTACAGCTGATGGGTGTTCCACAGAGTAAGGGAAATCCTTTGGCAGTGCTACATTTGTGAGCTTTACAGGATGGACTGAGAGAAGAGCAAAGTGGAAATGCTGAATCCAGTTCTGAGATTAGTCAGCCTGCAGTAGAGCTTGCTTTTTCAGCTCTGATGCTGGAAGGGGAACAACTGCAGTCTGAATAGGTTCTGGATTTGTTTCTGATCAACCCTTAATTTGACAATGCATAAATCAGCTGTATAAATGTGTGTATCTGGCAGGAAGACTACAAACAATTCACGAAGGGAAGAGGAATTGTTTTTTTTGCTTCCTGCATTTTAAAATCGTCTAAAACTTGATTTGCAACACAGTATATCATTAAAGACAGAATCCTGCAACAGACCCCAGGGGATTGATAGGTTAATTACTTGATGAGTTTGAGCAAGCCTGGCAGTCTCTCATAACTGCAAGAGAAGTGCAATGCAAAACTCTAACTGGGGAAAGGGCTCCTAGACCCAGGGCAGTGCATTCAGCAAGGATGTCACGTGGCATGCGTCTGTCTGCTGCAAGTATGGGTTAGTAACAGAACCTGGGTTTGGATGCTCTGTAAGTGAACTGTTTCTTACCAGTCTTGGCCTGTACTCACCACAGTTAGATGGCCATTCTTGGCTTTGGCTATAAGCAGTTCTGATCCCGATATAAAATCAATTATGCCTTCTTTGCCTTGCCCAACTGTAAATTTTATGCTGCAAAGAGAAACAGGTAAGAACAAACTTGAGAGTGTGTGTGTGGTTCTACCCTTCTCCTGTGTAAGTGGCTACTTTGTATTGATGCTTAGCTGCAACAGATCTGCTTCAAGGAGATGAACAAGCAGACTCTTGTTAGTTAAGATTAACTCTTCTTAGTTAAGATTGATTAAATATGTTTTGATGACATACAGGTATATTTCTGTAGCCCTGTAATGCTGAAGCAGAGCTCTCTCCTGAACCAACACAAGAAAACCAAGGCAGCTCCTGAGAAGGTCTTGGTTTCACTCACCTGCCCTGGTTGATGTTGACGTTATTGACTTTGTCTGCCCGCATGGCTGTTTTTGTGAGCGTCTCGATCACGTGGTCGCTTTGAAGTACAACATCTCCCTAGGAGGGAAAACCAACAATAGTTTGTGATCATGGCTTTTCAGTGATGGAATACCAAAATAATGATATTGTGATTAACAGGGACAGAGCTATCTCCATAGGTTAGCATGGGAAACACCTCTCCAGGCATACCAGGCTTGGTGGTGATCTGAGAGACCTCTGCTGTAGGAGCCCCGTGACCTGAGGCAGTTACTTTATTTACAAGGTAACAGTAGAGGGGGTAAGGGATGGCACTGATCTGTCAGTGAATCAGTCACTGGTGAACCCTATCTGTGAGCACAAACAAATGTAAGTAAGTGAAATTCTACTTAAAGCTGGCACAAAGTGAGCTAGTTACATGTGGGGGCTGCTCACTGGTACCCATCACCAGTGTGTTTCACTCCCCCACCCACCTCCACCCTGGATCTTCTGCTCTTTGTGCCTTTAAAACTTTTTCTAGAGATGGTTGGAGAAATGCTGGATGAGTCCAACTACCTTCTGTTTGTTATCCTCACAGTGCACGTGCAACACAAACAAGTTATCGCTCAGGCTGCTGACGGAGATGCCTGCAATAGAGAATGGCCATTTGACACCCAACACGACAATGCCAGGATTCTTGCACATGTTGCAGAACCTCTCCCAGGAACGCAGCAACTGTTGTTCCCACACCAAGAAACCCGACAGCTGAGAAGCTGCACAGAAGCAGTGTGCTAACGTGTCAGCAGAGAGGCTGAAGAGGCTGCAAGGTGACAGACAATCAGCTTATACCTGTGCTTCTTAACATGAAAAAGAAATGTTCAGATATCTCTGTCCATCAGAAGTAGGAGAATGCCTGTTCTGGATTTTGTCTGATATCTTGATAATAGAGATATCTGGATTAGCTATGCCATTTCAGGTAGCCCAACCCTAGCAGAGATGAACATACAGCTCTGCAGAAATAGTGTTTTATGGGAGTCCTAGAACCCCAAATTAGTGTTGCCTATGGATACCATTTTTAAACGGTGACAGTTAAAACACAGTAGATAATTGCATTAGGGTAACATTGAAATGGTTAGCACAAATTTGGCTGTAAGGAGGAATTGCAGCCATGCTGGGAACTGGAGCTGAGGCTGTGAAGTGAGAGGTTTCAGATAAGACAAAGCCAAGTAATGACTACTATGCATCAGACTCAGCAGTTTTCTTTGACCAAGTTCCCCCTCTAAAAGGACCAAGTCAGTGTCAAATATTTAGAGGGCTGAAAGCCAGTGTGCCAAGCAACTGCTGTGTAATAATGGGGCAACTTCCCTGCAGTGGAGATGTACAATTGGGAAATGACTTAAGAGGTTTCTGGGGAAACGAATTGAGTAATTTTTGTGACATTTTATGGAGTTTAATTTTAGAAAAACCCAAGTTCAAGATATTACAGACTTAAAATACTTGTCAATATAAGATAATTCCATTCTTGTCCAGGACAAAGACCAACTGGTTATTTTTTAATTTATTATTTATATTTTAACTGAAGTCAGTCATCACATTGGCTAAAATCAAATGAGCTAAACCCCATTTGTTATCATTCTCACCTGTCAGATTGGCATAGTCAATGCGTTGTTTGATCTTGGAATCTTCAACAATGATGACTGCATTCTGGGTAAGAAGCAGCTGCCGTGCTCTTGCTTTGTATCCTTTCCGGTCATACTTGATCACAGGAACTGCATACTGAAATAAGTGTTATCAGTGCTAAAAATGCAACTTGTTTAATTGGCAGCTACCTTCCATCTAGCCTAGAGAGCTTGCAGGAGGTACTGACCAGTGGTTTGTAAACTGGGAGTGAAGACAATCCTTTTGAGTCCTATTCTCAGTTCTGCCACAGACTTCCTTGTTGACCTAGAGGAGTTCTGAACAATAACTTGATGACTACGACTGTCTGACTGTGCTTGAAAAATCCAGATTTAGCTTCAGTCTGCTTAGATTTCTTCATCACTCCTTTCCTCTCCCCTTTAAGCATCTCAAAGCACCATGAACACCAGCTATGCCAGCTGCAACCCCTTCAATTCTAGCTGACATAATTAAACTTGCCCAAACCTCCCAACTGTATTTCTGAGCCACCAGGTCTTCACATTGACTGACTATTTTCCAAAGTATTACCAGCTTAAATATCAATGTAAAATTCTTGCTATATTTTCTTCAGAAATCTAATCTTCTGATAAAGACTTCAATTCTGCTGAATAATTCTAAAAGCTTGACAAAAGTATTAGGATGCAGATCTCACCTTAATTGCTTCATTTTCTAAAGCCTGAAGGACTTTAGCATTTATCTCTTCATTACCTAAATTAAAACCAAAGAGTTGAGATCAGAAAGAGAAATTTCAAGCAACAAAAGATGACTCCCCCCCCTTTCTCCTTCCCGTTCAACTTTGCAACACCTACTCACCAAGGCGAGTGTTGATGAAGAGTCTAGGAACACTCTGAGGATAATTGTCTTTTTTACCCTTAAAAATCTCACTGGCAATTACTTTTTGTTCCAGCTGCAAGGACAAAAGATGTATTCTTGTTGAGTATAAAATCTCACTTCAAATAAAAAGAAGTTTGTCTTCAAAGAGACTCTCTGGTTTTGTTTTTTTAACAGTCATCTAGTTTTGACCTGAATCATACTAGTCACAAAATTACATAAAATCTTTCATACACCCCTTATCTTTTCAACAACTATCCTAACTTTAGGATAGAAAAGAAATTTCCCATCTTTTTGACATTTCTTTTTTTTAATTCTTGAAAATGTATATTTCCAGTTTGAAAAAGCCAGAGACTAGATGTCATGTCCAGATAAAGCCTTTGTTAAAAGGTCTCAGAATTCTCCCACTTCAGAGATCCTCTTAACTTCTTTGTTAAGCTAAACAATTTGTTTCCCTGCTTTGCCCCTGTAGGACTTTTTTTCCCCCCATGGTTCAGATATTTTTCCTGAAGCCTTTCCAGCTAGTCAACATCTTTACTGAACTACTGACAAAAGAAGTTATGTCCTTATTAGCACAGTGTAGCACATTTGTTACAGCTCCCTGGTCTATTCAATATTCTCTACCTTATCCTCTGACAAATAGTAAAATTCAGTTAGCTGCCATATTGCCCTGGGAGTTCTTGTTTAGGCGATGAGGCACCATAACTCTTTGGTCCTTTTTATAGTGGCAGTCTTCCAGGGTGTAAATATGACCAGTACTCTTAGCTCTAACTTCTGTTCCTTCAGAATAAGAACAAAACCAGGGAACGAGGAAACGGGAAATACCTTTTGCTTTTGTATAGGGCAAATGGACATTATGGGTACTATCAAGTACAGGAGATAATTTACACGTAAAAATGTGGATAAAGCATATTTTAAAGTCTTGTTTGCTTGGGAAAAGAAAATGTTCTGCTGTGTTTCCACCTCCAGCTCAGTAATGGCTGGTATTAATCCTGTGTCCTTAATCACAGGCTCAGCCACTAACTAATCTATAGCATTTAATTACATGCACTTAATACTCTGCAGGCCTTCATAAGCAGTATGATATACAATCCAATTAAAAAAAAAAAAGCTTAAAGGCAGCTATTACTATCATCTCTCAAAACAGTTTCATCTAAACTGCTTAATGTATACATTTCCTATTATCTCCCTTCACTGAGCTTTTTTAATATAAAAGAAAAAAATCATTGCTACCGCAAGCCTTCATTTTTTTGTCTATAACCTTAAAAAAAAAAAATCACAATGGTCCAGTGGAACTGTTAACCAAACAGTGAAGAATGCACTGATTCAGGAATTCCTTCATCACAGCACTGCTTCTGTGACACCCTCTCTAGTAGTACCCTTGTTCCTCCAATCCTGCTGCTCACCTCCTTCATATCTTACACTAAATAATGCTGAGAATCCCCTTCTGTTCTCTATCATCAAAGTAGTCTGTGAAGGAATGCAAAGTTGTCATGTACCTGTTGCTTCCACTCTGGGCTGATTCTCTTGCAGTAGGTCCAGACCATGTTCTGCATGCATAACTGTCGCAGGAGCTGGGATGCCTGAAGGAGATTTCACACAATAAGTGAAAATAGCTCAAAATTACTGACAAACAAACTCAAACAATGAAGAAAAGAGACACAACTGCAGAAAATCCATGGCTGAATTAAAACACCGTTTCATTAATGAAAGTCACTTTTAGAATTAAGTAATAAGAAGTTTATTTTCCACCTTTCTAAGGCAGTTTGTCCCACAACATTCTCCAGCTGGTTTAGAATGGAGAATGATTACTGGGTGCACTCTCTACACTGTTATGCCCTTCCTTGCTTCCAGCTGTACCTACAACAAAAACAAACAAGGACCCTTGGATAATCTAACTGGGACTTTCTGCAATATTTTGTTATGATCAGATAAAAAAAACAATTCTGCCAGAATATCAGAACATTAATGGCAATGGAAGAAGTTCGATATGTTCTGGAATAACCAAATTGTTATTCCAGCCAACTTAGCTGTCCAGAGGGAACTACATTTCTTCAGAGGAAAAAGAAAATTTCAGAAACAGATGAGAAAACCACTAGAAAATAGTGTTGCAACAGCACCAAACTCTCTCAAGAGTTCAGCACTATAGCTCGAATAATTTTACAGATATGCTAATTACACACATGTGGTGGTGTTTTGATTAATTCTACTAGCAGAGATGCTAATGCAATGTGAAACCTGAGTGAGAACCTGGTTCTTTCTTGCTCTCATAGCTGGCGGTTCCACCCAGGCCTTTGGTGGCCCGTGGTCTTCAATACTGCCATTTGTCTCCTCCAATTCGCGTATCATTCATCTGACCCTGGTGCAGTTGAGCCTACCTCACAGAGCGATGGAGGAGGAGTTGGCCATGATTTGTCTAAAACGTTCTTTGGTAAATTACGCTTGAGGTTCATCAGGAAGGAAAAGCGGATGTAATCAAGGAAATACTCATTCTCTGGGCAGCGAGGGTGGTTCCGGTAAATAAAACCCTTAATGAACCTGAGGAAGAAGAAAGAAAACAGGAGATTGGTAGCTTAATTCTTATCAACCTATCGTTAGGAAATAAATATCCATTCAATGGGCTGAGGTTACTGTTCACACACCTTCTGATAGTCTCTACTGCCCACTTCTTCTTGGCAGCTTTTCGGCGTCCCAAGGTTCCCCGCCACCAGGACTGGATAGCTATTGCTAAAAATAATACAAAGATTTTACAATAAGTGAGCTCCTTCATACCAATATTGACTTCATACAAAACTGGCAACAAAGAGTGCTTAAGAATGCACTCTCTGAAAAACAAAAACCAGCCTTCACAGTGACACCTGGGAAAGAATATAATTTAAATTCTTAACAATATAATACAATGGATAAATGGCAATAAAAAGCACTGGCAGATGGGAACTGCTGTATGGGGGCTGTTGTGTGAACATGAGTTAAGCCTATTCTCTTACTCAGAGTCTCAAAGACTAACATGGAAGGAATGGGTACCACACCTAGCATCTACCATTCTACTTCTAGCAAGGCTTCAGGCATTTTCCTTCTTGCACAATAAAATCAAGCCACCTCTGACTTCTCGTGACAACAATGGCCACTTTAAACCTTACAATGACACAGCATTGCAGTTTCCTTTCTCCCTCATACCTGAGTGTTTCATGTGCAGGAATTTCTTTCGACGGTAGAAACCTCTCCATGTGGCCTGCATTTTTGTTGCTGAAATTACAAGAGAAACAGCAATTTGAAATCATGACCAAGCGTATTTTGACAGAAAATGGGTAAACTTTTCAAACAAAAAAACAATGAACAACAAGAATAAAAATATCACAGACAGCTAACCGTCCATGAAGCTACTGCAGTGTGTGTGACTCACCCAGGCTCTGCTTCCTCACTTCCAGAGCATCTTCCGTTGCAAACAAAGTCTTGGGAAAGCGGATAAAAATCTTTGTTCTAGAAATAGAAATGCAGAATGATGTTTAACACGCTGGAGAAGTTTGCTTCCTGCCCGTAGCATTCCCTTTGGGATCTCTAGTCTTTTCCCCACCCATTAAACAGAGAAGCCTTATTTAAGAGCAATGACACTGATGTCCAATGATTCATAACCTCAACTTAAGGAAATACAAGAACTAACCGTCCCATTTTGTATTCTTCCTGTTTGTAGCCAAGATGTTTCACCAGCACAGCCACCCCATCATGGGGCCGTCCATCCCATGTAGGCCATGTTTCTGGACAAAGTGATTTGTACCTGTAAATTGACAGCAGCAGAAATCTTAGGGAGAGAAGTCCAATCCATACAGAGAAATGGAAAGGGAGAATGGTCATCCTTCTCACTTTCTCAAGGAAATAACTCTTTAAAGTATAAGGGCTGCTTTTTGCTGTTCAGAACACTTCCCCAGCCTCAACACCTGTGGGACCAAGACCAGGGGGAGGGAGCAATAAGGAGAGATAAGTCCAAGGTAATCCTACCTCTGCAGAAAAACTTCATATTTCCTTCGATACGCAAACCCAGCTCTCCGCACTCTGAGGTTCTCCATCAACCCTAGGTATTTCACTTGATGTCGGATTAGAACTTCATCAAATCGATCTTGAGAGAGCATGAAAATAGAGAAACTTCATTAATGTATAACTGTCCATTCATGTGGAGAAGGGAAATGTTTAGTTCAGTTCAGAATGGTTATCTTACACAGTTATCTTTAACCTCTATCCCATCCTCATGGTTCAAGTCCCACACAATTTATTTTGTGACTCCTGTCCCTCTCTCTTTTAGTATACATTTATATTTAGCTCCAGAAAAAAAGTTCTCCTTTAGGATGTTCTGTGCAGACAGGAGGAGGAAATGATGGAGAATAAAGATCATTGAAAGGAAGTTACGTAGGTTCACAATTGTTGACTTCAAATATGACCTTATTCCACCACTTTACCCAAGACCAGTGCCTCCATTCTGATTCCTGGCTGCTGGTACTACCACCATCTCCCTACAAAAAGCTTTGGCACAGACCCAAATTAAAAAAACTTGCAAGACTTATTCATTTGAGCTCCTTTCTGTGCTTCACTGACTGGGATCTAGTGGTCTATACAGTTGTTGTAGAAAAGCACATAGAGGAAGAGTTAACCAGGGTCATACCAGCCTGTTTAGCATCGTTAGGTTTAATGCAACGAATATAGGAGGGTTCTTTGGACATCAGAATTTCCATGAGTTTAGAGAGGCTGTTTTTAAACTGAGTTGCTGCCTAGGAAAAAAGAAAGAAAACCATGTATGATGTGATGACTTACAGCTAGTACTTGTGACTGCAGAATAAACCTTACAGTCTGTCAGCTTTAAAGGTAAGAGGCTTGTATTTAGATTACCATGTCAGACAGGGCATGTCTCTAAAAAAGAGGAAATAGCCACACTTCCACCCAGCTCTTGTATCCTTACCGTTTCAGGTCTCTTTTTGTCTGTCAGCTCCGTCCTGTCAAAACACTGATTTATGATAGGATTCTCAGAGTTGCACATGGTCTGCAGAGAGACATTTTCAGAGATAAGCTACAGAATGAACTTCAGAGAACTTTAAGAGAAACATGTGACAAAACTGTTTGGGGTTGTTTTGTTTTTAGTAAAACAAATTTTGAACACCTTAATTTGCTTTCTCATTAATGCAGCCCTATGGACATGCATTCTCCAGGCGGAGATTAAAAGAATCTTTTCCCTCAGATACCACCCCATTTTGAACCTGACTCCTTGTTCTGCTGAGTATTAGAAGCATCCTGTATCCATACTCACTTCCTTCAGGTTCCGAAAGAGAAGGTCATTGTTTTTATCTAGAAAACCTGGAAGAAAAAGAAAAAGAAAACGCTCAGGTTACCACCACTGTTCCACAGAAACTTCACAACAAGGCAGGAATTTGAGATGGGAAATTGATCTGGTTATTCAGATACATGGAACTATTCTATAACCAGATTTGTCTTTGCTACCCAGTGAAGCTGTTTTAATTCAAAGGGCAGGGGATGGGAGGAGGAAAAAAGAGTAAAAGACAGCTGAGATGATGCGCACACTTACCTGCAACGCTGTAGGTGACCTCTCCAGCATAGTGCAAAAGCCGAAACTCTTCCCGCCCCAGTGACTTACGAGTTTTTTGGTCAGCAAGCTTGTGCCTGGTGAGAAAGTAAAGAAGCTTCATGAGGAACAAACGTTTCATGTGGGGATTCACCTCAAAAACCTGGTGAGGTTGCAGAGTGGCTCTGTGTGTACATGAAATTAGAGTAGAGGCAGCAGGCAAGAGGGCAGTGAAGATGCTGGCAGCAGGCTGGCATACTTGTGAGATGCCGTACAGACCCTGACCTGAGCAAAGCAGAACATTCAAGTAAGAATAAAAAGACATCTGCAGCTCCAAAACTGAAGCAAACAATCCAAAAGCTAAAACGTGGAATTCACATCCATTAAACTGGAGTGGCAGCAATAAGGATAGGTCACCAAAGTCAAAGGAAAATATCAACAGCGTCTGAGAAGCAGACGTGAATGAAGGTGAAATAGTAACCCCTCAATTTCAAAAGCACCGGCACCGCTAAAATCATTCTAATGAACATACAGCTCTGAACACTAATTTTACCAGCAAAATTCTGCTTCATGTTTTAGTTATTCCTAGGCTGGTCTTCAGTCATCAGCTGTCATCCCCCAGGAAGCCATTAATGCTGGGGAATGATCTGGCCTGGTACTCCAAAACAGAGTTTGTCACACCAGTATTGGGCCAGATCTTGGAAGAGCCAAGAAGCTGCAATCCTGCAAATTCCTTGGACATATTAGCAGCTGGATGCCAGCAAGAGATTGGTGAAGAGGCAAGCCAGTTAACAGAAAGTTTTATTATTCCTATTGTATTCTGAAGCATAGTTGTGAGAAGAGCAAGGCAGTTAGCGCTGACAGTTTGAGCACCCACATCTGCCTCCACAATGCTAACAGCAATAGCAGCACCGTCCCTGAGCCTGGAGGGGCCTCCCACTTTCACTGTGCTACTCAAGGAGGACCTTTACACATCAAGCTTGGACAATATGTAAATACAGAAGAAGTAAGATTCAGTACATAAATTGGACATGCTCTTTCCTACCAGTCTAAAACATCTTTCCTCCTTTCTTCAACTCTGTTATACTTGCTTATTCAATATTATCTTAACTCACAATCTAATCTCTTTGCAAATGAAAAGATGGTCAGCTTTTATGTGGGGCCCAGTATATCTAGGATTCTACTGCCATAAACACAATGAGTTATAAAGTTACCTAGGAATAATTAAACCTGTAGGTTCCATCACACACTTGGATCCTACCAGTAAAGCTGCCCCCAGCTATGTGAACACTCACGTGAGAAAATGAGGGTGGTTCTTCACAGTTTCCTCCAGTTTCTCCAAGAATGTTGTATCTGTGGCATCCCCAGGTCTCAGACACTCTTCATCCTGAAAACACGCGCATTCTAGTATCGATTTCTTTCTGTGCTTGTAAGCATACAGACCAGCTCTAATTCTGTCCCACTGAAATATTGTCCCAGCTTGACCCTTTGGCCTTTTAATAGGTAGGCCACCTCATGCCTTCCTTTTACTTAGTTCAACAAATGAAGAATTGTTGAGTTGAAAAGGACAATAAGTTCCTCCTTCCACACTGCCTGGATTGGAAGTTTCTTTCCTGAGAGCAGATGGGGATGATACAATATGACTTTTAATGGTGTCACCGTTCAGTGTATCATTGCTCTTCCCATCTGCCCAAACAATCCTAATATAAATTTAGACCCTTTTTCTGTGTTCTTCCCCCTGATTTCCACTCCACTGCCCCAATGTTTCATTTAAAAAGGTTGTGTCAACTCACCAAAATAGAAATGATGCCTTTGAATTTCTCTTCCACTAAGTCACAAATGATTTTGTTATTGAAATATTGAACGGGTTCCCACTGCAAAGACAAGAAATCACACTTGGGTGACAACAATTCTTGACTGGAAAAAATGTGAAAATTTGAGAACATTTTAGACAGCACCTTATTTAAATAATCGTTGTGTCATTTGAAATGTAAAGCTTTTTCACTCATCACATTTGTTTTCTTAACATTCCCTTTAAAAAGCATCTTTTTTATCAGAGTAAAAGATTGGTATGGCATTAGTCACTTCTAGCTGTATTGCACACTGTTACCATTGCAGTTCAAAAAGAAAGATAAAAGAAAAGCTCTTGAAACCATTTACTTTGGAGACCATTATTAAAGCTCGTTTTCTAATCATCTGTCCTCTGGCCTGCTGGAGGTGCTACAAAGAAGATAGAAGTGATGATATTGGCTCTTACCGCTATGCCTTCTGACTCGTATTCCTCTTGTTCTGACTTTAATGTGAGCTCTATGAAGAGCTGTTGCAATTTTTCGTTACAATAATTAATACAAAATTGCTCAAAGCTGCAAACAAAAATCAGAAAAATAATCATTAATACTGTATCACAAGTAAAATAAGCTATAATCAGTGGACAGTAGCATGAATACATCTATGTGTAATCAAGAGAAATATAAGAGATATAGTGAATTATTTAGTGAATCTATACATTTATTGAATTCATTATTTAGTGAAGCTCACAAAAGAGTTCCAGAAGGAGGGAAAAAACAGGCGTGAGCAGTGGAACACTGAGGAACAGAAAATTACAAATTCAGAGTCTTGGTTCATTGCTATCTGCCAGCGTTAGGTTCCAGACTCTGACATAATCCTATACACTGTTCTACAGCTGTGTTTTTTCCAGAGATGGAATAATGTCTTTTTTTCACAACGTAGAGAAAACACTATAATGAAGTCAGGCAAAGCTTAGTCAAAACTCAAAGACACTAATGAAAACAAACCTGTTGTGCTGGAAAACCTCAAATCCATAAATATCAAGCAACCCTAGAACTGTTGTACTTCTCCAGCCCGGAAACTCTCCTTCCTGCAATAGGGCAAAAAGTAAGCGTTCGTATGTAGTCACATAGTCACAGCTACAATCCATCACTGGATCTTCCCCATTTAGTTACAGCATTTACTCCTTACCCTCTTTTTAGTGGAAAACAAATTAATTTGGAAATCACTGTACAGCACGGAACAACTCTGTGTTGCAGCTTAAAGATATGAAAACTGCCTTTCACACTTGGTTGTGTATCAACAAACAATAGATTCATTTACCTTGTAAGCAAGAGACTTGTTAACCTTGTTCACCAGCCAGGAGAAAGTACGTCCGTATATTGCTTTAGCAAGTGCATCCCTTGCATAGGCTGCCTGCTCCAGGTTCAGAGGACTGATTAACTGCATACAGAAGGAGAAAAAAGTCATTCAACAGCCATTCCATTGAGAGATTAAGTTTCCCTGGCTCACTGTTAATAAAGAGCTGATGGTGTTGCGCTAGCTTGATTTAATTCCATGTACCTCCCAGATCCCCACTTCATATTCTTACCTCTTCCCCTTTCGCTATGATCTTCTTGTGGATCAATGCATCCCGCAGAACAGAGCCCTCAACTGCTAGAAGCTGCAAAGCAGCAGAATGTTAAATTTATTTATGATGCAATACATTCAATTTATCAGCACTAGTTTTAAGAGATCAGAAAGGCTAGTCCCCAAAATTACAGCCCAGTGAAACAACCCTGTGTTTCCCATTGACACTGCAAGACTTTTTTCCATTTCCTTCTGCACACCAACTCCTTTTTGCCATATGACATAACAGTTTGGTTTGACTGTTCTGGCACAAAGAACTGACTGAGAAAAGCCACAAGAGCTCTTCTTTCTTCAAAACTCATCTCCAGAGTAAGTCTAGTCCTATCCTACTGCCTGAAGGTAAAAACCTCAAGTCAGTGGTGGATCAAGTGGTAAACAGAGAAGTTGTCAATTAAAAAATGTTTTAATGTTAATATTTGCATTGTATTTAGGTCAAATAAAAGTACATTTTTGACAACTTCTAAATCATATTCTAAAATGATATAATAGTATCAAGTTCAAAATAAGGGAACCATACTAATTCATCTTTAATGTAATATATCTCTAACCGGTGATACTCACCCTGGCCAGATATTTAATCTGATTCTCCGTAGTGACCTGAGCATTTCCTTGCTCATCTGCAGCAAACTGCACATTCCCCAGATGCAGAACACTAGCCACAATGCTCAGCAAATCCTAGGATGGAAGCAACAAGTAGAAATGAGGATTATGAATTATGAACGAATACAGAACAAAACAGCAGTGAGATTTTTGTGTTAGTTAACAACTACGCAAACATACATTTTGTATTTTGTTTCAGGATTTTTGCAGAGAATATATTCACTCTAAAGGCTGCGTTTGGTCAGAAATAAATCAAAGCAGAAAAGTTCTTAAGAGAGGGAAAATCAGCTGTGCTGTCAAACAAGTCTTACCTCCACCTCATTGTCATTGAAGCTTATAATGGACAAGGCTCTTCGCACAATCTTCCAATCATTTTTATCATTTATGGAACTGACCCTTGCACAGTGACCCTAAAAATACACAGTTTGATATAAACAAGTATATCATTGTCAAAGATACATTACTCATGCTCAATGCACTTCTGCCATATGTTTCTTTTTATAGCAGTTATCTCAGTGTTACTTTTGAAGTGAGGGAAGGAAGCTATAAAGTCAACTGAGAATATATTTGTCCTACAGTATAACAATATCATAAGAATTATTAGTTAATACACACCTTTACTAAATAGTGATACTGTTGGGGGCTCTTTTCGAGGCCTAACCTTCGCAGTAAGTCTTCTTCCCCTCCTTCTAGCAGCTGGTAGAAAATGTGGAAGTTCCTCTCTCCATGATTTTGGTGCACAACTCGAGATTTCTCCAGGAGGTAGTTCAAGATGTGGCCCCCAACAGGAGCCCCCTAAATCAAACCAGATACACTGAAATAGTTTATCAATGTAGAGGAAAATATTTCTGCTTCTTTGGCAGTCTATTCAAAGACAAACAGGATACAAAATGCTTGACTACAAAAAGGCAGAAAATTCTTTGTTACTTTGTACCACAAGCTCTATCTTGGCAAATACACATCAATTTGAGTTTTGAGGTATATGTAAAATGAGCTATTAAGTGAAAATAATACACAGTTGTATAGATCATGGCTACAGCACATACTGAATGATACCCTGACTTGTATGTTCTTCCTTGTCAGAAGAGATTCAACATAAAAGAAAAATAACAAAACTGTGAGTGTGGAGGGATTACATTTAGAGAAGTTTAAAAGACTACAATATGCCTAGCTATTCAGTTCTTAGACTATGTTCATCTTCCTAGTGTGGGGCAATTTGGATCTGAATTTAAACAAACACTATGCAAAGTTATACAGGACAGAGATTACTTTCAGTTCACAGCTGACTAATGTGGATTTAGTCTGGGAGTATCTGTTTGCACAATGCACATATACCTCAGAAATAAGAGGATTTAATCTCACTCTCCCATTATATAGATAGAGGAGGGGAGAAAGAAAGGAAAGTGTGTTCCATAAAATCCCCTGGAACCAAACTTTGCTACCAGAGACTCTGCTCACGTGGTCAGCAAGTGAATGTATACTCTATGCACACATCAGTGCAAGAAACCACAGTCAACAGAGACCTGCTATGACTGGGATCAGTTCTAAAGTATAAACCAGATTTTAAGTTACCCTGTAATCAAACTGCACATCCATGTATTTCCCAAATCGGCTGGAATTATCATTCCGAAGAGTTTTCGCATTTCCAAAGGCCTGACATGAGAAATGATTAGAGAAAAATAAATCAGTATCAAATAACATTATTTATAAACACTTTGGTGAAGATGCCAGTTGTCTATTTATGGCCATTAAAGTTTAGGTTTATCCTTTTTGCAAGGGAAAGCAAGAAGGAAACAGATTACTACCCAAAATACTAATGCTGACCTTTATACCCAGTGCAAGTATTGCAGATGAAGCATGCCTCTGAAAACAATTCCATCCCCCCAGCAAGTTTATTTTAATGCCAGTTCACTGCTGACAACATACGTCATTGTCTGACTGTCTTTTGAAAGCTTCCTCTTTCATCCCAACTATTTGCTTCCAGTAATCCACAGCGCTGCTCACAGCACGCGCTCTCCTAACAGGCCTAGGCCTGTCAGGGTTTTCCCTCTCATGCGGAGCACACCTTTCCCTGCACACAGCACAGATTTGAGTAGAATGGAAATATTAAAGGGAACTACAAAGACAGCTCAGGACTGGACACTAGAGGACACCACAGCACTAGAAAATGCTCCCACAAATGCATTTATCAGAGGGCAAAGCTGACCACAGCAGATGTGTCAACTTCTGGCTTTGCAAACTTATGCAGCGCACCAGGACACTTCCCACTTCAAATGGCTCTCTCTCCCCTGCAGTCTGGCCACTTCAGAATTGCTCCTGGTGGACAGGAAAGGGCCAAGTGTGTTTGGCAGCAGATGACCATTTCTTTGGCTTGGAAGCAGACTGGGATTCCCCTGTGTGCAGTACAAATGATCCGCCCACATGCTGTGAACCTGTGTTCCCAGGATACACTATCCAGTCTGCACAGACAGCTCAGTCATGCCCAGTAGGGTCCAGCTGCCTCCACCCCCTCAACCGGAAAATGTGAGCGCTGCTGGTATGACTCAAAGTCAAGTTGCGGTGCTGCAGGCTGTAGAATTACCTCCAGGACAGGGTTGGATTGTAACAGGCGGTCCTTCACTGTTTCAACCTGCTGACTGGCTGGACAGGTCACAGCATAGTATTGCAGGATCTTCTTGGTGGCCTCCGTTTTGCCAGCCCCACTCTCCCCAGATATCAGAATACACTGATCCTTCCTCTCCATGCGCAGAGAGCGATATGAATTGTCTGCAATAGCGTAGCTACGGAACAACGATAACCAGGCATTAGTTTGTTTCCGCGAGTGAAGGGCAGAGACTCCTCAGCTAAGACTATCCCATAACGCAAACTCCTAGCACAGATACCTCAAAAAGAAATAAGTGTCCGTGGGTTGGGTAAGAGCATATTGCTGTGAACTCTTTCAGACATCTCTATACACATCTTAGCCACTTGGCCAAGTTTCTGCAGGGTGGTAACATAAATCTATCAAATTAAATCCCCTCAAAAACTATTCTTTTGGAAAAGGTCTTCATACTATTAAAATCATTTAACTGAATATGGGAGGCTATGAAAGGGGACAGAGCTGAGCCATTTGCTCTCTCTGAGCATTTCACCTACTCAGGTGAGAAAAGTTTCTGTAAAAGGAGACTAAATGGTGCAGATAAACTTAATTTTCTAAATACACATGATTTCTTGACATTGGTCCACAGGATAAAAAAGCTTTACATTCAGGAAACTTCTTGTTTTCCATTGATCTTTATTCTAGATTATCTTTGAAGTGATGAAACACTCAGAAGGTCACAACTGCACTTTGCTATCTGGGTGGCTCCTGTTATGTGGCTCCTGAATAGCCCAACCTCTTGTAGCTTCTCTCGGAATATAGAAAGAATCGGATTATGCCAGAACAGACTAATAAACATCCAGCAGGCTACATTAAGCAACCATCCAGCTTAGGCCAAACGCTACCCAAAATACCAAATGCTTCCTCCTGCCTGCATACAACCAGGGTTTATTGCTGCTGTCCCTGAACTCTTCCTTCGTTTCTTTTTCTTTCTCCCCTATCTTCCTCCACACTGTAGACCAGACAGGTTCTTGTATCAAGAATCACACACACTTTTACAACACCAGAGAGCAGGAGGATGAGTTTGACAAACAATGGTGGCAACTGCTTATGGAAGGATAGAGAAGAAGGACCAGATGCAATGGGAGGGGATAAGAGGAAAGAGGAGCATTAGCCCTTCAAAATGCACTCAGATAAGACCTCAATAATAATACTCTCAGCTGTCTTACATGTGGTTATCAAGCACATATCCCATCTTCATACATTTTAAAAATTACTGGGTTTTGATTTCTTTTTTTTAATCACATGCTGTAAAATTAATTTAAAATGATCACACCAAAATAACAGCCGTGGCCTTCTCAAGTCTATTAATACTTGGTGCTAAGGCAACACCACTGAGCTACCTAGCAACACAACTGCACACTTACCCCACTAAATTCATCAAGTCCTTCTCTTCCCATCCAAATTCTGTCTCTGGAGTATTTTGAAAGCAAAACAGTTGAATAAATATAAATTTCATTTAAATTTTATGAACTGCCTCTAGATTGCATGTCTTTATGGGGGGACTTTATAGCACTTTAAGTTCAAGCAGAACGCTAACAGTCATGCATACCACATACAGAATCCCCTTTACTTAAAGATGTTTACTGTCCCATTTGTAGTCACCATCTCTGAACCCCACGGCAGGCTATAAATAGGACAGGATGTGACACAGCACTCTGGGAAGTATGCTGTGTTTCAAGACCATAGGGATACATTTTCTCCTTTGAATGACTACATGTGATGCACTTCCCAGGGAACCCAGTGCTCAGGCCAAACTTAAACTATTTTGACACTGGAGTAGCAATATTGTAGTATTTTGGCTTTCTAGAACCACTTTAGAATAAAAGAAATAGTAAAAACGCCTGAAATACTGTAAAAGGAGAAGCACAGAGCACTACACTACATATCATTTCAGTGTTCCGCAGAATATTTTAAAATGCATAAATGATCAGATGATATAATGTTTTTTAATGGAATGATAACAACAGTTAACAAAGAATACTAATTTTTCCAGTTGGAACAGCACTGGTATTTGGTATCACAGCTCTCAAGGGTTTTTACTTATGAGCTGCACATTTACAGTTTCTCACAGGACTAGTTACAACACGGAAAAAAACAGCTTAAGAAATAATCAGCTACTTTGTGATTTAAGTCACTTTGTGTAACACTCAGAAATTAAAGCAGAGCTGCCTAGCCCTCCACGTCACACATTAGCATTGCCATCATGCTCAGTTCTGTACTTATTGCACACAAATAAAAAAGTAGCCACAGTCCCAACGATTTTCCAGGGAGTCACAAAATTATCATCCAATGACAAAGAAGCCCTTAAGAGTGCCTAAATCACAAGTCAAAGTGGCCTGGAAGGCAGGACGGAAGGAAACCCATGTGGCAACAACAATTTACAAGTAAGAGTTCACAGCAGAGTTAAGGCTGGGGGTCAGGCTGGACAGCCTGGGGCATGAGCTGCTACCTCTGCACCATCTCCGTTGCTTCACCAGGACGGGAACTGCCTGATGCTGATTTACTTTCTTGGGGAAGATCTCGCTTATTTGGGGCACCCGCACATAAACAGAATGTACTGACACAACTAGATCAAGGGGAGAACTTAGCAGGTTTGAATTCTGGGTTTTTCAGGTCTAACCACCTCCCATATAGATCCACAAAAGCAGCCTGAAACACTATAAAAATCACATTTTTATCATAACAAATAAAACTTCAAATATTCAGACTTTCCCAAGCAATGGTGTTTCTCTCCCCCTCCGTGCTCTGTAGCGCGTTCTGTTTTGCTTACTCTTCTGGGTGATGTGCCAGTAATAAGAAACAATCCAAATAGTTTGCTCAAAAATAATATCATTTACTCTTCCAAGACCTCTTTAAAAAACACACACACACACACAAAAAACTCCAAGAAGTGCTCAGAATTTGGCCCTTGGCGCTGAAAGAAAGCATTTTTGAGCCAAATGTCCTCAGCTCCCAGTCATCTTTCTCTTTCAGTCTGACAAAAAAATTCAAATGCTTTCAAAAATAACTTTCAAACCTCAAACTTTTTTTTTTTTTTTTTAATGGGAAATTGGGAATGCTCACCACGCCAGACCATGTAAATAAACACATTCCTTGTTCCAACAGGCTCATGGTATCTTAGCAACAGGGGAAATACCAGATAAATATTGGTCAGGCAGTAACAGAAGAGGTAGGAAAGAAACCACCGCACACATATACGTACTCTTTCCCCTAGTTAGCATTATGCTGAATGAGCGATGTAGCAGCAGGGGAAACTCACAATCCGGACATGCAGACCCCAAGTAACCTTGGAACAATGAACTCCTGTCCTGCCAGGGCTGGGTAAGCCAGGAAGGAACCACCTCCCTTTCCAAATACTGCTCTTGCAAAGGCAACTCATCCTCTTTGGAGAGAGAAACAGGAATAGAAAGAGCCATACACCACACCCTCTAAAGGATCCTTTATATCCCTATGATTTTTAGCAGAGTATCTGGGACAAGGAAAACTCCTATTTGCTTGCTTTCACATGTCATTATTGAACACGCCTGTGTGGCAATGACACAAACTACGCTGTTTACCCACAGGCCACTCACAGGTGAGGAGAAACTTCGTAGAAGCTGACACCGCGGTATCGCTCCATGTTCTGTTTACTGTAGATTTCCAGTTCCTTGTACGGATTAACAGACACCAGAACTGAGCCAATGTATGTCTGAAAAAGAGAACACAAAATAAAGAGGTTACATAAGGACTAGCAGCAGATTCTCTGAGAGCCAACAGAGTTGCTCTGAAAACTTATGTTGTTGATGAGGGCTGCCTGCAGCAGGGGATGCTGCTAAGGGCTTCCAAAGAGGCCAAGGGTGCTGAAGAAGTGACCTCCTCATGCAGTATGACACTGCAGGAGTTATGCTAGACAAGTCATCCTTGCTGGAAAAACAGCACCTATGAATGGTTTTAGTGCTTCTAACAAGCAAGAACACTGGATTATTTCTGATATACTGTTTAGGATCAGGTTCAAGCCTGGGGTTGCTGAAAGCCCATCACAGAGTGAATTCGTGAAATGGAAGAAAAGTGGCGTGAGTTGGATTTTCAGTGCTGGCAAGACCTGTAAATGCCAGTAGACCTCAACTGGATCACTGCAGATGAGGCCCTTACATGCATTAACATGACACTATCCCAGACTTGTTCTGACATAATCAACCACGGTCTATTAAAGCTCATACCATCGTCTCCGAATCCTCCAAAAACTGCCGAACAAAGCTACAGTACGCCTTCTGTATCAAATACCCAAATTCAGATCATTTATGAACACTTTGGCTTCTGCCACTCTGTTACTCACATAGATCAGATTCTCCTTGAAACGCTTACGCAGATTTTCAATAAATGCTGCTTCACTGGTGAAGTTCTCAAGCAGGACAAAATCCTGCACCCCCACGCGGTCGCGGGCTGTCAGAGCGCTCTCCATGGTCAAACGAACACCGTTACTCCCGGCTCCCTGCAACCAAAAACAGAGGAAGGTTGGGACATCTGTGGTTTTGTGTGCAGCTCGCTGAGTCCATAAGAATGATTAACCACAATTACTCACGGACAACCTATAAATAGGAGAGGACATTAGAATAACCCTATTACTGTTGAAAATGTTAGTGCATGTATACTAACACTTTATCAATTAGTTTATAATAATAGTTTTGATGGAAGACAAGCCAGCATTAGGGAAAAGTTTTCGTTAAATTTCCAATCACTTTAAATAAATAAATAAATCAAACAAGCATTCCATAACAAGAATAAAACTAGGATTTCCTTTCCCAGGCATCCTTCAGTAGCAGTGAGACTGAAAAGTGCTCTCCTCTCTACTGTTCTTTTTCTCTCTCATTTCATAACGGGAAGTTGTTTCGAGGTAAGGAATCTTTTGTGACTAATGATGATTCATCTCATGAGCAAACAGCTTCACATTGCTGACCAATTTAAAAGCTGTGGCAAGACACCCAATGGGAAATTCTGGGAAAATTCAGAACTACGAGAAAGGGGCACTTCTGCATCCCATGCCACTGTTACGAATTTAGACTGTGACACTAACATCTATCCCATATATCAAACAACTTCTATTCCCTGACACTCTTTTAAAGGTTATGTTTTCAGTGTGATGTGGTTCAGACACAGCCATCTTTGGAAAACATGGGTCTGCTGACTTCTTCATTCAACCTCACGTATTAAAACAGGGGGAGGAAATGTGCACCAAGTGACCCAGTCACTACTTGCAGGGAAAATTTCTACTAAAAGGAATTAGACCCGACAGACAGATGACGTACGAGGCAACGACGATGAGAGACAATACAGAAATCAGAGACAAGATACAACATATTAAACAATTTGCCTCTCATCTGTCTGCATTTCATATTCTTATATCCTTCTTACTTTGCAAACTCCTCACAGCAGGCACCCGTCTCTTAAATCATTTCCCTAAAGCACTATTGCATTTCAGAGGATCTGTTGTTATATTCTGGGATATTCCCATCACTGGCACAAATGCCATTGGAGCTTGTTCCTAAATGGGCTCATGCACTAACAGCAATACCCAGTCACCCTCTCCTGTAGCAGTTTTACACACCAGGAATGCTGGACCGCTGTTGAAACACTGTCCTCCAGCCCGAAAACCCTGCACAATGATGTAGATGGTTTTTGCTGACTCACGTTGCCAGGTAGTTCCTTTCTGCTCCTTCTCAAGATATAAGAGTGGTCAGAGCACAGGGACTGATGGCGTGCAGGGAAAAAAAATAAAAACAACCTTGGTCAGAAGAAATTTTAGCTTAAGGTTTGTTACGTAGCAATAAAGGGAAGACCAACTGAGGTATAAATTTGGGCCCAAACGGGTGCAAATTCCCTCAGCTTGCAGTTGCTTAGACTTACCAATCATTTACAAAAGTAGTTCTGCCAACTTCTGCAAGTTATAAGTGGCTTCTTTTCTGAAAGCCCAGTGCCTGGGCAGAAGTCAATAGACGAAACTAGCAGCTTTCAAAAAGAAAAACTAGCTCCTACAACTTGCTGCTAGGAAGTCTCAAATCCAGATCCACCCTAATGGCTCAAACATCACACCATTTCAATTTTCCTTTTTATTTTTTATTTTGTTTTAAGTTAGCCTCATGCTCTGCAAGGCCTGATTTGTAAGCTTTGCAAGGTCAAGTTTGGGAGAATTCTGCAGGTACTGCCATAAGTAAACCTTTTTAAATGTCCAAACTTTCCAAGCCAATTCCTCCATGCCTTCAGCAAAGTGTTTTGTTGGCTTTTTTCTACCCTCTTTTCCAAGGGGAAAAGGAATGGTATAAGCCCTGGAGAAGAAAGGTGGTGAGACAGAGGACAACACTGGCAAAAGAAACAGGGATAAACCACATACAAATAAACTCTGCCTAGAAATTAGATGGCTTGTATCATAGCCATACAATTCTGGAGCAGCTTTCAGACAAGGTAATGGGAACAAAGGCAGCAACAAAAGAAAATCAGCAGTTTTCAAGCGGCTAAGCTTATGAATACAGTTTTAAAGCAGCTGCCTCAAAAAATGACTGAGGAGAAACTTCCACCCTCGCACAGTTGATCCAAGTTTATATAATTCTGAAGACTTTCACAGAAAACATCACTTAGCAGTTTCAGCAGCTCTTCATCAGCCACTCCCTCGAGCTCAGGACAAACTGATCCCAGCTGTACACATCCAGCCTAAAGAAGAAGCAATCTATCCTACTCACAACACAAAACACTGTACTTCAGCCGCCTCCTTTGGGACAGGCATCTAAGCCTAAGTAGCTTTCAGTTTGCTCCATGCTTTCTTCCTCTCATTGAAGTTCAATCTCCCTCAGTGAGAACAAAATAAATACCTGAAATTTTCAGTCCATTAAAAAAAAATGCAACTTTTCAGCAATAATTAAATGTGACCAGGTTACCTCCTGTCCATGATGCAGTCAGATTCTCCAGAATTTAGTCAGTGCTGTACCCTCCCAAGCCTAAGTTCAATGCAAATATAATATGTCAGTCATAAACCACAGCTGAGCAATATGTGCTCCTCTGTGCCACCGTTTGATCATCTGGTTTATTGCTTACGTCCAAGTCTACCACCAACTTAAAATGTCCACATTAACTGTTTCACTACCAATAACATCAACAGATGCAATGCTGAAGGAGGCAAAAATAAATCCTTTTTAAAAATGGAAACAGAACAGTCATGCAGAAGGAAGAAAGTGGGCAAAGAAGATACTATTTTGGAAAATAATAGTCACAAAGATGACCATATGTTCCTACTGAATGATGAATGTGACAGTAAGGCACTGAATAAATAACTAAAATGTTAGTTATTTTATGCTAGCAGGCAGACATCAAATCTGGTGGCTGTAAATTAATGCTAGAAAACCCTGTTAAGGGGTTAAAATAATGTTACAGTGAAGCTAATTAACTATTAAAGCAGCAACAGGACTCCTTTAGCATCTTTGCAGCAAGACCTGCTTTTAATAGATAGATTTATCTCTGCCAGAATGCCTCTGGCTGACGTACTGTTCATTTACAACATCCTCTGGCCTGTACTATGCAAGGGATCAGCTTGGACAATTCTGAAAGCCCTGTGGCAGGGCGCAAGTATTCCGGGTAATTAGGAGAATACAGGCTGTGAGGGTCCGATTAGACCCTTCCTTGTGAAAAGCAGCTTTCCTTGAAGCTGCTACGAGAGCACAGTGGTAGCCGAGCTGTTCTCCCAGTGAGAATGCAGGCAAAGGGGGCTGTCCCACCTGCCCTCCATGCAACTGTGTCCTTTAGCTTGCACTGACTCTAGCACTTGTGCAATAAGCTAGGCTGGATATCTGACATGGCATAACATTAACTCGCATTTTTTGTAAGTAATTATTTTGATCTAGGTCATTTTCCCTCTGTAGTTCCACATACGATAACTCGCGACGGCTGCCAGGTATGGTGGCACACGACTGGGAACCACGTGAGGAGGGCAGGAGCGAGCATTTCAGCCGCAGGGCCAGTTTCTGCTGTTTACGGCTGCTTGTGAAACTACCACCTAAGAGGCAAGTTAAGTGCACTCTGCACACACCACCAAAGAGGACAGCATCTCCTCCTCTGGATTTTGCCTCCACGGCATGTGTTAACGCAAGCGATTACCTGTCTCTGAGCTGAAGCAATGCAACTCACTAAACCGGCAAAACAATAAGCAGATAAAAAGCATCAGGCCCTTTTCTGCCACCTTGGTGAGTTGAATCGCCTTACCCTGGGATCAGGTGAGTGTCAGACCCAGGGCAAGAAGGAAAGGGAGCACAGGTGCCTGCCAGTGACATGTACTTAGGTCACCTCAGCCATGTGCATCTTCACCCTGCCTACAGGAATCAAAAGGAGGACCAGGCTAAGGATCGCTACCTCTGTAGGATATACCATGGTAATGCCTTACCTAGGGGCCTCTCACACCCAGCATAGGCTGCAAGCAGGGAATTGCAAAAATCTGAGCAATCTCCACCTGATCTTGGTGCCTGTGAGCTTAGGACTGCCTGTGTCTTCACTTTCAAACTCATCTCTCCTCCCTTACTAAAATCACTGTCCTAGGGGTCACTCCTGCTGGAGAGAGTACAAGCTGACCGTGGCCACTGCATTTCTTGAACCCACCCCGAGGCATAGCTCCAAGGGACTCATTCCCACACTATTTTAACCCACTCTTTGCTTTTAATCTCTTCTCCAGAGCTGTCAGCACAACAGTGGCTCACTGCCAGGAAAGGAAAAGCCGTCACTCCTCAATGGTGGGACCGAGCCAGTGCAATTACCAAAGCGGTGCTCCTTCCACATGCCTTTTTCTTCCGTGTGATTACATTTTGGGAGAGACTTTCTGCTGGTATAAATTGGTGCTGCTCAAAGCAGCCTGCAGAGCCAGGTTTATGTTGGCTGAGGTTCCAGCTTTTCTTTGTATTCATACAACAGAGTCAACAAGACCAGAAAATACCCTTATGAACAGCTCCTAGGAGTACAAAAGCACTCAAGACTGTATCACTGAGTTTCCTAAACCGAGTTAGTAAATATCTGACACAGTATTGTGAAGGTGTAAACAAATATTTTACTTTTAAACTATGCTAAATGCCAAAGCATGATAAAGACTTTCCTCTGCTTAGGACTTGGAGATCCAACACACCTCAAAAATAAAAACCGAGGCTTTCTGAACTCTGCACAACAAGTTCCAAAGCACTTGAGTCACTCAGGCAGTCTGAGCACATCTGGGAAATTTTGCTTTTGTGAGAGAAGAAGACAGAAGGCAACTCTTTGCCACCACCACAGGAGCTCAGGGCCGATACGAACTGAGCAAGTAACTCCCACCACTGCCTTGTCCATGAGCTGGTCTACGGCTGTGCAATACGCAGTATCCAAACATGTGCAGAGGAAGGAGTCTTTTACACCAAAATTCTCTAGCCTGGATTTTCCCAGAGGGGTAACTGAGTGGTCAGTATTGACACAGCAATTCCAGACACACAAGTGCTGCTGACTGCCAGTAGCTCAGGCAACTCTCGCTCCTCCTGGAGCATCCATGAGTGACGCCTGCGAAAACACCTGGAGCTCTCCAAGTGAACGGTCTCATGCGGAGCAGGGAAGCTTTATAACCACCTGATTTAGAAAGAAACGTCACACAACAAAAATGGGATTTCTGCTTCTAAAATTATAACGTATGCTGCAATATTTTCCTCTGATAATGCATTGTTACAAATTAGCTAGCATCCATTCAGTACATCAGAAGACTTGCAGTAAAATGACTGCTGGAAACTGGTGTCATATGGAAAGAGTCAGGCATCTTTATCTCGGTATCAAGTGAAAGATGATTGATCTGCAGGTTCCAGAAATAGTTACAAAGCCGGGAACGGAAGAACAGGCAAGAACCAAATATGAGTGGGAAGGGAAATCCAGATTAGATTCTGGAAGACAATAAGAAGTTCAAACCAATAATGAACTTCTTGTGGGGAGGTGGCAGTTAAAACACATTTGTCTCCTGGGTTGTATAACATTCTTCAGTGTCATGCCAAAGCTGCAGGAAGGAAAATAAAATTCTCCAATTTCTACTCTACTCTACAGCCTGGGAAAGGGTTTGGACAGGGCATGGGCTAGACAGCAGAGCAGACAAAAATCAGCTATTTTATCCAGGGCCTCAGTTCCAGAGGTGCAGAATGGGATAGCTCTTCTTTCCTTTTACACTGAGAAAGCAATAATGAAAACAACTCAGGTGGATCTGAATTAAGGGATCTTAGTCAAGCACTTGCTGCCTGCCAGCAAACCCTGACAGTTTGAAGTGCAACCACTTAGCATTCCCCCACGCTGAAAATTAGCTACGCATTTTGGACGCACAACACTCCGTTAGGCAACAGCTGGGTTGGAAAGAGGGTTCCCTGAAAGACAGCTCCATATCTCATGGAAAAACCCTCTTCAAAGAGACACATGGATTTATCTGCCCTTTCTGAAGCTACCTGAGCTCAGACAATAATTTATATGACACGCATCTCATGTATTGGGCTTGTTTAATGCAAAAAATGCCATAACAAAATGAAATGTTGGATTTTGCTTTTAAATATGTAAGCCCAACGAAGAGTGCAATATATCCCACAAAGCGGTAAGCTGTTTGGAGCAGACAACTTGAGAAAAATCAGGATGGTCCGGTCAAATGAGATCAAGAACAGATAAAAACTCTGGGGACATGGACTAGTAGACTTTAACTTGCAAAAAAGTTACCATGTCAGCAGCTGCCATTCAAGGACCATTTATAGCAGAATGATTTTTTTTAATTCTTGCTTCTTTTAGAGCAATACATCACCAACAAAGGAATGTCTGGAGTCGGGGAGCACTTTGCCCATGCTAGAACTTGGTTCTCCCTCTCTGAAACTAAAATACATATTGAATGGATTTAACTATAAAATACACTATTCCAAAAATGACATTAAGGAGAGAAAAATGCCACTTCCTTGACTAATTCCTGTAAAGTATTTATTTTGAAGTCTTCCATATTTTAAGTAGAGACAAGCTGGAATACGTTAAAACATAAAATAATCAGAAATATAGGGGAAGAAAGTTTGTTTTGCTCTCACAAATTTGTCACATCTCTGTTAGCAAACTGTCTAGAAGCTAGAAGTTCTGCCTCCCTCACTTTCCAAGCTACAGAACCATTTAATCTCCCACCCTAAAATGAAAGCAGAATGGGAAATGTGAGCAATGTAATCACACTGTGTGTATATTTTAAGTATCTATTAAATGCATGTAGGTCACAGGGAGTTAGAAATGTTAAAGCAAAAATTTAATCTTTGAAAAATAATAATGCAGGGTGTGGATGTTGCTGCAGTTAATTATTACTCTTAATATATTAATCAATGACATTTGACACTTGTAATATTTAGAATAGTAAGAATCCATCTAAGGAGCTCAAATGTAAATTAGAAATGCAAATAATGATGGACCATAAAGCAACAGAAGCCATGGAGATTTGCATGGGAAGCAAGTAATATTGTTTGTTCGATGTTTAGAACATAATTATATTTTCTAGATGATACTCTTTTGGGGCCGGGGGAAAGGAAGTTAGGAAGAAGAGAAGCAATTATTAGTGAAAAGACAAGGGCAATTTTAAGAACTGATCTGAAGGAACGAAAAGCTGTTTACCCCTAAGAAGGGATGTTGATATTTCAATCAACAAGGTCAATATAAAATAGCAAGAGAAATGAATGAGGCGAGACAGAAAAATCACCAAGGCTGGAAAAGTGAATATACTCAATTTCTATATTCAGGAAGCTGACCTTTTTGCTCCTGCCCAGGTGGCACAAGCTGTTGCTAGTTAAAAGATGTTGCTGATTACAGTATGCATAGCATTACTACCTGTGAGCTCAGGTCACAGGCCCGTGCATCCCACAGTAGTTTCAGAAGACAAACAGATGGCATAAAGAACAAAAATTCAAATCTTTGCCCTCCCACAACACTTTCAGATAAATTTCGCCATGACTTAGCTCAGACAGAGCAGGTGAGGGGGGAGCAACACTCACACAAACACTGGCCTACAGATAAGCCCCGTGGCATGGACTTGCTTCCCTTGCCTCCCAGCTTGCAGCAACGGGGTGCCGACCCTGTGGCCCTTTCACTGTTATTTTATAAGTGCTGCTGTAGTCCCCTGTAAATGCACACATCCTTTCCTCTCTCACTACAAATACTGCGTGACTTGCACTGTTATTCTTGCTATGCTCTGCCCTTCCCCACACTAGCCATTCCCACCTTCTCCACTGGATTCCACACACCCCACGCAACCATTTCAGACCATGATGGCTTTCAAAGATAGTAAAACTTTCCAAACAGAGCAAGCACTCCAGTGCATTCCCGGTGCATGTGAAGGGCACTTCCACACCCACACGTTCTCTCGGAGAATATCGAACACCACCCTAGACAACATCATTGCTATCACACTCACACGTATCACACCTAAAAACCCTTTTTCCATATCCACTGCTGGACACGGGGTTGCTGGCTGCTACGGTCCTCCATGCCCAGAGGAATCCAAACACAATCGTGAAGCACAATGCACTCCACCTTTAAATACCCTGCTGTTGGGAGTAAGTAGGTAGGTCCTCCAGAAGCTCTGTGCTTCCCTTCGTCTCTAAGGCTGTTTCTCGGGCAGTGGTCAACACTAGACTATTTGGGAATATGATGCAAGGATCTCTACGTTGAGCAGGTATGGGATACTCTGGCTCCAGTTCAACACTTTGAGAATTGTTTAAACCTAGAGACAGGTTGTTTTCAAACCTTCTCTTCCTGAATTTGGTAACTTTACCAATTGAAGCTTTGGACTTTCTTATCCAGCCCAACCCCCCCGTATACTCTTTTCTTATAACGTTCCCTCATTCTTGACCTCGACATCTTCCAGTGTCAGTGAACTGCGTGGCACAACTGCGTTGTGTGAAAATAATCTGTGCCTCTATCTGACAGCTTTTAACCTAACTCAGTGTCCCTCTTCCTATGTTACAACACAGAGGACAGAAGCTCACGGGCTGCCCTCACTGTTGCAGTGTTGTTTCCATTATTTTTTCTCCTCTCTTATTCATCTTTTTCCAAGTAACAACCCTAATCCTCTCAATCTTTTGCCACATACTCATTTTTTCTAAGCTCTCGGTAGTTCTCCTGCAATGCAGTACACAGACCCGGGCTTCCTGGTTGCTGCTAAAACATGGACAAAGTTTTGCTAAAGTGAATACACCCTGGAGGAACTGAGTGGCAACGAGTCCTTCAGCAGGTATTTCCTGCCATTCCCCAGGGTGGTAGTCACAGAGAAAGAAGCCAAGTGTCCCTGGGCAGGACGCAACTGTGCCCACCACCCTTAGGATACATTCCCAGGCTCCTGCCCCTTCCACCCAGGCGAAGGCTCCACCCTTTCTTCTCCCCTACAGCAGAGCGCAGCTATAGCCCCCTGTGTTCCCACTTTCTGAACTCCCACCTTGGCTTCCACCTCTAAACATCCAGCTCCTGTTTTTTTTTTTCCCTATTTCAACCACTTTCACGTAACTTTCCAACTAATGGGTGTTTCACAAAGCAGGCTCAAAAGTTCCACTTTCCTGCCGAAACCTTGAAAATTTGTCTCCCTTCTCCTCAGGCTAGGTACACATCTGAAAACTGCAAAAATATCAAAACAGTGAAATAAATCTTACCGCGCCTCTGAACTTCATTTCTGCCTCCTCCCAGCTCTCACAGCACTTTCAGAGACTTGGTTTACGCTGCTGCATAAAGCAGGAATCTGAGGACAAGTTCTCCCTTCTGTCAGTTGCCCCTTTTTTTTTTTATGACATTTTCGGTGCAGTCAGAACTCCCTCCCTCCCACCAGCTCCTACTGGAGCATCCTGGAGAGGGCGTTTAACAAGGAAAGGGAGGGGAACTCTCCTCCCCTCCCGAACAGGAGAGACACACACAGGCACAGACCACGAGAGGCAGTCCAAGAGGAAAGAAGTCAGCTGTCCTCTGCCTGCAGCCTGCCTGCGGAGTCCCCACTGCCCAGCGCCAGGGAAAAACGGAAAGTAATCACAGACGATGGAAAAACTGGCGCAGAGTCCAACACACAAAACCACAGCAAACAGGACAGGAAGCCATGTGCTCCGCTACGGCAACCTTTTTGCACTGAAACAACAGCAGCAGTATCAAGAGGGCTCCCCTAACCCACTCCGAACTCACCCCAACCACAGCAGCATCTCCTGGGCTTATAATGACACTTGTAACCGTCCTCTCAGCAGCTCAAAGGACCACGAAGAGTCCAGGGGTAAGACAGTTCGCCGTGTCTGTCCTTGCAAGGATTTAGAATATTTGCTCAGCAATATTTTATTCCAGAAGCATTTTGAGACACCCACTCTCAGAACACCCCCTACAGGGAGGTCCTCGACGCCCGTATCACAAAATAACCAGCGCTACCATGTAAGACCCTTCCTTACAGGACACAGTCAAGCCACTGTTGCCCGAGTCTCCAGGCCTTGCAATCAGAAGTAGCACATTTACCTGTCTCAGAGGTCACTGTGGTTTGGTCTCCCATAAAATATTAGTGGTCATAGCTACACCAAGGCTGTGAAAAACCACCAGCATCCGCAGATAAGGGCATTTTGACAAAAATTAAAATGTATGTGCAGCCTTTGCATATGCTTTAGGTGGAAAGTGAAAGGACAAGAGGCAATGAACACAAGCTTAAAGTAGGGAAATTCCAATGAGATATTATGAAATTTTTTTTCACAATAAGAGCCGTCAAATACTGGAATAGGAGCCACAAGAAGTTGTGAAACTCCATCCTTGGAAATACTCAAGACTCAACCAGACAAGGCCTGAGCAACCTGATCTAAACTGGCCCTGCTTTGAAGCGGGGTTGCACCAGAGACCCACAGGTCCCTTCCAACCTGAACCTCAATGAGCCTGTTAGTTTGCTCCTCAGGGGTCTAAGCTATGTGTCTGTCCTGAAAGGAATTTCAGGTACAGTCAATAAAGCCATAGATCCGGTACCGACAGCACACTGCCCTGGCACAGGGCCCAGCCAGGTACACCCGTCAGGTATTTCAGGTCACAAGCAGTTCAATGCGAGCGCACAAAGCTGCTGCCTGCCAGCTGCACTGCAGAGCAGACAGACCCCTGCGGGAGTCGATCCTGCCCTAAGCCAGCTGACCTGCCGCCTCCAAGCACCAGCACCAAAAAAATTAGCCAGCCATTTGAGCTGACTCGTAGCAGCTACCGAAGAAGACGGGTTGCTGACTGCAAGTCCCCCAACACAGATAATCACAATCTGCACAAAGCGTATTGCCACCCGTTTCTGCTCCATACCACCCTCTTAGCAGACCCCTCTCTTCAAATGTTCTGTAACACGGGACTCCACAATTAGCCAGAAGCTTGACAAATGGCTACAAATTCCAGGCAGGTTTATCCACAGTGTATCAGGTACTGCCACACACAAGGCAAAACATCTAGCTCGCACCTGCAGGTCGGAGGTCTCAAACTTAGCGCAATGTTATAAGCTCATCAGCTGAATTTTCGAAGGTCGTTCGCTCTAAATGCACACATCTGCACAGAGCAAACATCTGCACTGATTCATTGTAAAGCTTGACTTTACCCTTACTGTAATAGAATTTGAAAAGTATGCATTTTGATAAGTTAAAAAATCAAACATGATACAAAATAAAAAATATCATCATGATAGAAGCCTCCCCCACTTAAAGAAAATAAAAGCAATATCCTCCAAATTAGTCTTATGATGAGGGAAGTGCGTTGTTCAGTTTGCCACCTCTGTTCACATCCGTACGGTAGTGAACCAGTGATGACAGCTGACATTCAGTGTGATAATGACTTCAGTGTGATACCTACATTTCAGAAGTATTTGAGCTGATGCAAGATAGAGTCCCCTCTTTTCAGAAGATGATGTGCCACAAGAAAGATTATATTCCCATTAATTTTGATCGGGTTCCCGTGAAAATTAGGGCTTGGATTTGGATCAGGCTCTATCATAATCATAGGATAAAAGAAGAAAGCAGAAAGAAATAGTTTCCCTTTCTCTAAAAAGACTCTTTGGCCATTAGGTGTGTTAGTCTCAGATCAGATGTGACTGCAGGACCCCAGGCAGCATGCAGCCCTACTGAATAAGCCCTCTACTCTACTCATCTGCCCAGAACCAACACTACAAGCATCTCAGCAGTTGGAATGCATTTAAAGTCATCCACATGGCAGCCATCACCCAAATTTTGCAGCACCAAAAGGCAGGTTCTCTAAGCATCGAACAAGCAGAGCCATGAAATCATTCCCAAGCCTGACCACTGCTATTTCATGGCTGGTACTATCTGGAGTCAGCTCTGCCTGAAGGGTTTTATTTGTTTACTTATCAAATTCTATTACAGCAAGGGTAAAGCCAAGCTTTACAATGAAAATATTTAAAGCAATAAGCTAAAAAGTTTTCAAGTAAATCAAGTAGAGTAAAACAAGGCCACGCATGGCCACTGCTCAAGAGGAGGCTATTTAAAACCCAAGAAATGAAGCAGATGTTCTCAGTGGTTCAGTGCAGCACTGCTCTCTAATTAGATCTGACCCGAGGCCCCAGCGTTGATCTCAGAGATCCTGTGCTGCGGTAGATGTCACTAGTCGGAGGAAGAAGGTGCCAACGGTTACAAGGACTTGTGATGAAGCTTGTATAACACCTTCTGAAGAGAGCTGCGGTGCCACCAGCTCTTCTGCCCTAATTAGATTCTAGTTTGAAAAGTCATTTGTAGTACCTCTAAATTCCTGCACAACTCTAATTGCCATGAGTTTTATTCACTTCTTATCGTCAACCAGCTGAGAAGTTAAGTGAATTATTAACGGAAGCAGCCTGAGGACACATTTCAAAGGTGGGTTTAGTGTTGGCCTGCTTCAGAGCATTGAAAGAAATAAACAATAAGCCAAAGCCCTGCTCAGTGCAGGAGTACAGGTAAGATCAAAGGTAATGTAGGCTACCTTTCCCAGACTGAGCCACATCAGCCACTACTGAATCACAACAGCAAGCCCTGAGCCAGGAGTTTTCCACTTGTCATTAGCAATACAGCCTGGCAGCTCTAATTCTTCAGGAGGAGAACATCAGTTCTCCATTATCATTCCTCAAATCAGTCTCGTTGTAGCCAAACAACACAGAGGTCAGTCAAATTCATGTTTCAATTTTAAGTTAAGTGTTAACATGGAGGTATCTTCACATTAGCAACTTCACCTTTCCCACTGTCTCTACTTCCTAGCAATCCTTCTCAGAACACAACTTATTGCTGAAAATGCCACCTAAGAGGAGAATATACAAGTATATTCAGAAGTACATTTTTGCACATTTTCCCTTGCCTTTTTTTTTTTTTTTTTTTAATGCAGTGGAACCCTTTATTTATTTATTTATGGGACGACCTCTACTCAAAACATTTTTTCCCTAGCCAAACTACTACCCAACACTTGTTGGCGAAGGAAAAACACTCCTGCTTGTGGGTTAGCCTAAATCAGGAGGAAAAAAATATGTGGAAAGCAGAGATAACCACCATCATTTTGATTTACAAGATCTTAATCCCAGCTTATTAAGGTGATAAAACCAGGCTCTTCCTTTCCAGCAAAAGAGAGCCCAGCCCTCGTCTATGATTTCTGCTGAGGGTGGCTAGCTAGCTCTGCATCGCTGCTACAGGCAGAGGGGTATGAATCAAGTTTTCCAGGCCTCACCAGTTAGAAGTGAGTCATATAAACCCTGGATCAGAGCACTGGGATTGCTCTGCTCGTCGCTGATAAGCAGCTGATTCCCTGCATACAATTTCACATTCAAAGCAAGGGGGCTGGAAACCTTTCCTGTCAGCCCTGCTCCGACAGGCTCACAGAGCAGTGCGTGACTCGCTACGCTACACCCACAGCAGTGGCTCTCCTGCAGAAGAGTTTGGCCCCATCAAACTGGCACCAAGCAAACCACAGTCTTTTCCTGTGCTATGCGGATTCTACCACACAATATAAATCTGGAGGTAAGAGATTCTGGCTTTGGTTTATGCTATGCAAAATGCAACGTGGATCACATCTACGTTAGTCCAAAAGCAAAAGATCAAGTTTATCTATAAATGCATGTATATGTATAATAATATTCATTATTTCTGCCTTGCAAAAGAACTGCGGAATAACACACATTCCATAATTAGAAAGTACTTGGCAAAGATACCATGGGAAACAAACCACCCTAAACAGGCCAGGAATTTCAGAGACTCCCTCTTGCAGGTCAGAGGAAAGTATTTTGCAAAAAATAGAAATTTCTTGAACCTATCACGTGTCCTGCTGTCCACATTATACTGATTGAAAACTGATTAAAACGCCTTGCATTTCCAAGACGCCCCATAGCAGAAACTGGAGGTTCTGAAGGACATCTGGCCCATTGCTTAGGAAAAAAGCCGTGTTCCAGCACAGGACAAACATTTGACTGCACAACATCTGAATAAATCAATGCCCTGTAAAGAAGCAACATTAAATATTGTAACAGGCTTGATAACAAGGCAGAACCTCTTCCCCATACCACTAGCTCTGCTAACAGTCGCCTGGTTTCTACCCCCTTTTTGTTTGTATTGATGCGCCTCTCCTTTCCACATGCAGAGAGTAGCCAGACGTCCCCCAGACAAGAAGTTAGCAACAGAAGCTTGGACATAGGACATTGGATCCTGGAGACACAGCTTTCCTGGTCAGTTATGAAGCTGCAGACCTATGAAGGTTAAATCAACAGCCCATTGTACTCACTAAAAAGGTGCCTCAAGATTGCAGAACTCCTTAATTTTACCACGAACTTCATGACATCACTAGTTCTCTGAATCCTCGGGTTCTGTGTGAATGTGTTTGCACTGTTACAGACAAAAGCTTAAAAATATAATAGGTGTGGCCAAAAGGGTTCAAAACTCAGAAGACAAAGAATATTTAAATTATTATTTTGGATTCTAATTTATGCTTTGTAATGCCTAAAACTGTCAATACTGGTTTTGTTTGTTTCAAGGAAGCTTCAACAGTGAGAACACCAAACTTCTCTTCTTCCCAAGCTCAGTCTTTCACAAATAAACAAGAACAATACAAAAAGCTGAAATATTACAGAAAATGAAGATGCTCTCCTTGGACTCCTACACTTTCTCTGTAAGCGCTGTTCACTATTTTGATACCTCTGACGATAGATGTGTTTGAAAAATGGCAGATTAAAAGCACATATGCAGCACTTGTATTTGGTTATGGCTCCTGCACACACACAATAATTCAGCATCCATGACGCGAGTGAAAACAGAAACTGGGTTAATGTAACAAATTAAGATAATTTTTCCTTGTTGTTGCTCTCTGCCGAAGCAATGAAACAGAAATGGATGACTGGCTTTGACAGTGACCATCAGAACAAAGTCCTACTGTATAATTACCAGATGCCCTTAATATGATGCCAGTTGGTCTCCTGCATGCGGACACTCTCACTTAGTCTCACGCACACGCTGCCCTGTGTACGGCTCTGTTGGTTGCTTTACAGGACTGCAAGGCAGTCGTCACTTCAGCTGATTTGACAAATACAACTTACCCATTCTGAATCCAGCAGTAATTGTTGAACTAACTTCAATAGCAAAGAGTTTAAAAACAACAGTTAGTTCAGTCTGATTGCTTTGCCCTTACTTTGATACAATAATTTTAAGCAGCTCCCCTGCAGAGTCTGTGGCAAGAACAAGAAGAGCCGTTTTGACGGAGCTGTTAATACAAACAGCCTGACTCAGTTCAGCTGATGTGCATTCCTCACAACTGACTTTCTAAACAGTCACTCCCAGTGGCAGGACCTACATCTTCCTTTTAAGGGGAAAAAATGTTTTCACAGGAAAAATTAAGCGTTCAAAGCCTTTACATATCTCCGTGCTTCAGTGACCAATCTCTCCTTTAAAAATACGTTCTTGTTGCACACACAACAAAAACGTCTCCCTCCTTAATATAAAATTGTTCCTCTTTTTAACCACAGCCATTAGCTTTTTACAGATACCCTGGTAGATCCAGGTAAAACATCCTATCATACTATTTTTCACACGAGCCAATACAAAAAGAACAAAAAAAAACAGTTCTCTAAAGCATTAGGAAGACTCATTTTGAGAGACAGAAACATGGCTGAGAAAGAACAAGCAAAACTTACAGGCAGCCGACAATGCTTTACAGCTCACATTGGTGACTGACACTTCCTATTCCTTCAAATTTCTTTTTCTGCATTTCTGAAAAGAGGCCTAGTGTTAGAAAGGGATTAAGACTGGAAAGCATATTACAACAAAAATTTCTTGTTCTACTGACACTAGATAAGAAAAGAGTGAAGAGTGGTGCTTTGCCTGCATGTTAGAAGAAGGAAACAGGATTTCCCTCTGCTACTCCCTGAACAAGGTCCCAAGGAAATGTTTCTAATAATAGGAAATTACTATATAAGGCCAGATCAGCACTAAACTGTTTGCAGTCTGGAAAAGAAGAACGTACAAGCGTACTGAGGAGGGACAGAACTGGCAGAGCAGGGCTCTTCACACATCAGTATTCTCCAGGAAGGCAGCATGCAGTAACCCGAGGTTCCCCTCTGTAGAGATGGGCAGTGTTTAACCTGGGACTCTTCTCTCCTAAGCAGAAAGGGGCCTCTCCCACAGCCTGAAATAAAAAACTAGATGTACGAATTAGAGCTGCTACATCCTTTTTATATCACATCCCTGCTTTTCTTCATGTGAGGAAAAGGATAGACAGAAGAGACTTTGAAATCTATAAAATAACACCTGTAAAGCAGGGCTGAGCACATCTCTGATACATAAAGGGCAGGAAAAGACAGCCTGTCCTAACACACGATGTGGCCAGCAGTAACTTGGAAGAGGACAGCTCCCCTACCTGCCTTTCCTGGACAGTAGATCCATGGAGTGCAAGTTTGCTGCTCCATTTTTTGAACTTGACAGCTCTCTTGCTCATTTGTTTTAAACTGTAAAGGTGTTGGGCACTTGTGGCAGGAGCCATTCAATTTAATTTTCAAAGCATTCCCATATAACTGTATCCATTAATATCTTGCAGGCCAGCAGTTTCAGCAACAAACAGTTGCACATAACTACAAGCCATGTGCATACATCTCAGCAAAACTGTCAGACTCGCTTCTGCCTAGAGCTGTAATTGTAGCACCAATGCACACTTCTGTCACTTGAACAGATGCAAAACCTGCAAGCCCAGTTAAAAACAGATTTTCTTCCTTCTTATACAAATGAAAGGGAGTTCCCACAACAAAGACCAGAAAGACCTTGTTTGGATAAAGTGATATAATATGAACATTTCCCTCTGCTCCCCAGTGAGTGTCTCTCTGTCTCTTTGTCTTTGGGTAAGGCCAGAAGCTCTCAGCTCCCAGGGTAGAGAAGCTTGTTGAGCACCCACAATGTGACACAGTCCCGTAACTGCCATGAGTACAATATATGTTCCTAGACAGGTTTTTCACCCAGACTTCTTTTCTGACAGGAATAGATGTTTGTGATAAAATGGACAAATAATTTTGTGCCTGTAGCCCTGCTACCTCCTACCTTTCTCCTGTCTACAAACACAGCCCCTGCATTCACATTCCCTAGTGGAATGTGAAGCCAAATCTCAGCCAAGATTTTCAATGTATTAGCTGGGATGACGTCCCTGAGCTGAAATGGACAGTTTGCTACAGCAAAGTTAGCCTGAGAGCCTTGAAGAAAAAGAAAGTGAGGCTACCCTTATGAAGGACTCATTGCTGAGCCAGTAAGACAGAGTTTTGACAGCAGAAGCACCATTCCGCATCACAGCATCAGGAGCTTCGCAATCCTGTTGAGAACAAGCTGAGATTTACAGTTCCCTGTGCTGTTCCAGAGGATTGCTCCAGCATAACCAGGCTCTCAGGTATGCTCTTCGCCAGTTGCTCATACCTTGCCCTGGTCCCCACGCTACTCCACCAGAAAAGGGTGTGCACTCAAGGGTGTATTAAGCTTTCCAGGGCATATAGCAATTCTGTCCCAAGGGGACATTTTCATGTTTGACTTATATTTAGGGATATCTTGATTTCTGAAGACTTTTAAACTGACCTTTAGTTTTGCGTCCAATTAAATACTTCACATTCTTGCCTGCATGGTGAGGGGGGAAAACAACAGTAGGCAACAGGCAGTTTTTTTTCAGAACCAGTGGTTATGACTTTTAGGGAAAATCACATACAAAACTATAAGTTTCAGATAAAATAACCTTTTGCCTCTTCTATTTTTTTTTTCTCTCAGCTGCACAACAGTTATAAAGCAGTTCAGAAAGATGGCCTGTGCTGGCATTGTTTGTGGTCAGTGGTATCTGAAAGTTAATTAATTTTGGAAAAAAACAACGTTTTGGGTACTAGCTTTCTGTGCATCTAAGTTTGTACAAAGTCTCATCTTTAAGCCTGGACCCTAACACTGTTGTTTTCTCTACTTATTTTTGGTACCAAGTCACAGGATACAGTCAGTAACTTGTTTGTTCAGTTTCAAAAAGTCTACTCCAGGAGAAACAAGATATTTGAAGCTTTTCCTTTTGGTGAAGTCTGAATAAAGCTAGTGTTGAGTTCCTAGTTTGGTGTCAAAACTGTGAACTTTTCTGATACATGGAAACTGGAGCACACGTAATACCTAGATCATATTAGGTATATTCAAGATTCCAGTGTCACAAAAGTAAAGGTGAAATAGCTGAAACTTTCCAGAAAAGCATGGGAGAGGGAATCACATGTGAAATATACTTCTGGATTATTTCTTTTTTTAATAAAATAGCTTGTGATGTTGTGCCCCAACAACTACTTCTACTACCCACTCCTGCTAGTGTAGTAGCAGAATGCCTCGTATGGAAAGTTTACAGTAGTGTCAAGATATATATGTTATTATAATTTGTAGCCAAGTTTAGGGAAATGTTGATATAAGCACTTTCATATTGGTACAAAGGCATCTGTCGTAGGTATGTTCCATGTAATATCTATAGTTTCCCCCAAAAAAACAAAAAACACCAATTTGCAAGTATTCTTGCGACATTTCATTCTGACACCAGAAGCAGGTGAAACCTGGGAGAAACAACATTCTTATTTTCCTTCTGGGTGTGACCCTTTAGATGCAAACTTAGCAATGCTGTAAGCAAACGACAAACTACCAAGTGGAGCCAAGTTCCATTAGCCCAGAAAAAAGGACACATTCAGTCCTTTAGACGTTCAAACAAGTGGAGTAGTTTTTAATTTGATGATTTATAAGTGTAGAGTTTACAGGCACAATTTGTACTTCCACCACTTTTTTTCCTCTGTCCCAAACTGACTTTGTTGGCCTAAGATAAGCAGTTATTTTGGGATAGTGAAAGCTTTAAAGTTCCAATAAAACTATTAGGAACACATATGGTACAGAACTTCTTTCATACCCTTCATTGTAAGGGAACAAAAAGCATTTCACATTTATTGTGATGGCATAAGTCCCCTTTGAAAAGTTTAAAGGAAAGTTTTAACAGCAGTCTGGAGTAAAACTAGATTTTGAACCCAAAATAAGAATATCCATTGATCTGCAGAAATTCCAGATTATGCTAAAAGAAATGGCCTAAGCAGTTTCCAAAAGCAGACGAAAGAAAAGTAGACACACAGTGCAGACTGGCTATCTGGCAGCGTGTCAGATTTGAGGCCTGGCAGCTAATGGGAGCACGTGGGCAGATGATATTGCAGCTGGCTTATGTCTGAACTGCTTCCCTTTACCCTGCCTCTTCTGTTGCTTCTGAGAAGGAGGGTAAAAGCCACCAGATGAAGGGTATTGGCTGAGGTAATCTCCTTCTGACCAGTCTGACAGTACCCCAAAGTTTCCACTGAAGTCTTTAATGTTTTTGTGAATTGCAAACACTTTTATCCTAAAATAGATATATCTTCAGTTAACAGTAAATAGGGAGTGATGAGTTGCCATCATCTTGGCAAAAGTATCCCAGGATGCCTGGAAAATACAGACATCGTCTCGGAAGGACATCCACATCCATTGGCATTAGCTCGCACTCATCAAATGATCCAAAATAGTGTTTTCCAACATTTCTACTCCTATTGAATCCAAGCTCTGATAAACCAAGATTTTTGGAATAAAATAATTCACATTGACATTAAAGAAAAAAATCATTGGCTTGCAACTCAGTAAGCACCCTTTGCAGTACAAGAAATATCTCATCTCTACGACATGGTTTCAACTCTCTGCCCGCTCAGGAGGGCTACACTGTCCTGCTCACAGCATTTTCAAGATTTTCTGCTTTATCAAGGACATAGATTTAATCAAAAACAAAGACAAAAATACACAATAAAGAATAAGCAGGGGGCCTGTTCCTTTGTGGTTCTCAGGAATGCACGTTCCACATCTGGATAAACACAGGCCTATGCAGGGAATGGAAACATTCATCTCCCCCCTTCTTTCTTTCTCTCTGATTTACCTATGGTCCTACACTGGGTGGCTGAAAAACAGCAGCAATCCTACTGCTACAGACAAAGTAGGCAGTCACAGGCAGACAGAGGTCTTTCCCCTGTACAACTACAGGGTAACTTCTTCTGGGCTGTGATCTTCAACTCAAACGAGAGCTCACGAAGGAATTCTCATAGCTCCTGTTACTTGGGTATAAACTCCTGGTAGTGACAGTTGAGACATTAATAACAATATAAACTGTCCCACAGCACCATTCTGTTCTCCATCAGAAGATGAGGACCAGCACCCCTAAGAGTCAGAGGCAGGGAAGGAGAACCAATGAGTTGTGCTGCTGGAGATAACGAGCACATCCTTAGAAAAGGCAGAAAAGTAAAAGTTATCTTTCTGCCTTGAGGCCACCAGTGTGTAGACGGGAGTCCCTTCCACATAAGGCCACATCTTGCCAGGAGTGCACAGGTTTGAAGATCTCATGGAAGTTGGATAATATTGTTCTGATACTGTCTGACCAAAACTCCACTATCCACGGCAGGCAGGACAATGACAGGAACTGTCAGAACTCGTATCCCAATAGGAAGGGAACAGTTTTGTTCCTTTGATCTGACAGTCACAGATTATCTAGGTCCCCCTGGGGAAAGTGAGAGATCCAGGGCCATGGAGGATTCTGAGCTCTACCGTTAACAGATGGTCCAAGAGTCTCAAGAAAAGGTATCTTCCAGAAAATCAATACATGTTATCAAAGTCTATAATGTCAGAAATCATACAAAATGCAGGCAGCAGTTTCACTCCTTTGTCTAAATTCTGTGTTTTTAACAGCTCTCCGACAGTGCCAAGGCAGCGTCATTTGCTATTGTAGCAACATGAGCCCAGCCTTAGCCACTCTACAATAATGAGAGGAGACTGCAAAAAGATGAGAGCTGATACAGTGCTCATGGCATGCCCTAGATTAGCCCTGCGTCCCTGATGTCAGTGGGAGCTCTGCCATCAGCTTGTGTTGGAGTACGCCTGGGACAGAAAAAAAAAGGGTTGAGCTCTTTCAAACCAACTAAAGAGAAAGAAAAGCATCAAAATGTGAGAGTTTGGTTCCAGAACTATTGTTTGTATGGCTTAACTAGAAAAACAGAGACATGGGGAAGTTCACCACTGTAAATTATTGATCCACTGCTTTCTAGACATTGAAACTGGTAATTAAACAAACAGTAAACAGATACTTCATCAATTATAGAGGTGTCACTTTAAATTACACTTGCTCCAGGATGAATAAAACACATAGGTTAGATGCTACGGGTGCTTCTTCATGCCAGCCTGTTGTTCAAAATACTCACCACGACACAGATTCTAATTCTCTTATGTCGCTGCTTCTGAGCTCTTTGCACATATCGAGCCAGATAAGGCGAAAGGAGAGTTTTTGTTTCACCAATCTTTTTCACACAATGTCCTGAAAGCACAGTCCCATGGTCAGGAAAGAAGATTTGGAGTTGGGATCAGTGGGATCCCTTTTCCGCTCAACGGGATTAGTTATATGGCCATAAGTCAAGGCCGCAGCCCCTGTGAAAACAGCCCTCCCTCAAAAATCAGGCAGAAGAAAAGTTTTGTCTACTAGCAGCAAATTGTGAAATGTGTGAAGTACCGGGCAGACATCTGATACTGGTAGGTCCGTCTTATGGTTTGTAGAAAATATAGACACGTACACACTCTGCAACCTAAAAATAATGCTGGCAAGCTGCTTCTGAAGGAATTCAATGATGACATCAGAGATACCCTTTTAGCAGAAATCATGTCACAACCATAATTGTTACTCAGATTTGATTTGTGACACATTTTTATACCAGGGTGCATGCCTTACCGCATCAAGCTTAAAGTTAACTCAATTTCATGTGTTAAATGCTATATATATGTAAAAATATACTTGCTTTAATGCTCATTTTGAAACCAAAACATCATCTGAAGAGGAGCTTGGCCTTCCTGCATTCAGTAGCACAGAAGCATTCTAGAACCACTACTACATCTCTCAAAGAGGTTTCACTCCAGGAAAGCATTTATTGAAGACTAAGTTCACGAACTGATTGAGACAGGTCAGGAAGCATAAATATTCTACGCAAAAAAAAAAACTGCATATGCAGCATAAGCAGACAGCTTAAAAGTGCATGCAAAAGAACTCTAACAGGTGGAAACAGCTGGCACCGAGCAGAAGCAGCAGTGAAGCAATAATGCTAGAAGGCAAGAACATAGAAACAGAAGTTGCCGATGGAGCAAGACGATACTAGAAGTCAAAGAACTTGCACTTGCTGTGGTGAAATGGGGAAGAAGTGAAGGGATACTCAGGTTGGAGCTCAGCACAGAAAGGAAAGAGGGACGACAGGGATATGGTGTAGAAGCTGAAGACGGTCATCATCCATTGATGGAAATATTGAAAGTGAGAGATGAAGGCTGGACTGTTTAAGTTCCACGAAGGAAAGAACAGCATCTCTTGGTAGGGGGACAGAGAATCAAAAAGCTGAGCTGACTCTCCCTACCGCTCCCCAGCTAATGAGGCTGAAGCACAGGGAGAGCAAGCTCTCTTGTGGGCCCAATGCCAATTGCTCAATTAAATTTTCTTTGCCTGTTCTAAGGAGTTACACAACGTAGGGCTTTATTCATAAGTGCCTGATGGCGTCCTGCGTATACATCAGCTTCTACCAGCAGAACAGTATTTGTGGGAAATGTTAGGAAGAGTGTCTAAGAGAGATAAAGCCTTTGAGTTGCAGACGAAGCTGCCAGCCCTCATTTCCAGCTTGTCAGAGCAAGTCCTTCTTGAAGTCAGCAGCCTGGAATGAAGAGAATCTGGCATTTGTGCATGAATGTATGGTTCAGACAGTCAGGGCGGAGGGGCTGACTTTAATCATACTTTCCACAGTGGTGGGGGGGGAGTGGCAAAAATACAGCAACCGATGGGCGTTATCTGCTATATATTCAGAAATTCCTCCTCTTTGACTTTGTATTTCAAGACTGACCTCCTTTCCTGCTTCCGCTAGCCCCTGGAGGAGAACTGGAAGGGGCAGCACACAGAACTGGAATTTGAGAGAAAATCCTTCACATTCTTGGGATTCCTGGTGTCTGTGATAGGCAGCACAAAGGCAGCACAGCTTGTCTGGTGATCTTACAAATTCCAGGTTCTGGAGAATTACTGGAACAGCTGACAGGTCTCAGGAGTAACTATGTGCAGGTACTACCCTTCCCTGAAAAGCTTAGCCCCACTATTCCAAAATTCATTCAGCCAAGTGCTAACCTACTACTGCCTCTGCTGCTCCAGCTTGCCTGCTGGGTGACAGCCTTTGAGTTTAGTACACACATTTTAAAGTTGTTTATTTTTCTTTTGCCAAAATCTCTCTTTTCGGGATGAAAAAAAGAAAAATCAATAGAGCATCTAAAGAATATGGCCTTGCAACTAGCAATTGCCAAGCTTTAGCTTGCTTTGAAGCCTCTTTAACAAGAGTGCTAGTATGGTATCAAAAAGGAGTAAAGCTCCAAAATAGTTTAATCCAACTGCCCACTACTGTGTTAGCAACAATACTATATAAAGAATCCCATTTAAAACCACTTCTACTCTCACAATAAGGCTATAGTCCACTAAATCACATGGAGCTTCAATTCCATCTAGAAATAGCCTCTTGAAGTTTCTATCGTAGGATGGCATTCCCAAATTTTGTTTACTTGGGTGCCACTACTGGTGGTGACAGCAATAGCAGCTACAAATTGCAGGAACCTGCATGTATGCGCAGAAGGGGCACATGTCCAGATCCAACCTCTTGCACGAAAGGTTTTGGCAGTGAAACGCATTCCTTCTCCCTTACCCTCTCTGCCTGCGTCGATTACAACGTCACGCTCAGATACCACACCACGGTAACCTTGTGCTACTAGCCCACATGTTTATCTTGCCAAAGAGTCCCCCAGGGCCCAAAAGTCATTTGAACATTTAGACCCTTTAAAGAGCAATGCAAAAGTGAGTGTTCCCACATCCATCCCCCCATACCAGGCACTGACTCCCCCACTTAGAGAGCATTACTTCCTTCCACAAACTGCAATGCTCTGGGAAGCAGCAGCATCGTGGCTCCAGAGAGGGCAAAACACACCTTGTATCAGTGCCCAGCTGGACCCTGGCTTCGAACCTCAGCCACTGTATTCTGCCTCTTGCCTAAGCTGCAGACAGACACCAGTTCCTCCCGGCTCGGTGTCCAAGCGCCATTACCCTGGCAGCCTGCACCGGGAGTTATCGGCGCGCCTCTATTCCTGACCTGATACTGTGTTAATGGGCAACAGCACCACGGGCCCTCCACGGGCATAGGAGCTGTAATAACTGTCATAGCTTGGGAATCCCCAGTGCAAGAAGTGGAGTGGAGATAGTGTATTCTATCTGTAAATCTTAATAAAGCCAATGTTCAAAAGACAACTAATTACCATTTATGTCCTTAACGGTTGGTCTAGCTCCATATCCACAGAGTAGAGGGTTTTAGTGCCAGTCAGCCCACACACCAGGGCACAAAACCCCTGGGTATGACTGCAGAAGCTTCTAGTAAACTCAAACTTTTCCTCTCTACCACAGACTTCAGGGATCCAAAACCAGTAGTGTGAAAAGAGAATGGCTGAACAAGCCACCTTTGCCACAGCGATACATTGCAGACACTTCTCCTACGTGAACAGAACACAGAAAGTGTCCTCTGAGGTGCCAAGAGCGCAGTGTCAGGCTGCTGCAAGTTGACCATCTGACATTACTGTGTCGCAGTCCATCCTCTGCCACAAGCTGGGCCTGTCCTGGCCCTCTCCCTCCTCTGTGCTAGGACTGACATCTGTTCAGCTGTGTGGTGAGAGTTCAGGGAACTAAAACTTGTTGTTGTTGTTCTCTAAACTTTGTTTCAGCAGATTCACCAAGTCTCAAATGGATGCTAGTGCAGGTACAAGGCAGGGAGCAGAGAACTACAGCAAAACCGATTTAAATAAAACTTCTTGGGAGCATAAGCTTATCCGTGGTACTGGGGGAATACGTCCTCCCAGCATATAAGTAAAGAAAGAGCATTTCATCGAAAGTGATGTGGAGGAAGCCCTAAGATTGTCTGCTTGCTTAGCCCCCTACCCTTTATACATATACATGCCTCCAAATGTTTAAAACCTTGAGAAGTGATGCACAATATATTATCTTCATGAGCAGCCTCCAGGATAAGCCCAGGAATGACACTATAGGCTACAGGGCTGACAGCTGTAGTGCTCTACAATCTGGAAGTCAACAGTATAAATTACCTAACCCGACACGCGTGGGTATACGTGTCGCATCAGATTTGCCAGCAGAAATATGCCTAGCTAGTAAACGGGTCTGCTGTGCAAGAAGATAGCGAACAACTGACACTTTCTGGCAGATGCCTGAGAAACAAGGAATGATGCTGGACTCTGCTTGTAACCACACAGGAGGGCGGAAGCTCACTTCACATACCCACCACTGCCCTTTACTGACCCAAATGAACCTTCCCATTCCCTATCAATCTGCAAATCTCAATCCAGCCCACATGAAACACTGACTGGTTTTTATACTCTTGCAAGCCCTGTGTCACATTTGTGTTGACTAACCATCAGTTTAGATAAGTGGTTTGCAATTAAGACCATTTGGTTTGGGGCCAGTGAAAGTAGAGCCGAAAGAACACTTCCAAGAGTTCAGCGCAGTGCTACAGAGGTTAACCAGAAAAATTCACTGCTCAAAACAGAAGGCCAGGTACCAGACCATTAAAATAGAATTTTCCTTTCCAGCCTATCCAAAATTAAAAACAAGATTTGTCACAATAAAATTTTTCTTCTGAAAGTAACAGCCTCCCTGCACAATGTTTGGAAAAGATTTCTTTCCAGGCACATGCATTCAACCTGCAGCAACACTGATTTTCCTGCACTCTCCATTTCCACTCAGGTGGCAATATGATCCCTTCACAGAGGCCACCTAGTTCAGATGGCTGACAATCAGTATTTCAGGCAAAGATGCATACTATGACAAACAGCCAGCTTAACTGAAGCCTCTGAAAAAAGTAAACAGTTACATGAGGGCAGCTTTTGAGTTCCGTGGACTTCAGCCTGGACATAGTTCACATTCTCATCCTACACTGAGCCACTTTGAGGAATTTTCCTCCCAGTGCAAGTCGAGCTAAAGAAAGTGGTTTGGATAACAGCAGTTGCCAGGTAAATATATTCCAGGCTTAAGATTGGAAGGAGCTCCCCTGTGTCCCCACCGAGACACAGACTCATCAGAGCAGAAACAGACACTTGGCAGCTGATCAGGTTTCGGTTTAAGGAGAGATCAAACACCCCCTTTCTCTCTATAAGTGCTTTGCATCTCTTGCAACACTTCCTCCTCACATGGCGTCCTCATGGCCGAGCTGCCAGAGCAGCACAGAAGCCCTCACCCCCAACACTCACCACCTGCCAGGCTCTCAGCACCGTGTGTCCTCTGTTCTGGTAGCGCTCACTGGCACAGCTGAGAAAGCTCTGGAGGTGATCATTTTCTACGGCAATCTCTGGGCAGAGCAACTCATCTTTGATTCTTTTTTCTTCTTCTTCTTTGTTATGCTTTCCTTTCCTTTGTACTTCCTTGTATCAGGACACAATTATCTCAAAACAGATTAGTTTATACTCGAGACAAATAATGTCTGAAAGCTTTAACAAAACACACAAATGGCCTATAGCCATCAACCCATGCATTCTTCAATTATATCATGCAAAAAGAAAAGATACTGTGCCTGCATTATCATGTAGTCACAGGTTTTTCTTATGTGTTCTAGGGACTAACACACCTCTTTTAGAAATAGCTCATAAAAGTGCATAAATTATCCCCTCCATTATCCCAAATTACTCCTAGCTTTCTCCACTCCCTGCATAAGCAGTCTTGAGAGTATTGTTTCTTCTGTGAATTGAGGAGTCACCTTCTTGGTGATTTTAAAGGATACTGTCTTCATGCAGCCAACATCTAACTGACAGAGCAGGTGCTCATTTGTACTTCTGTAATGACCAAGATTTCAAATAATTCAAAGAAATACTTCCTGATGGAAACAAAAATTGTAAGTGCTGAAACAAAGCACCATCTGAAATAAGACAGCTAGAATACATGTATTTGTCCCTAAGTTATTTCATAAAGCTGAGCTTCAGTTTTCTTCAGCTCTACTACATGGTTTGTGGATCCACTTCTTCAGGAGGTTGCAGAGACATAAAAGGAGAGCAAAATAAGATTGGTCTGATTTATGTTACAGGCTTCAGCCAGCAGAAAATATTCAAATCTCCCAAGGCTTATGTATATGTAAGATCCCTATCCAATAACCAGTGCCTCACCTGGATATGTGCAGACATACACTGACTTCTCTGCCTACACTCTAGCTGACCAGAATCAAGGTAGCTTCCATCCAGACATCCTACAGTCATAGTAGCATGAGGTTTTGCTCAAGGAAATCTGCTAACTCAAAATTCTGCTAGGACACTCACAGCACTGTACAGTTAATTGTGTTAACTGGGGTGCGAAAGCAACACATCAGAAATTTTGACATGGTAAAGTTAGAGCAATGCTTTTGTAAGGTTTAGGGGTGATGTAAAACCGCAACATGCTTGTTTAAACAAATATACAAGTTCTAACTTTGCTAACAGCTCCATAGCTGCTGTTCCCAGTTGCTATCTACCAGCTTTCCAGACAGAACACCAGCAGGATTAAAGTTAGAAATCATCTGCATTCCCACAGAGTGCTAGGATCAGGCACCCAAAAACACACTCTGTACTTCTGTGTAGAACTTGTTTTTGATCCCTTCCCCCAGATTCAACAAATCCATGCACAAATCAAATAGGGATTTTGGAAGTCATATTTTATATCTGCTCTCATTTTCACATAAGCCTTTAAATTTTCCTTTCTATTTTCAAACAAAACTATGGCCAAAAAAGCTTGTGACATTAGTAGAAATTAAAAATATGTATTGTGACTGCAATATTCAAAATGCATTGTTCGGTTCACTTGAAAAATACGATAGGTACTTTTTCTTTCTTTTGTTGGAAAGGTGCAATAGATTATAAAAATATATAAACTCTTCATTTATATGTTACTATGCTTTCCCAGTTGTCATATTGCTCTGCATCTTCTCTTCTGAGTTGCAATATTTTTTTAATTATGTGGTACTTAGTAGCTCTGAAGGAAAAGGAAATAGAACTGTCCACAAAATTCAGAAACATATAAATTCAAAAGGAAGACCTGAAATATCTTCAAATGAAAGTTACATTTTAACAATCCCAGCACTCTTCCCACACTGTCCCTTCATGAGCGAGTCAGGCACGCTTAGCTGCCCCCACTTCATTCCCGCATGAACAAACCAGTGGACAAACCCTTTTATATTGCATTGCATGCACTTGGCGCTGTTTGTTCAGTACGCTGAAAAACCAATCGGGTATACGAACCCTAGTTATTTTACTATTAATAGAAGTAATGGGTGTGTAAGAAAACTACCTGTAAAATCCATGAGAAAATAATGTGCTAGCACAAAATAGCAGGTAAACAATCAAGAATAGGCAAGGAATTACTCACAGCTGAACTTCAGTGCTTGCTTAAATTAAGGCAAAAGAAACATGTGGTTTGCTATCTAAGTTCCAATTCTGTCAGAAAGAATTCCTGGCCTCCTGGTGCAAAGGTGTAACTTCCCCTCCCAAGATGCAGAAGGAGCAGTTGTGAACAGCCTCCAAAATTCTAGCAGTAGAAAACAACCTGTTATTTAAAACAACAAGATGTGTGGACAGAGAACAAGCCTTTCCGGTCCCTAATTTGCAAGGTTCAACAAAACTTCTCTAAAAAAAGAAAATTTACAATAATTTGGTGCCATATTCTTTTTCTCTTCTAAGAGATGCACCATTGGATACATTAGCATTTGCTGCAGATAAAAACCTGAACTGCAGAAATAGTGTTTACATATAATGCAACATTGTGTAGTGTTGCAAATATGTATCCGTTTTTGTTTTTTAAAAATGTTGATTATAGTGCGCTGCCTTGTAATGTGTGGAACTGCATATTTCAGTTATTAAAGTTAGCAAACAAGTCTGGCTGTTGAAAGTCATTTCCCTGAGTAAACAATGACTCAGTGTGGACTGTATAATTGAAAAGTTATTAGTTACTGTTAGCAAGTTTAAGACACTCAACTCACAGCACTATACAAAGACACATTTCAGAATGGAAAATAGTTTTCCTCCTACTTCTGTGGTTCCAGCTATACTGTTTCAGGGGAATTTAATTTTCTAAAAAGCTAAACAGATCACTATCACCTTCTTATACAAGTGGACATTGACCTATCTGGGCCTTTCAGCCATGAACAATAATCACAGTGAGAGCTGAATTTACCCTCTTTTCTGTTCTCAGTTCTTCATTATAACTCTGAAGTAAAGGTGATTCTTTCTTGGACAGGAATATCCCATTCAGATCAGGCACAGGTGGTAATGAAAACAGAAGTCAAGCCTATAAAATGCTGAGCATATGGCAATGAAGGAAAACGTGCAATTGTGAGCTCACCAAAATCCTCTGACAAATACTGGTCTCCAGCTGAATTACAGCTCCTCCAATAATCCTCCTCTTCATTAGCAAAATGGCCAAATACACTTGGTGATTGTCAGCTGGCATAAGGCACCACAGATCACTCTAACTAATGAAGGCAACCTCAGCTTCTAAGACACAAAGGTTTCCCTGAAGTCTTAAAATCTCTCCAAAGGTTGTTCTCCAGTTATGAGTATATACTATCTCAAAGATCAGGGCCACATCTCTGTGTGACCTTCTGTAAAGGTGAAATCTCTGATCAGATACAAGAACACTACAAGGAAATATAGTTAAACATCCATGGTAAACTTTTGCCAGAAAAGTACCTCAAAAAAACGTACTGAAAGCAGAATGCAAAGGTACAGCCTTTTAAAGCAACTGTAAGTCCACTCTGCATCCAAACAGCAGGCTGAACACCATCATAACCGCGTTCTCTCTGCACGCATCTGGTCGCATAACAGTGATTTTGGAAAGCTCTTTTATGGAGAAAAAAATCTGTTTGGGGTGGCAGGGATGAAGTGTTTTTGTTTTTGTTTTTTCTTTTGTCATTCAAAGACTACCCATTACCTGGCGAAAGTCAGAACAGACATTGACATAATATTCACTTTTTTTTCCCTGCCATCAACAATTACACTGCCTATTTGGTAACAGAGCTTTCCAATAGCATGCTAAAAATCTACATCCAATTACTATCAGCTGCTGAACTGAATTACAGGAAGGGTGGTGGCTGAGCTGGACCAAGGTCAATGTACCAGTCAAAGGGCTGCAAGTGTCCCAGTGAGGAACAGCTAGCTGGTCATTCACATGTGACCAAGTTCTTTCCAAAGAAAAAAGCTGCCAGGGAAAGCTACCCATGCATGCATGAATGACACAGGAGTTCTAAATACTAACATTTTTCATCTTCCAGTACAGGAATTTAATATAGGCCAGACTATATTGAAGATGTACATTAAACAGAAAAGGTACTGGCCCTGCTGTTCCTTACTGTATGGAAGCATATTTAAATAATGCAGGGCAAAGATGCTAGAGCTTTCCTCCCCGCCTCTGCCCCTCAATAGAACATGACTCAGTTGCAACAAATTACTTGAGATTTGTCCATTCAGAATCTTGTCATAAGCTTTGTTAGCATTTCACATTGACTTACACTGCTTGCTTACAGCTGTATTAATGCCTTCTGGGAAGAGCTGGCCACCTACCCCACTAATGCATCAACAAATGTGAAGTATGCAGAGGACACAAAATACATAGCAGGAAATTTTCCAGAGAGATCACGCAATCCAGGCAGAGGCACAGTAAACGTGGCTCCCTCCAGGCAGACAAATAACTAGGTCCTATCTCACAGAAAGACAAGCCATGCAAACCTCATCCACTAGAAACGATGACAGAAGGTTAGATGTATGGTTTTTAATCAAAGTCAGGGACAGTAATCCTAGTCAAAGCCAACCACATCAGTCATGACTTGGTTATAAAGGGATGAGAGCCATAACACAGTAGAAGCCTTGACAGAAGACAAACACATGCTATAATTGCAATCACTTCATGCTAGTACCAAGCACCTAAGGAGCGGTCCACACCTGATCCCTGCCATTTCTTCCCATGTCAGTGTATTCTTCGTGTAGGTGGAGACATTCTTGTGCTCACACAATGAGCTGAGCCAGGAAACTCCTCCAGAGAAATCACCTATTCATTTCATCTATTCAGTTTTAACTTGAAGGAGTTCTGAAAGTTAACTACATTTGCCTGTCATCAATACAGGTAAGCCAAAGCATGATACAAACAATTTTCCCCACAGCAACATTTTAGCAACATACATACATACCTCTGTATGTGGTTCTTTAGCCCACGTGAAAGAAGTGGTTCACTAACACTTGCAAAGGGCAGTAGGACACACCAACCTTAGGAAGATCTGCTGTACTTTTAAATTCTCTCCACCTCCTTTTCTGCAGCACCAGTAACACACTATTTTCCCAAACATAAATTTATCCTACAGAAGACATTAGTTTGCAAGCACCCTGTGAGCAGTACTCACCCATCACTCTCTCGAACTGCAAGGCAGAGTGCTCAAGCCCATTGAGCCTCAACATTTCGCACGCTGGAACTATTCAAAACTGTCAGGTGAGAGCACATGACGAGGGAGGGGGCACTGGACTGAAACGCAGGGGAGGTATAGTTTATACATTGCTTGTGACCGTGGCCAGCTGCTGCAGTTTGTTCCCCCTGTATTTGGTGCAGATCGTCCTTTCTGACACTGGAAGAGGCATTTATACAGTTCCTAGAAAGCACAGTTTGCACCACAGTAAGGCTAGGTTCTTCTATAAGTAACGTGACACTACAAACGATAGACAGCTCCTAATGTTTGAACACTACTGGAACAAGACTAAGGCTATTTTACCTTTGCATAAAGGCCACCAGGGAGTTTGAGCTTATTCTTAGAAAGAATCACCATATTTGATTTGTTACTAAGCCTTCTCGGCCCCCACTTTTTTACTGTCCTTCCTCTGATGGGCCTAGATCAAATTTAAAAAAAAAAAAAAAANAAAAAAAAAAGTCTTCTACCTAACTTGAATGATTTTGTCAGGATCTGTACCATTTCTCTTACACATATTGTAAAATCTGAAGATGCATCATATATCAGATGTCTGCAGTCACACAAGTTTCTTCACTGTTAGTTATGCAAGACAACAAAGAGCAGAAACCGCACACTCCGGAGTCCTTAGTCACCTGGGATCTCTCACTCCCTTAGTACATTATGATTCAGGGTGTTTTTTTTTTTTTTTTTAAAAAGGAAAAATCTATCCTTTGTGTTGTGATAAATTAGGATAGCATGCGTGTAGACTAGCACTCCATTGGCCACTGTCAGGCAAAATAGACTTATTTACACAGGCCCTCCCTAAAAGACAGGACTATATTGAGTATCAAAACTGAACATCCTTAAGTGTCACGACAGTGGTTGCCATACCAGGGCCTATTGTAAAAATTAAGAACTCATCAGTTCTCTAAGCCTTAGGCAGTTTCTAAAAGAGTTTTTAAAAGGTGCTGACAGCTGGTAATTGTCTTGCTGCAAAACAAGATGAAAGAAAAATGCTTTTATTCCAACTTACTCCAAGATGTGGTTCTGCTTTCATGGCTTGTCCCACCAACCAAGCAAATTTTCTCACTTGTCACTTGCTAGAACTAGGCAGCTGTCATCTACAAGAAGTTCTGGAGAAGCCTTCCACCTCCAGCAGCCGTCACAGAAAGAATAAATACCAGAATGCTCTCTGCATTGTATCTCAGAATCATTTTCCTTCTGTAATCCCCCCAAAATACGAGGATGCAGATCATACTGGGTTACTTGGAAAGTTCAAGTTACTAGAGTAAGACATCCATTCAGCAGAGTCTGATTCCTTCCCTAAATCACTCCCTTGCAGCAATTAACTCCAGGTATGTTAGAAAAGGGGAAGACTGGCACAGAAAGTAGCACAACAGATGGGGACACTTCCGTTTGAGAGGGCACACGAGATCTGTGATCTAAGCTGGAGAAATTATGCTGCTTGAGAACATCTCCGACTATAAGAGAGGACTAAAATACTGAGCTTTCTTCATAAGGTGCTTTTAGGCACCTGTACAACCAGCAAACAAGGCAGAATTATTCCAGCATGCATACAAGTACTATCCACAGAGGAACATATCACCAGTGAGCACAGAACACTACAAGAACGTGGAAAACAAGTTAGCTTTGTACAAAAAATCACTATTTAGAATAAGGCACGACCCCTCTGACACACCGTCTGTGACACGGCCACGTTTCAGCCCAGGAGCAGCCTTTCTCTTGCCCCCACGCCCAGCCGCACCCTTTCTCACTCCAGCTCCAGCTGCCTGTTCCCATGTGAGCCTCGGCAGGCGGCACCCCGTCCCGGGCAGGAGCTCGGCGGGCAGCTCGCTGCTTTTGGGATAAAATCAGGGAAGTGCTACCAGAGTGTATTTAGGAACGTTACGGAAGGAGAGGGCGGGGATTGCTCCGGGTTGCCGGAGACATGCCATGCAGCCGCCAGGATGCCTGCTGCTGTGAAAGGGTCATTTGTTTCTGTCGTGGAAATTTTTAGAGTTTCCGGGAACGTCGCCGACTTCGGGGCAACGACGGAGCCGCCGGTGTCCTGGCTCCCCGGGGAGGCCCCCGGCTCCCGTCTGCACTTCCCGGCGCAGCCCCCCGCGCCGGCAGCGTGCTCGGGGCAGCCCGCGGCCATGTGGCCGAGCCCCGGCGCCGTTCGGCGCGCACGGGGC